>CAUYUJ010003313.1:99170-111670 GCA_963575745.1 Prorocentrum cordatum
AATGAATGACAACGATACACACAGAAGCGTTCTTTTCAAAGCATGCGCACAATCGGCTGGCCGCAGAACTTAGAGATGCATGCCGCCGAAAACGCTCTCATGGACCTCCTTTGGCCCCTCCTTCGGCCAAATGCAGCTACAGATCCACCGAAATCCTCATCCCTACAGTTCCAGTGCTTCGCTGGTTCACCGCCGCCCATGCACAGCTCCAGAAACATGTGCATTTTAGGCTTCACTTTAAAATGGGCAGGAAGCGCGTCTTGCAAAGCGGCCGTCTGCGTGGCAAACTTATTCGAATGCTCTCTAAGAATGTCCACAGCAAATGGGTGATTGTCAGAGAGTGCCTCGTAACACCGACATGAGCTTTTCATCCCTGCGTGAATGGACGATTCTACAGCTGCCCGCTCGTCGACGCCATTCCTCCTATCAAGGAAAGCCTCCGCCATCTCCAATGCCCATGGAACCATGTGCCTGAGCATCCCCGCGCCGCACCTCATCTTAGCCGTCGTTGCTTTTTTTTTTTCCTTTCACAACGCCCCGCGTCAGTCTCGATAGGCGGCTGGTCTTCTCACCTGGCGGCTGCCTGTCGTAGAACGCCATCAAATGACCCTGTAGTGTGGAGACGCGGCCTTTCTGGGTAGTTCCAGCCACCTTTTTGTGCGTTACAAGATACCATAGCAAACCCCCTATGAAGTCAGCCGCTACTCCAAGATCAACAACGTGTAACCAATCTAGCTTCAGCAACTTTTCGTTCGCATACGGCACTTGGAAGAGAGGGCACACCTGCTCGCCTGAAACGATAAACTTCGCAAGGACTTCTGGCCATGTGCGTCGGTGCGTTCTCCACGGCGCGTCTCTCCCAGTCTGCGATTTCACCTGCGGGGAGTAGCCAAAAACACTCCTCCTCCTCCTCCTCCTCCTCCTCCACCCCTCCTCCCCCTCCTCCTCCACCCCCCCTGGAAGGGGCCGCAAAACGACGACGACGCACCCCCTCCCAGAGAGGATTTCCTTCCTCCCCTGATGTGTTGCGCTCCCATGGCCTCGTTCTTCTTGATGTTGCACAGGAAGCATGCTTCGTCATCTTGCCAGCCAGGTAGCTTGAGCACCTCCTTCATCATCTTCCAGTCCCCTTTGATCTGGCAAAGCACTCCGCCAATTGGTAGGGTTGCATCGGCCACTTGTCGGCGCTTCCTCCAGGCGTCCTGCGCGCCGAAGGGAGAGCCGTCGTGCCGTGCCGCCGGCCAGCGCTTCGCAGCCAAGTGAACAAAGCTCCACTGCACCCCTGCAAAAACATCATCAAATGTGTTGGGGCCCACGTGCTCTTTGAGGAACGCTGTGATTGGGACCCGCAGGTTTTTCCAGCGCCCCGCAGCCCCTGGCAACATGAGGCTGATGATCTCTGCGCTCATCGATCGGTCCCAAAAGCAAGGGACCCCGACCTGCCACACGCCCAGGGCCACCAGGTCGTTGCAACCACTCTCCGCCCTGGCTCTTTGCACGTGGCGCAGAGACACGCCGTCGAGACTCGACGTCTCCAGTAGCGCGCTCCGCTCGCCAAAATGATGAAGTTGATGAAGTATTTCGTGAGGAAGCATCATCGCTAAGTCCATCAGTTGTTCTGTTTCAGACTTGGGGTCCCAGCCCCTCACCTGGCAGCGATAGAGCGGAGGCCACCCTTTCCTGAAGAAATCCCGCCTGAACTTCCTGGCAGCGTTTTTCATGCCCGACGTTGACCCCGTAGTCTGCAGGTCGGAGAGACCTGTCGCAGATGCAGAGACGCAGTCATTGATCAGCTGAGCGCCGCGCTGCCCGCTGACCACGTTGCTGCTTATCAGGTCCTGCACGTTCGCTCTCAGCCGCCTCTCCGGCGGCAAGCCCAACCTGTCATAAGGCAACCACCGTCTGGAAAGCATCCCGCGGGGCCCGCGGGAGACAGGCGCGAGCGCGGCGGCCTTGAGCCACTGCAGTGGCTACGGACATGCGCGGCTGAGGCAGGGGGCCCTTGCCCTTTCCCGCGCCCCTTCCTCCGCGCCCTCCTTCAATCCCTTTCATGCCCCTCCCCTCCTGCTAGTCCCTCTCAATGCAGTTACTGCCGATGATACCAAGCCCCCCTCCCCCCCGCCCCCCTCCCCCCATTCGCCCCTGCGATGAGGGGGGCTTCTTTACTGGCAAACCCAGAAACATGCGGCCCCTCACGAAGGGGCACCCCTGGCAGAAGAAGCGGCAAGTTCTCGTTTTCCCATGGGCGTCGGAAAGGCAGCGCTGCATGCGCGTCGTCGGGCGAGGCAGAGCATCTCAAACCCTACTGCATATATGCATGTAAATACTGATATGTAGATGTAGGGCCGCAGCTCAATTGAGGAACTTCTTGAAGCGCTTGACCGAGAGCTGAATGCCCTCGAACATGTGCTCGTGTGTGTTGTAGGCGGCCTGGACCTCATTCTTCAGCTTATCGTACATGTCCGTGTCCTTGCCGACAGAATCAGCGCCCTCAATTTCGCAATCAGAACCTCCATCGACGTCCCGTGCTGGTCCGCATTGTCCACGCACTTCTTGCGCTCATCGGCCCAGTTCTGGAAGCTCTGACGGTCCTTCTGATCCTGATCCCCAGCCTTCGCGAGCAACTGATTCTTCGTGTGCTTTAGGAACTTCAGCTCCTTCTGATACTTGACCAGCATTTGCCTTGGTAGGGATCATAAACAATCAATGCGCCGACATGCTTTTCAACGCAAACAACGCACGACAGAACGGATACGAACCAGTTTCTATCGCCATCCCCTCCAGGAGGGGCGGCGGGGGCGTGGCGGGGGAGAGGGCCCCCCTCTGGGAGGGGTCTGGCAGAGCACCAGAGATGGAAGGGCAGGGGGCGGCTGCCGAGGACGGCGCGCGATCTCGTCCTTCTTACTCGCGATCTCTGGCCAGTGCGGATTCTCGATCTTCACCTCGCCGCCCCCACCCGACCCCGAAGCGCTGGACGACGGGAGCTCGGCCATCCTGATGCCTGCAGCTTCGAGTTGCTTCAGGTTCTTCAGGTTGGACGTCCCCTTGAAGGTGCGCGAGTCCTTCGTCACCAGCTGGTCATCGTCCATGTTTCGCTCGACGAAGTACCACTCCTTCCACAGAGGCCTGTCCTTGACATCTTCCTTGATGGGGAATTCTTCTTTGGTGCCATGCTCTTCGCTGTTCTCCTCCCACCATTCCTGCACGAAGGCAGTGGCTTCCTGGATGTTCGCAAAGTCTTTGATGGCGAGGTTCTTGAGGGCCAGTGCCTGCGATACATTCCGGTACCCTTTCTTGGCAGAGCGCGCGTGCACCTCTTCATTCGTGCATCTCTCTTCGAAGGTGGCCAACCAGTCAAGTGTCTTGTCCTTGTCACTCGCGAAGGTCTGCAAGAAACGCTTCCGATCGGCTGGGTCCTTCATCCCGTTCCAAAGCGCCTGGGCTGCTCTGGCGGATTCTGCTGTGCTCGTAGGTTTCCCGCTGCCGTCCTTCTTCTCCGACTGGTACTTGAGCCACGCCCTCTTCTTGTCGGCCTCCTGCTTGTCGAGCCCGTGCCCCTTCGGGGCCGCCTTCGACTTCTTCGCCGCTGGTGCGCCCTGGCCCTCGATCTTCTTCTTCGGAGCCATGCTGCACAACGGTGTGAGGAGAGTGCCCAGCAGGAGCAGAGGAGGGACTACTCCTGGGGCGGGCATGGCTGCCGCGGGACTGACCCCTGAAATTTGGGATACAGCAGCAAAATCGAAATGCCCTGCGGCAGCCGAAACGCCTGCGAATGGCATGTAGATCGTCGGGGGCCTTCCCCGCGCACTTCAGTGGTGCGTGTGGGTGTGGTGTGGTGCTGTGGGTGTGGCGTGTGTGGTGGTACATTTCAGTATCGTCGAGCCTTCCCCTCAGCCAGGGGTTCGTTTCTCTCCCCTCGAAGGGGCTCGGCACCCACGCGGTCGTCTCCTCCCCCTCGAAGAGAAGGGGTGCTACCTCATCAGCGGTGAGGCGGGGAGGGGGAGGGGATGTGCCAGGGCCCCCCCCCTCAGTAAGGGGTGCGCGCCCCCTCAAAAAGGGGCACCCCCCTCTCTGGATTGCTTTGCGCGGCAGGCAAGCACAGGGGCCCGAACGACTCACCCATGATGCAATGCTACTGCTCCCCCCTGCTGCCCCTGCTCACACTGCCCCCCCTCATTAAAGGGGCTCACCCTCAGTAAAGGACGGCGGTGCCCCTCCGCAAGGGGCCCGTCAAAGATGTTTCAGGGGCCCCCCTCAATCAGGAACACCGCGCCCCCCAACCCCCCTAGGGGGCCCGTCAGATACGGCCCAGCCCCGCCCCCTCCCCCCCCCCACCCCCCCCCCCCCCCCCCCCCCCCCCCCCCCCCCCCCCCCCCCCCCCCCCCCCCCCCCCCCCCCCCCCCCCCCCCCCCCCCCCCCCCCCCCCCCCCCCCCCCCCCCCCCCCCTCCCCCCCCCCCCCCCCCCCCCCCCCCCCCCCCCCCCCCCACCCAACACCCCCCCACCCACCCCCACCCCACCACCACCCACCCCACCCCCACCCACCCCACACACACACACACACACACACACCACCCTCAGCCAGGGGCGTTTCGCCCCTCACACACACACACACACACACACACACACACCACCCTCAGCCAGGGGCGTTTCGCCCCTCAGCGGGACTCGTCTGGCCCCCATGCAGCGAGGGGGGGTGCGCTGCAAGCGACCTTGAGAGAGATTCTCTTAAGAGAATTCTCTTAAGAGAATTCTCTTAAGAGAATTGTTGGTTTTGCCTGAGACATCCACACAATTCTCTTAAGAGAATTCTCTTAAGAGAATTCTCTTAAGAGAATTCTCTTAAGAGAATTCTCTTAAGAGAATTCTCTTAAGAGAATTCTCCAAAGAGAATTTCCCCTTAAGATAATCGGTTTCGTGATCGCCCGCCCCCTCTGCCAGGGGCAGCCGCGCGCGCCCCTGCAATGAAGGGGCCACAGTCAATCAGAGCCCCCTTAACCCGTACCGCCTCTATTCTGGCGCGAGAGGCCGCGCAATGTATATGGATGTCGGCGCCGTCGCCGACGCGGTCGCCCCGCGGCTCAGGGCGCGCCGTCCTGGGGCGGATGGGGGTGCAGGAGGAAGATTGACAAGGAGGAAGAGCAGAAGCAAGAGGGATATGGACAAGGAGGAGGGCGGGCGACAAGCAGGAGCAGGAGGAAGAGTGACCAGGAGGATGGAGAAGCGGTCCTAGCCCCTCTTAGAGGTCGCCTTCGGGCGCTTGCCCTTGTCCTTCTCAGTGTCCTTGTCCTTGTCTTTGTCGCCCCTCCCTCCTTTCGAGGGTCTGCCCCCCGCCTGGTCCGCGCGGGGCCTTTTTTTTTGCTTTGGGGTCCTTCTTTTTGTTGTCTGCGTTCTCCGCGTCCGCCCTGGCTGCGTCCGCCGTTGCTGCGCCCGTCTCTGGCTGCTCTGGTGTTGCCGCTTCTGGCGCTGCCGTCTCTGCCGCCTGCCGCTCCTCTGCCTCTCGTTTCTGTTTCTGCTCCGCTTCCTCCTTGGCCCGCGCTGCGTCCTCCGCATCCTTGGCAGCCTTGGCCGCCTCTTCCGCCCTCCGTGCGGCCGCTTCGGCAGCCAGCAGCCTCGTCCTCGCCTGCGCTTCGGCGGCCTCTGCTGCCCTCTGCAGCTCCAGGCGGGCCTCTGCCTCCCGCCTCAGCGCGGCGTCCCTCTGCTGTTGTTGCGCCCGCCTCAGGCGGATGATCTCCTGCTCTGCCCTGCGCTCCTGCTCCTGCCGAAGGCGCTCTTTGTGCCTTTCGACGCACCTCTGCGCCGCCTCCGTGCGATTCAATGCCCGCAAGAGCCTCCGATGCTGCCTTGCGTGCTCTTCCTCTAGCCTCATCAGCTCATCAGGCTCCTCTGACTCCGCTTCCTCCTCCATGCCCTCTTCCTCCTCGCCCTCATCCTCCTCTTCTTCCTCCCCCTCTCGGGCTCCGTCGTCGGATCCGTCAACCTGCATTGCTTCGGCAGGTGCTGCCGCTGCTGCTGCTGCTGCTGCGGGCGGTGCTGCTGCTGCTGCTGCTGCGGGGTGTCCAGCCGCTGCTCTAACAGTGCTGCGGGTGGCGGGCCGATCGGTGGCGTTGGCCCCCCCATGCGGGGGCGGCGGCTGCGCTGCTGTTTCGTTCTGCTGCTCCTGTCGGGGAACGACGAAGTAAGCTCACCCCCATGAGAGGGGCCTCTTCTTGCGTTTATTCGGTCCCCCCTCGTTTATCCCCTCAAACAGGGGCCCTCCCTTCTTGGCAGCGCGGGGCAGAGGGGGGGGGTGCGGTCCTGCAGCAGGCCGACCAAGACCGCCTCCCTGGTATCGCACCTCCGCTGCCAGTGCCTGGCAGGCGCAGAAAACTGACCAGGATAAACATTGAGAAAATCAAAACATCAAACCGACATAACTTCATTCCTCAATGTTTGAGGGTTCCCCCCTCCCCACCACTTGCACCCTTGCGTTGCCTGGCTCTGGCGACCTCGCTCTTGCCGCCCCTCCACCTCCTCCCGTTGCGGTCGCGGTCGCCGTGCTCGTGGAACCACTGGGTCGCGTGGTGTTCCTGGCACGTCTTGCCAACGCACACCGAGAAGAAGGTGTGTTTGCCGCACTGCCAACACTTCTTGCAGTTCATCTTGCGAAGCCACAAGCGGTGGGACGAGCGGGTGCACCGCTTCCTGTGGCCCTGGAAGTCCAGCATGAATTCCTCCTCCGCCTCGCTGTCGTCGTCGTCGGCCTCAAAGACAGGCGCGTGCCCGTCCTGCAGGGTGTCTCTGTAAATCAATCCCTTCAGGAAGGGTCACGGGTCTCTGTGAATGAATCCCCTCAGGAAGGGGAGGTTCTATCGATAAATCCCCTCTGGCAGGGGTCTCTGTAAACGGATCCCCTTCTCTGTAAACGGATCCCCTCAGGAAGGGGCGCCTTGGCCACGTGTACCCCCAGCTCCTCGTGAGGCCGCTTGCCGTCGCCACCGCCTTCTGGAGGCAGCCCGCCGCCGCAGCCGCCCGACATCATCATGCCGGAAGCCTGGGGTCCAGAACGGTTGCGGCCGAAAGTTTTTAGTCAGACTCAAAAGGCTAAAATCTGGGGGCCTCGTGGGAGGCCCTTCGGGGGGGTGAATGTAATGGAATTTCATAGGAATTCGTCCAATTTTAGACCCCCTTTTTTTGCTAAAAAAGGTGGGTCTAAAACTCGGCTGCTGGATTGATTTTTTATCGCCCAGATGGCCAAACAAGTGGCCGTCACTCTTACTTTTCTCCTCATCCTGCCCCAACTCCCCCCTTGCATTCTGCTTCCGCGCGGCCTGGAGCGCCGAGAGGCACACGATGAGCGCCCGCATGGCCGCGAGCTCGGGGCGGGGGGCTGGCCCCCAAGCGCGCTGGGCGTCAGCTCTGTCGAACGGTTGCGGATGAAGAACATGAAAGCAAATGGGAGAGGGATGGAACGAGGAGGAAACGCAATGCCATACACATAATGAGTAAGCAGACTGCCGCACCTTTGATCCCCTCCCCGAGGGGTCCCCTCTCGGAGGGGGCCGTTGCCCTGTCTTATCGCGAGTGTGCTGAAGCCCCTCTTAAGGGGTTCCCCTCTTAAGGGGTTCCATCACTCGCCAATCCATCGCGCGGTCCCCTCACGGAGGGGCGCCCCTGCGATGAGGGGGTGTCGTCTAGCACTGGAGAGGGCGCTCTGCCAACGGGTATGGCGATGGCAATGGCGATGAAGACGGTAAGGATGATGATGATGATGGATGCGATGATGAGGATGGATGCGATTAGTCGCCCAAGCGCTGTGCCACTAAGCGCTCAGCCTCCGCCTTAGCAGCTTCCTTGGTGTCAGCCACGGTGCCGTCGACCAAGGCCTTCTTCAGCTCTGCGCCGATCTCCCTGAGCGTGGCCTCGTCCAAGGTGTCCTTGTACTTTTTCCCGCCGAAACTCACAAACTGGTTCTTCTCACCGTGCGTCCGCTTCAACCCGATAGAGTGGTCCCTCTTGTAGTACATCACGCTGTGCCCGCGGTCGGCGTGGCCAGCGGGGGGCCCAGCGCCGACCGAGGGCTCATCTGCAGCATCCGCGGGCTCATCGGGTTCCAGCTGCTCTTCCTCCTCCCCCTCATCGTCCTGGTCCGTCTCCGTGTTCGCGGCGGCTGCACTGGGCTTTCTCATTGCAGGCTTCTTTGCCACTACATGTCCTGCTGGCTTCCCTTTTTTGCACGCTTTCGCCTTCGCCTGCGCGGCTGCCGCTCTTGCTGCCAGGAGGGCGTTGGGCTGCTCCGTCTTCTCCGTCCTGCCGTCGGGAAACACGGCATCCAAGAAACCATCGCCTCCTTTCGTCAGTGTTCCCCGCTCCTCCCTGTCTGCGAACTTCATCACCATGCACATCGGCTCGGAGTTGAAATCGAAATACGTGGCCAGGGGATCCTGGGGCGGGTCTCTCACTTGCCCCTCCCGAGCTCCCCTCCCGAAGGGGTTCGGTTACGCCGTGAAAAATCAAAACTGCCCCCCCCCCCCTCCCACCCTGCCCGCCCCCTCCGATCCTCCTTCGGGGCCGCGGCGGGCGGGTCAGCGAGCTCGACGTCCTCCTGCGACGAGAACACCACCATCGGGCTCCACGTGGCAACCTTCTGTTTCTTCCCTGCCGGTTTCGGAGGCGGGCTGATGCCGAAGGCGTTCTTGATGACATTGCGCCTGCTGCCCCCATCTGCGCTGGACGACGCGGCGGCCGTGGAAGATTTTGGAGGGTTCATCTCTATGTCGGAGCTGCTGTCGGCGCGTTTTTTGCTCTCTCCTGTGCTTGGGCTTGCCCTGCCAGGCTGCAGCCCCATTGCCACCCCAAGCATTTTTGTGTGCGCCTCCAGCTTCCCCCCCGTCTTGGCGATGTAGAACTTGTTGCAAACATGGCTGAAAGCGTTGGCCACCTCCTGGCAGAAACGCCTACACTCTTCCTGGTGCATGTTCGGCTTCTGCTTCAACACGACGTCCTGGAGGTTCTTCCATTTGACGCGTGTGGTGAGCTGCGCAAGCGGCAAGAGAAACGGCATGTTGTTCTTCATGAAGTCATCTATGCCCCCTTGCAGTTGGCATTTTTCGATGAGATCAATGTGCTGTTTCACGAGCGGCTTCAACTGTTCCTCTGTCACAGAAGAAGCCCGTATCTTCACCTCCGTCTTGCCCTTGACCATTGCCCA
Source organism: Prorocentrum cordatum (assembly GCA_963575745.1). Classification (NCBI taxonomy): domain Eukaryota; class Dinophyceae; order Prorocentrales; family Prorocentraceae; genus Prorocentrum; species Prorocentrum cordatum. Next base: position 108,359 of record CAUYUJ010003313.1, read on the forward strand.
CCCCCAGTGCGCGCAAGCAAGAGTAGCGCTATGTGCCCTCGAGCCTTCGCAGCTGCGGGATGTTGTAACATGCGCGCAATGTGATGCAGCCGATACCCCTCGCTCAGGGGACGCATGCCCCCTCACTCAGGGGATCCTTAACAATGCGCGAGCGAAGAAAAGTACGACCTGGCCAAAAATCATGGGTTGGACTATAGTGCGACCCAAGGAAAGTGCCAGGTCGATCTATAGTTCGACCCCGCACTATAGATCGACCTTGGAGTCTCAAGGTGGGGCGCACCCGGGACACCCGGCACGCCCGTGAACACCCGGGACACCCGGTCCACCCGGGACACCCGGCACACCCGGGAGACCCGGGACACCTGGCGCACCCGGAAATCCGGGGACACCCGGCACATTTGGGGCACCCGGCGCACCCGGCGCACCCAGCACGCCCAGGGCACGCGGCGCACCTGGGACGCTCGGCGCACCCGGCGCACCCGGCACGCACTGCACACCCATCGCACCCCGCCCGGCACACCCGGCGCGCCCGGCACAACCGGAACCAGCAGAGAGCAGGAAAGGGGAGCGGACAACAACAGAGAACAGCAGAGAGCAGCAGGAAAGAGCAGCAAAGAGCAGCAAAGAGCAGCAAAGAGCAGCTGAGACCAGCAGAGGGCAGCGGAGGGCAGCAGACACGAGCAAACACCAGCAGAGAGCAGCGGAAAGTGGCAAAGACCAGCATAGAGCAGCTGAGAGCAGGAAAGGGCAGCAGACACCAGCAGACACCAGCAGGGAGCAGCAGAGAGCGGGAAAGAGCAGCAGACACCAACAGAGAGCATCGGATAGTGGCAGAGAGCAGCCGAGAGACGCAGCAGAGACCATCGGAGCAGGGACCAGCCGAGACCAGCAGAGAGCAGCAGAGACGAACAAAAAGCAGCCGAGGAAAGCAGAGTCCGGCCGATACCAGCAAAGTGCCACAGACAGCAGCCGAGAGCAGCAGACAGCAGCCGAGAGCAGCAGACACCAGCAGGGAGCAGCAGAGAGCAGGAAAGAGCAGCAGACAAGAGCAGAGAACAGCAGAGACCAGCAGAGAGCAGCAGAGAGCAGGAAAGAGCAGCAGACATCAGCAGACACCAGCAGAGAGCAGCAGAGACCAGCAGAGAGCAGCAGAGAGCAGGAAAGAGCAGCAGACAGCAGCAGAGAGCAGCGAATAGTGGCAGAGAGCAGCGACATCGTGTCTTTTGTGGCAAATACCAGCAAAGACCAGCAAAGACCAGCAGAGATCAGCAGAGACCAGAGACCAGCTGATACCAACGGCAGCAGGAGCAGCAGAGACCAGCAGAGACCAGCAGACACCAGCAGCGACATGCAGAGTCTGCAGAGAGCAGAGACAAGCAGAGACCAGCAGACAGCAGCAGCGACCCGAAGAGACCAACAGCGACCAGCAAAGACCAGCAAAGACCAGCAAAGACCAGCAGAGATCAGCAGAGACCAGCAGAGACCAGCTGATACCAACAGCAGCAGGAGCAGCAGAGAGCAGCAGAGACCAGCAGACACCAGCAGCGACATGCAGAGTCTGCAGAGAGCAGAGACAAGCAGAGACCAGCAGACAGCAGCAGCGACCCGAAGAGACCAACAGCGACTGGCAGGGGGCAGCAGAGAGAAGCAGAGTCCGGCCGATACCCGCAAAGTGCCACAGACAGCAGCCGAGAGCAGCAGACAGCAGCCGAGAGCAGCAGACACCAGCAGGGAGCAGCAGAGAGCAGGAAAGAGCAGCAGACAACAGTGGAGAACAGCAGAGAGCAGGAAAGAGCAGCAGACATCAGCAGACACCAGCAGACACCAGCAGAGAGCAGCAGAGACCAGCAGAGAGCAGCAGAGAGCAGCAGAGAGCAGCAGAGAGCAGGAAAGAGCAGCAGACAGCAGCAGAGAGCAGCGGATAGTGGCAGAGAGCAGCGGCATCGTGTTATGTTGGCAAAGACCAGCAAAGACCAGCAGAGAACAGCAGGGACCAGCAGAGAGCAGCAGAGAGCAGGAAAGAACAGCAGACATCAGCAGACACCAGCCGAGAGCAGCAGACACCAGCAGGGAGCAGCAGAGAGCAGGAAAGAGCAGCAGACAACAGGAGAGAACAGCAGAGAGCAGCCGAGAGCAGCAGAGAGCAGGAAAGAGCAGCAGACACCAGCCGAGAGCAGCAGACACCAGCCGAGAGCAGCAGACACCAGCAGGGAGCAGCAGAGAGCAGGAAAGAGCAGCAGACAACAGCAGAGAACAGCAGAGACCAGCAGAGAGCAGCAGAGAGCAGGAAAGAGCAGCAGACATCAGCAGACACCAGCAGAGACCAGCAGAGAGCAGCAAAGAGCAGGAAAGAGCAGCAGACAGCAGCAGAGAGCAGCGAATAGTGGCAGAGAGCAGCGACATCGTGTCTTTTGTGGCAAAGACCAGCAAAGACCAGCAAAGACCAGCAGAGATCAGCAGAGACCAGAGACCAGCTGATACCAACAGCAGCAGGAGCAGCAGAGACCAGCAGAGACCAGCAGCGCAGCGACATGCAGAGTCTGCAGAGAGCAGAGACAAGCAGAGACCAGCAGACAGCAGCAGCGACCCGAAGAGACCAACAGCGACCAGCAGAGACCAGCAAAGACCAGCAAAGACCAGCAGAGATCAGCAGAGACCAGCAGAGACCAGCTGATACCAACAGCAGCAGGAGCAGCAGAGACCAGCAGAGACCAGCAGACACCAGCAGCGACATGCAGAGTCTGCAGAGAGCAGAGACAAGCAGAGACCAGCAGACAGCAGCAGCGACCCGAAGAGACCAACAGCGACCGGCAGGGGTCAGCAGAGAGAAGCAGAGTCCGGCCGATACCAGCAAAGTGCCACAGACAGCAGCCGAGAGCAGCAGACAGCAGCCGAGAGCAGCAGACACCAGCAGGGAGCAGCAGAGAGCAGGAAAGAGCAGCAGACAACAGTGGAGAACAGCAGAGAGCAGGAAAGAGCAGCAGACATCAGCAGACACCAGCAGAGAGCAGCAGAGACCAGCAGAGAGCAGCAGAGAGCAGCAGAGAGCAGGAAAGAGCAACAGACAGCAGCAGAGAGCAGCGGATAGTGGCAGAGAGCAGCGGCATCGTGTTTATGTTGGCAAAGACCAGCAAAGACCAGCAGAGAACAGCAGGGACCAGCAGAGAGCAGCAGAGAGCAGGAAAGAACAACAGAAATCAGCAGACACCAGCCGAGAGCAGCAGACACCAGCAGGGAGCAGCAGAGAGCAGGAAAGAGCAGCAGACAACAGGAGAGAACAGCAGAGAGCAGCAGAGAGCAGGAAAGAGCAGC
>CAUYUJ010003313.1:116670-275057 GCA_963575745.1 Prorocentrum cordatum
CGCAACTGGGGCTTTGGGATGTGTGGAGCTCGGGTGGTATCCTCCCTTCTCCGCGCTGCGTTGTTGGGGGACATATCTTCGCCTGAGACATCCTCGCAATTCTGGGCCCCGAGATGTGTTGAGTTCGGGTGGTCAGGCCACTTTCGCCTGAGAGATCCTCGCAACCCGACCTCGGAGATGCGCGGCCTCATGGTGGTCCAGCCACTTCCGCGTGAGACATCCTCGCAACTCTGGGTTCCGATATGCCCTGAGCTCGGGTGGTCAGGCCATTTTTTCTGGGACATCCTCGCAACTCTGACCTCTTATCTGGCCTCCTCCCCGTGTGTCCCCCCCTTCCTCTCCGAATCTTCGCCTCTGCGGCATGTGCGGGCATGTGTGTTTATAGTTTCGGAGTTTGTCCAGGCTGTGCATCCGACTGTGCGTCGGACTGTGTGGCATGTGCGCGCATGTGCGGTCATGTTGTTGAGGCTTTTGCAGTGTTGCATTGGCATGTGCATGCGACTGCGCCGCATGTGCGCGCATGTGCGGCCCCTTCCGGGGTTCAAAACGAATGCGATCACCATAGAAGTGAACACGATTGAAGTGAGCCCGGTGACGGCGGCGAAACGTTGGACATCCTCGGAATTGAGGCCAGGGAAGCCTTGAATTGAAGTGAGCTGGCCCGTTTTCTCTGCGTTCAAAGATGCGGTTCTCGAAGTGTTCGGGCCGGTTTCGCTTGAAACATCCTCGGAGGTGAAGGCTCCGAAATACCTTGGTTTGAGATGCGCTTGCCCGTTTCGCTTGGGACATCCGCGCATGTCGTTCAGGAGCTGGCCGGGGGGTCGTTCAGGAGTCTTGGGGCAGCTTGTGCCGTTGGAGCGCTTCTTCCTTGGCCCCTTGGTCTCTTCAGTGGGTCTCTCCGTGGTCCGTTCTTGGCCCCTCCGTGGTTCTGTTTTGCTCCCCTCTCGGCCCCTTCTTGGCCCTGTCATGGCCCCTCCCTCCGTGGTCTCTCGAAGGTCCCTCCTTGGTCCCTCGGTGGTCCCTTCGTGGTCCTTCTTGGTCCCTCCCTGTGGTCCTTTGCGTGGTCCCTCCGTGTTCCCTCCGTGATCTTTCCGTTGTCCTTTCTTGGTCCTTGCGTGGTCCTTTCGTGGAACTTCCCTGTGGTCCCTCGCGGGCTCCAACGACGAGCGATGGTGATGACCACGACGACGTCCAGAAAATTGTGGAGACCCCAGCAGGAGGCCCCAGACCACCTCGGGGCCACCAGGCGACGATGAATATGGTCTTGGAGCTTATGACGAGCACGTTGGTAGCCATCTTGGATGAGCGTGCTGAAAGTGGGTCCACATTGAAGGCTCCGTAGGGCAATGCGGAGTCCAACGAGGGTAGGCGGAACCACATCGGGGCCGTTTTCGGAGATTTTGGACACCCCAGCCTTTTCAGGAACCACCGGCAGGTTCTTGAGGAGGGTGCCAGGGGAGAAATTAACGGTAAATCAGTCTCCCACTTGGACGGACGAAGGATTGGAAGAGCTGATCCCCAAAGCCACCCACGGCCAATCGGAAAGCCACGCTCTTGGTCAGGAGCCCTGCCCTTGGCCAGCCCGTCCGTCGCCCTTCCAGCAACAACGAACTCCAGACTTCTCGACCCCGTAACTAGCATCCACTTCGCGCCGTTGATCGTTTTTGGTTTTTGCGCGAGCCTTGTCAAACGCAACCGGCATCCAATGTCTTCTGCAATCTCTGCCAACAGTTGGGGGGATGCCCCAGTCGCCTAGGCATCTTGATTACAGCCCCCCTCTGGCGCACTGATGTGATGCACTTCGTGGGCCCGTCGCCGTTTTGGCTCCGACAGCGCGCCCCCAATGGTGTCGCCGTAACAGTGACCCGTCGGAGACCACCTCAAGAACGCTAGCTAGCGCTCGGTTTCCCGAGCCCGGACGAACCAGTGCGCATGGCGGCAGAACGTTTGCACAGCGCTCTCAAAGATTTGTGGGTGCCGGACATCGCTGCCGCGGGGTTGCTCCAACAAACACAGCGCATTGCTGGCGGGAGCTGTGGTGCCCTGTCCCATCCGAACCGGAGCTGCCCACGCTGTAAAGGGTCCATGCGCCCGCAGGAGCGGGATGCTGTGACAGCAAGTGTGCTTAGTGTTGGTGGATGGGAATGGCGGCGCCACGTGCCGTTGAGATGCGAGAGGCGCGGGTGCGCGCGAAAGCGCGTGTGGTATAATTACATTTCAGAGTCTACGAACAACCATGCGTGGCATTGGAGTGGACACGATCGGCTGGGATATTTTTTCCTTGCCAACACCTGGGGCGCGTCTGCCCGGTGGCTGCGGCAATTCACGCAACGCTTAGCCTTCCAGCACGCGTCTTTTGACAGCGAGGCCAAGGTTTACGGGGAGGCAGCTCGTCGAGCAGGGCTCGCAGAGGTGGTCCCGTTCAGAGCAGATTTGAAGTTGCAGAGGGCCTGGATCGCGCGGCGCGTTATGGCCCGTATGTTCGAGCACGGGAACGGCCAGGGGGAGCTGAATTTGTTGAAGACGTCGCCGGACTTGATAAAAACCATTTGGTCATGGTACCCAGAGCACATGTTCAGCCGACGAGTGCAGGGGCTCACGGACAGCGGGCGCTCCATCAACACGATCGTCATAGATGGGAATGCGAAACTGGCCCGCCGGATCTGCGGGCGAGCTGTTGCCGAACTGATGTACTCCCCCTCCTTGGAGAGGTACACTGCCACGCAGTGCTCTTGCAAACCGGGATTCAAGCTGAAGCGTTGCAGCAAGCACTTGGCTCGCGCCCTGACTGAGGATGACGGCCCGCCGCAAAGTGAAAACTTTGTTTCGCACAAGCGCCGGCGCGTGCTGGAAACGGCCCCCAGGGCTGAACCGTGCGACGTGTGCCTCGTGGCGCGGGACCAGAAAGATATCCCAGGAGCGCCGAGGCGCTGGGCCGCCGCGTGCCAGGTCACCCAGGGCCAACTGCAAGAGTACTGGGGCAATGCTGGACACCAGGCGTACATCCCGGCGATATCACCCGACGCGGATTTGCAGTCCGTGTCGCGCAGGACCCACAATGAGGCGCAACTGGGCAGGGCCAGCCGCGGTTCGACCCCGAGCCAGTTCAGCAGAAAATGCGGCTGGCTTTGCGCCTGCACTCCAGAAGGCTACATCGTGCATCTGAAGGAGTACGTGGGCGCAGAGAGTCTGCCGCAGCGCTACTTCTTCTTGGCGGAGGTCGTGGAGAAGGCCCCAGCAGTCGACGTTGTCCGCCACGACGATGCTTGCCATTTGCGGCGGTACGCTTCGAAGCGCGAGGGCGACGGCGCCTTCGCGCGCAGGCTCGCGCACCCCAACATCAAGTACATCACCGACGGACTGCGCGACAGAAACCACGCGGACCCCTGGTGCCTAGCAAATTGTTCACCTAAGGCAGACTGCAACAAGGAGCTCGTGAAGAACATCAATAGCCAGATCTGCGAGCAGCTGTTCTCGTCTCTGGGGCGCCACAAATATTCTGTGCGCCGCATGGGGCAGTTTACCCCGGCCTTCTTGCTAACGGAACTGGCCGAAGTGAAAAATGAGGCCTGGCTGGCCGAGCAGGCGCGCGCGGCCCGCGCGGCCGCGAGTGCGGGGCAGCCGCGGAGCGAGTGAGCGAGGCCGCCCGGGCCCGCGCGCCGATTGCCCGCTGCTTAGGCACCGCGCCCGCCATGTCCGGAGCGTTGCACGGTTGGGCCAGGTGCATGCATACGTTGCACAGAGAGAATGGAGAACGGTGTGGGCGGGAAGGAAAATGACCAGGCGCGGTCGGGGCAGCCGAGGGGAATGACAATTGCCCGAGCAGAACCCGCGCGAGCGCACTCCTAGGGGCCCACCACCTGGTCCTCGCAGACAGTTGGCTCGAGTGGGAACCCGACTTGGCCCCGACGCGCGGCGGGGGGGCGATGCAGCAGTTCCGAGATGAGATGCGCGCCGTGTGGGACATCGTCGACAAGGAGTACGACTCCAGGGTCGCCTTGGGCCACAAGGCATCGCAAGCGATTCTCACTCTAGCCACCCGGGCGTCACATCACGAGTTCCCGTTCGGAATGGGAATCCTCGCCCACCTGTGTGCTTGCACCAACGGTGCACTGACCAACATATTCCCTGGTGACCCAAGCCCGGTAGTCTTGCCGGTCGTCAACATCAATTACCCGCAGACTCGGAAGAGCTCCACGCACCGGGCGGGCCTCGTCGTGGGGCGCGCAATTGACGACCACGTGCTGGCGACTGCGAGCGCCTTGGCCACGGGGGCAGGCCCTGGCGCGGAGCTCAGATTCGCCGGCCGATCGAGCACCTGAGCGAGTCAGCGGCGGATCGGATCGCGGGAGCGACCGGGTCGGGCCAACCGCCAGGGGGGATCGACCGGCTCGGCGCGGGAAATGCGATCGTTCAGTCCGATCGCGCGGGGATCCCAGACCCCCGACGTAATGATTTTTTCATTACGTCGACCCCCGGAGGTCCCGACCCTTTCCCCATGACCGGCTTCGCATCCTGAGCCGTTTTTTGACGCTCCCGAGGCCCGGCGAGGGCCCCCGGAGGCCGAAAATTTGGAAAAACCTCCCGTCATGATTTTTTCATGACTCGAGGGGGTCTGGGATCTCGGAATGGCGCCTGCGAGGCGACAACGTCGGGGCGTACGGGAGGGCGGGGTTTGCCCCTTCGGTGAAAGTGGAATCTTCCATGCTCGCGAGTTTCACGGAGGCGGCGTTCTTCTTGCGATTCGCCGGGGACTGGGACCAAGTGGCCCCGAGCGAGTCGCACGACTTGTCGGGGCACGTGTACAACGGGACATTGATCAATCTAGACGAGGCGCACCGCTTCCTCAAGATGGTCGGCCTCATCCCCGCGCAGAACACAAAGGGCGGGCAGCGTGCGAATGGTGGGGCTGCCGGCCTTGCCCCCTGCTTGGAGACTGATGAAGGGGCCCGGGCGACGACCGCCCCCTCCGTTGTCACGGGGTGTCGGGGGAGATGGGCCCACCAGACTGACCTGGCAGGGCGAGGCCGGCCCCCTGCGCATTCGCGTGCGCCGGAGCAGGCGGCGACGCCGGGGCATGCCGGCCGACGCGGCATCGGAGTTCAATAAGTTGATGCAAACAGGCCACACGGCAATGACTACAAAGACAGCGGGTGCTTTCGGTCAAGGAAGCGCCCCAACGGTCTCGATTGGCATCAGTGGCAATGGGCACCCTTCCGTCGTTGTGCCGATGCTGCGAGGCTCCCTCGGCACTGACGCAGTGGCCACGTCGTACCGCTTGCTGTTCGCGTCGGGTCGCCCTGTGGAGCCTCACTCGCCGCCCCCCGTGCAGCTCGAGGTCCCGCAGGGGTTCAAACGTTGGCAGTGGCCGAAGCTATTGGAATGCATGGTATCTCCGCTGGGCCTGCCGAGCGAGGCGACCAACCACGTGCTTGCTCGGGGCGCGTTCCGCCCGGCCCCCGCGCGCGAGACCCAGGCGACCCAGGAGGAGTCTGACGCAGAGGATGCACCGGCTTAGTTACAGAAAGCGGGGGGCCTGAGATGTAGCACACCTCACCCAGTGGCCTGCTCTACTTCTACCCGGGCCTGCCTGGCCCCACCCGAGGCTCGCCCCAAAGCCCTAACCCTACTTACGCAAAGCCCCAAGCCCTAACCCTACTTACGCAAAGCCCCTGCCCAAGCTCACCCAGAGAGCACTTGGGCCAACCTTCCAGCGTTACCCAAGACCCATGCCCAAGGCCTGCCCTGGACTTGCCCCGGGGACCTTGAGTTAACTAGCCCAGGCGACCCTGAGTTTGTCCATGACCACCCTGGAGCATGTAGCCCCTTCGACTACCATAAGTCTTTGGTGAAGCGACAGGCGGGCCCCCCCCTCGGGCTCCGTGCCTGCCCAGGAAGACCACGTCACGTTCGAGCCAGGCCCCCGTGGATACTCCTTGCGTCTCGTGGACGGCGCGATCACGAGGCTCCGCTTCAGGAACCGCGGCGGCGTGTTCGAGCCGGAGCTGCGCGCGACGAACCGCGACATCCCCGTGACGCAGGGCTTGGACGTGAAGAGCATGGCCAACCGCGTGCTCGAACACTTCAAGGTGAGCCACACGGTAGTGCCTTGGTCAGAGGAGGCCCGGTTGACCTTCAAGGGCTTCCAGATGGTGTTCGACGCGCAGTGCGCGCTCATGCGGGATCAGGGCAATGAGACTCGCGCGGCCTTGTTGGGATCCAGCCCTTGGATGCTCGGCATGATCTCGGTGGCGCTGCTCATTCTGGAGATCGCGGTTGGCGAGGCGCCGATGGGTGGAGAGGCCAAGGTGATGGAGCATCACGTCGTCCGGGCGTGGGACATCCTAGAGGTCTCGGGGCCCTGGGAATCAGCACCGCGCAAACTGGGGCATTGGCGGGCCCATCCCGGGGGGGGGGGACTTGGAGATATCCTGGCCCGTGGTTCCAGCATGCAGTCGGCTGCGCGGGCTCCCCCCAGGTGTTTGTTTGTTGTTTTCATTAGTTTTGTTGCGGGGCTCGAGGTCTTCCACAGCGTTCGCATCGCCCTTGAGGAAGGGCGCGAGAGCCAGGAGGTGGGGGAGGAGAGAGAGAGAGAGAGAGAGAGAGAGAGAGAGAGAGAGAGAGAGAGAGGGCCGCGCGGGACGCCGCCAGCCGCAGGGCTGCCGGCGCAGTCCGAGTCGGCGCGGTCGGCGACGAGTGGGGCCAGTGGGCCTTGACCCAGGCTCAGCCGCGGCGCGCCCTCCCAGGCCGACCGAGGAATCAAGCCAAAATTGTTCCCTACCTAGGCTCTGTCTAGAAGGGTTCTTACTCTCTGTGCTGAAAGGGCCGAGCAGTGGGGCTCGCTCCGGGCGGTTCCCCCGGCATCCGCCCCGCGGTTCCCCAAGTTGCGCCCCCTGGGTTCACCCAGCTTAGCTGAGCTAAGCGTAGCCCAGCTTAGCTTATCTCATTTTAGCTTAGCTTAACTTAGCTTAGCTTAGCTTTGCCCAGCCTAGCTTAGCTTGGCGTAGCCTAGCTTAGCTTAGCTTATTTCATCTTAGCTTTTAGCTTAGCTTAGTTCAGCTTGGCTTGGTTTAGCTTGCCTTAGCTTAGCCTAGCCCAGCTTAGCTTAGCTTAGCATAGCTCAGCTTACCTTCGCTTAGCGCAGCATCGCGCAGCGCAGCATTAGCACAGCATAGCATAGCATAGCCAAGCATAGCCAATCATAGCCAAGCATAGCATGGCATAGCGCATCATGCCATAGCACAGCATAGCATATAATAGCGCAGTATATCAGTATATTGTACCATAGCATAGCATTGCGCAGCACAGCACAGCACAACATATCATGCCATAACAGATCATATCATATCCTTCCATCGCATATCGTAGCATAGCGCAGCAGAGCATAGCATAACAGAGTATATCATAGCGCAGCAGAACATATCATGTCATAGTCTAGCATAGTCTTGAGATGTCTGCAGATCGCATCGTATCATATCATAGCATCGTGCATAATAACCTAGCGGAGCAGAGCATCGTATCATAGCATATCATAGCATAGCATTGAGATGTAGGTGTAGGTTTAGATGTGGATGTAGGTGTAGGTGTAGATGTAGATGTAGATGTAGGTGTAGATGTATGTGTAAATGTAAATGTAATTGTGAGTCTCGCTGATGATGTTGATGTAGATGTAGATGCAGGTGTAGATGTAAATGTAGCTGTCGGTGTAGATGTAGATGTTGTTTTCCTCAATGCTCCAACTCCTAGGTCGGGTCGCACTGGGATAATTCGCGCCAAAGGGAACCGCGGGCCGCGGGCCCTTGATTCGCGGGGCGCTCTCACGAGCAGCGCCATGCCACGGGCCAAGGGCAGCCGGGGAAGGCGCGGGGCCGAGGGCAATCGGGGAAGGCACGGGGGGGAGACATTATCCGGAAGGCCCCTTATCAAAGTTGCGGCTCCGCATGGCAGGTTCCGACGTCGGCGGCGGCTCAGCGGGCGGCGGCGTCGATGGCGAGGGCGACCGCGAGTTCGAGGGGCTGGGCGATCAAGCCAGCCACGGCGGCGCGTCGGCCGCGGAGGAGGAGGGGCCGCCGCTGGCGAGCGTGGCCAACGACGGCGCGGGAGACGCCGCGAGGGCGCCGGCGGCGGCGGCTGCGGCCGAGGGGGGCGGCGCGGACGCAGACGCCCATTTCCTGGTGCCAGGCGACCCGGAGGTCCCCTCCATGGATGAGGGGTACGGCGAGGACCAGAGATGGCGCTTGCGCGGGGTGGGGTCGGCGTGGGCAAGGGCAAGGGGGCTTCGAGCCAGGGTGGAGGGGCCTCGCCCAGCTTGAAAAAGCTTCCATGGACTCAGAAGGGGTGTGAAAGGGATGGGAACTGCGCGTCGTTGATCGGCTTCCCTCAGGACGGCGCCTCGGTGCAGATGCAGGAGCACGGCGACGTGTTCCTCACCGACAGGGAGATTATGAAGAGAACAATTTTGCGAGGAGAACCCATTGTCTTCTGTTCGGATGTGTGTGGCTCCATCCGGAAGACCCTGCCGAGCCAGGAGCCAGGCGTCCGCGGGAGAACAGTCGCCCTCCGGCAGCACCATTGGAAGGCGGTCATGCAGGCGGGCCTCAGCCAGTATCACATTGGCACGTACGACGACGGCTCGAGCGCGGAGGACCAGCCGGGCGTCCCGCGGATCCACTTGAAGCTGCCGCCGACCGACCGCCGCGACCTCCACCTGCCATTCCACAACCGCCTGATGAAGCTGCGCGGCGTTTCCTCGCAGGCGTACACGAGTGCGATTGGGGCAAAGGAGACCAGGAAGAGGAGAGCTCCGCCTGCCTCCGCCAGCGCTCCGCGAGCCGCGCGGCAGCGGGGGGCTGCGGTGCCCGGCGGGCAGGCGGGGGCCCCGCGCGGCCCGGGCGCGACGGCGGCGGCGGGCGGAGTAGCAGGAGGAATTGCCGGCGGCGCGGGAGGGGCCGACGCGGCGGCGACGGCCAGCGGCGCAGCGCCGACGCCCGCCGGCGCGGCAGGCCGCGGCGCGGCACTGGCGTAGCGACTTTGGGTTAGAAAACTTGAAGCTGGCCAGCTTTGGTTACAGCATGGTGTAAGTTGATACATAGCTAAGGTCATCTGAAGAACTAACATGCAACTACCCAACTTGATGTTAGCATAGATGGTTGCATTGTTTACCACTTGTAATTGCAGCTGCCCAAGTTACCCAGGGATGTGACTATCGTAACTGCGAGTTGTAAGTTGCAGGCCAAAGAACTTATCAAAGTTACAAATAACTTGTAAACTACTTGCAACTGTCTGAAATAAGTTAAATTTGGGCTCCTTTGCAACCCTCGAATTGTACATATCGCACATTATCATTCCCCTCTCCCCCCTCCTCCCCCGCGTACCCCCATCCCCCCGACGCCGCGTGGCTGCTGAGGCTTCGGATCGCAGACCGAAGAAAGAGGCGGATTGCGAGGAGGATGAGCGATTCAATCGCTGCAGGATCGCAGACCGAAGAAAGATGCGGAGTGGAGGAGGATGAGCGATTCAATCGCTAATGTTTTTTTGATGAGCGATTCAATCGCTGTCCTGGCAGATGTTGTTTTCCGCTCAGTGCAAAGCAAGAATGTCGCCAGAGGCGAGCTCCGACCAAGCGTGGCACATCTCAACCGATTCGCCGCTCCACCACGCAAGAAGCAATTCGCCGTCCTTCCGCAGGACTGACGCGTTCGGCGTCCGCTTCTCGATCACGACGCACTCGTGCCCAAGAATGAATAGATCGTCCCCCCGTTGGCCCAGAGCTGCGACGCATAGAAAATTGTTCTGCATGCGCACCACGTCGCCTGCCCAAACAAGCAAGCCTTTGAAAGCAGCGCTGGATGAAAGGACGACGTCGCCGCCGACTGCTTCAGCCAGCAGGGGCGACAACTCCGCATCGCCCCCCCTGAGCCCTGGGCGCTCGTCGAAACTTTCGAGCTCCTGCAGGCGCGCCAACAGCACGCGAGAAATTGCAGCTTTCTCGAAGCCTTTCAGTATATCTTGGTTGTCCAGAATCATTTTCGGCAGAAGGTGCGACCTCTCAACAACGAAGCAATCCAACACAACGTCGAATTTCTCCACTTGCTCGGGAATGTGCGTCGCCAAATGAAACTTTGGTTTCCAATTGTCGGCCCCGTATGCTTTTTCATGTGCGTCCGCGTGGCGATCAACTGCAGCTCCGAGGGCCGAGGCATCGATGTCGCCCGCCTTCGCCCGTTGAATTTTGTCAATTACAGCGAAACAATGGCAGAGGGAGGCAACTTCGTCGCGCAGCTCATCGAAATTCGGCAAGATAACAATGCAAGCAAAATGCCGCACCAGCGGGTAAATGCACAACAACTCTGAGGCGCTGCTTCGCCAATGCTCCTTGGATGCGTTCTCCCTGGCCTTGCAGAAAACAACGTGGGCCTCCCGACACTTGCGTCGGTGTTGCTGGGGGAAAGACCAGTCTGCCTGGCAGTGCCGTTCCAACTTCGGATAGATGTCCCTCAGAGCAGGAATGGCTTGGCATGCCGACATGAAGCAAAACATTTCCTGGGGCGCAACACCATTGCACAAATATACATGCATCCAATCAAAATGGAGCGACGAAACAGGGCCGACCTGCCCTCGGAGGTCTGCGTCCGCCAACAACCCATCAGGATTAAAATTGATGCCGTGTGCTTTCTCGTGGCGCACAAATGCGGCTTTCGATATTGTCCCTTGTAAGTGCGTCAACTCGTCGTGGGCTCCCCATACGGCCTCGTCAGAATTACAAATGAATGCGCTGCGGTCCCTGCATGTGATTTCCACCAACCGATTGGGCGCGGCGCCAGCGCCAGCAATGCCTGAGCCTTTCTTGAGCACGTTGGCGCACTTCAGACACGGTCGGATCCCTGCAGATCCTTTCACGCCGAGGCCCCTGGACAAAGCGACCTCGTCTCCCAAGTGTACGGCAAATTTCGCGAAGAACATTGTCGGCCCGCCCTGTAGCGGCAAGGCCACGCCATCCACGAGATTGCCGTCCTCAAGAAGCAAGCGACGCAGCAACGACTTGATCGTGCCCGAGAGGCCACCGCGAATTTTCTCCACTTGTGCCGACCTGATCACGCCCAGGGGGAACCAACAGCAATCGTGCCGAAGGGCATGCTTGAATTCTAGAAACGAAATGTAAAATGCAACGAACTTCCTGCGGTTATGCGGTCGCAGCACAGCTCCAGGCGTGACCTCGTCGTGCGCAAGGATCACGTTCCACGGCCTTGCTGGGGTGATAGGCGCGGCCGCGAACATGCGCTTCAGCGCTGGGGACACCTCGACTAACCGTTGAACCAAGCGGGCAGGCCTCAGCGGGATGCGCCAAGCAGGCGCGCCGCGAACCCCCTGCACCACCCCCTCCCGCCCTGGGGGGGGGGGAAGGGGGAAGGGGGGAATGGGTGGAGGGGGGGAAGGGGCAGGGGGAGAGGAGAAAACTGGCACCAGAAAAAAATCCAGATGCCGTTGTTGATTTTTTGCGGCCCAAGAAAGACGCGCTGCTTGGCGCGCCCCGCGACGTCCTTGCAATGTGCCACTCAAAGGAGCCGCCGTCGCACAGCGGCATTTCCAGAGAACACGACATCTCTCTATCGTACTCCATCTTCGCGGCGGCCTTGGCCTCATGCGCAGAGACCTCCTCTTCGATGGGCGCTTGCCTCAGTCGGCGGAGGACCTCGCACAAACCAGCGCACGTCGCGCCTGGAATGGTCACCAGCCTCCCAAGGCGGCGGCGCTTCTCGAGAACTTGCTTACCCATGATGGCCACGCGGGCGCTGGGGCGCGGGACTCGGGCACTCCTGAGCCCAAGCGCTGAATGTAAAGCAGGTGAAGGGTGCAAGCCGTCGCGCCGAGCGATTCAATCGCTTCCGAGAGAGGGCGCCGCTTCATAGCGAGTGAATCGCTAACGAAATGAGCGATTGAATCGCTAACGAAATCAGCGAGTGAATCGCTAACGAAATGAGCGATTGAACCGCTAACGAAATGAGCGATTGAATCGCTAACGAAATGAGCCGCGAGTGAATCGCTAACGAAATGAGCGATTGAATCGCTAACGAAATGAGCGAGTGAATCGCTAACGGAATGAATGATTTTTTTCTCCGACGCCGCATCTCAGCCCGAGAGATGTCAAGAGGCGGTCACTCGCGCAGCATGCTCGTTGCTGCACTTCCCCTCTCCTCCCGCAGGGGAGCCTCAGTCGTCGAAAGTGCTGAGCGCTGTCTCCGCCTGCGCGCACTTCTTCTCAGCCGCGTCTGCCTTCTCCTTCACCGTCGCAAGCTGAATGGACAGCACGGCGTTCTTGGACAGGGTATCCTGGGCCGCGGCCGCGAGAGCGTCGAGGTCCTTGATGTGCCACGCCAGGGCCTTGCTGTGGTCCTTGTGCAGCTTGCTTGCCTTGGGGTTGTTCAACAACCCTTTTGCCTTGAAAGCGAGCGGGCTCACCTTGGCCAGGATCTTGACGGCGTCGCTCATCATCTTCTTGGTGGCTGAGGTTGGCGCGAGTTGCTCCTTTCCCTTGCCTTTGCCTTTGTTCTTGCCTTGGTGCTGCTGCGGGCTGGCGGTGCGCTCCTTTGCGGCGGTCAGGGACTGGCGGACCTCTTCCTCGACGCTTTTGTCGTCCTTGTAATCAATGTTCACGCAGTAGAGCGTGCCGAGGACATCATCTTGTTTCTTGTCTTTGCACAGCCTCTTAATCCTCTTTGCGGAGTAGCCCTTCTTCTTGTAGACGCTGAGTGGGAGGTATTTCCCCTGCCTGCCTGAGGCGCGGCTCTCGCGGTATACCCTCGTGAACGTTTCCACCGCAATCTTCTCGACCTCTGCCTTCCCGTTCGCCTCCTTGACGTCGTTCCAAAAAGTATCTTTCTCTTCCTGTGAAAGCGACTTGAAGGATTGTGGCGGCCATCCTCCGAAAATCCTGTGGAGCTGAGTGTACCGCGAACTGCGCGTTGAGCACTGCCAAACATTCCTTTTCTTGCCTACAATCCTTGCTGCGAGCGGCTCCACGGGCTTCTTGCACTTGGTGCAAACGGGGTTGCGATCGAAGCGCGGCACCGCGTCGATAGCCGTCTGATCAGGGGCAGCGGCGCACGGTGGCTGGACCTCGGCGGGTTCTGTCGGGACCTCCGAGCTCCTCGGCGCGGCCGGTTTCTTGCGTTTCTTTTTGGCGGTCTTGGAGCGCTTCCCCTTGTTCTTCCCCTTCTTCTTTTTCTTGGCCTTCTCGCCGTCCTCGCCGCTGACGCCGTAGTCGGCGCCCTCGGCGCCGTCGTCTCCGCCAGTCCCGGCCTCGTCTGCGTCGGCGCCGTCGCCGTCGGCGTCGGCTGGCCAGCCTTCGGCGCCTTCGGAGGCCCTCCTCTTCTTGCCCCCCTTCTTCTCCTCAACTGCGGGCGCAGCCGCGCCGCCGCGGTCGCCTCCTTCGTCGAGGTGTTCGGGTTCGGGCCACCACTCCCAGGACCAGTCGTCCTCCTCGGGCGCAAGGCCTGCCACTGCCTTGGCTGCCCTGACCCTGGCCTTCTTGGGAGGGCGCTTGGCCTTGCCTGCGCGGCTGGCGCCGTGAGCGGCCACTTCGGCGGCATCCTCTGGGGCCATCCCTAGCTCTTCGGCAAGTGTCACTGGCTCTCCCTCGGGGGTTTCCTCTGGCTCCTCGGGGGGTTCCTGTTTGACGTCGTCCAGCTGCCCCGCGCGGGCCGCCGAAGCCACGACTGAGAACTCGAACAGCGAGCGCTGCTTCTTGACCTCCACGCGCTTGGGCGGGGCGGAGACGCGCGGCGGGGCGGCAGCCGACATCTGCTGCAGCAGGCGCGCCGCAGGCTCGTCCATACCTCGGTTGCGCGAGCGCTCCCGAGCGACCCGAGAGCAGGAAGCGCTGCTTTGAGCCCAGAGTGGCTGCAGCAAGGCGCAGTGGGGTCGTGAGCTCGGGAGCGCGTCTGAGCGAGTGAATCGCTTGTCTGAGCGAGTGAATCGCTTGTCTGAGCGAGTGTATCGCTAGTCTGAGCGAGTGAATCGCTTGTCTGAGCGAGTGCATCGCTAACCTCAGCAAGCGAAACAAGGTCTCAGCGATCCTCGCTCTCTCGCCCCCCCCGCCCCCATCCAAACAGAAAAGCGCAAACCACGGATGGCGACGTCACGTTGGACCACCGTTGGACCACCCACGTTGGACCCCCGTTGGACCACCGTTGGACCACGGTGGTCCAACGCGTTGGACCCCTGTTGGACCACCGTTGGACCACCGTTGGACCACCGTTGGACCACGTTGGACCACCTTCTGTTGGACCACCCACGTTGGACCACCGTTGGACCACCGTTGGACCACCAATCGCCGTAGGGCTTGGAGGGTGGGTGGGCATGCGGTATCCGAAACCACACCAGAAACGAGCGTCAAAATTGTAACGAATATTGACGCTCCCTCTCGGGCCTTGTCCTTTTCTCTCTGATCTGTCCTTCTCGGTTTTTCTCCTCCTTCTCCTCCTCCTACTCTTCTTCATCCTCATCCTCTCTCAACCCTCCTCTTTACTTTCTCCTCCCCCCCCCTCCTCCTCTCCCCTCTCATCTTGGCGGGTCGCGCATGGGCGGGCTGAAGAGGAGCCAGCGATTCGATCGCTCAAATGGGGTTTCGAGGAAGAGCCAGCGATTCGATCGCTCAAGTTGGGTCACGAGGGTGCTATTATTTGTTCAAAGAATCGGCGGGCTCCCGAGACAGGCCGAGCGCAGGGCAGCAGGCCGCGTCTTGGAGTGGCTCAGCCCACGTGGCGCATGCAGATGCTCTCGAGCGTCTTCTTGGCGCCCGAGATCGCAGCAGCGCTGTCCTCGAACGCCTTCGCTGCGCTGCGTGCGATGGTCGCGGCGTGCTCCGTCGCAGTCAGAGACCTGTCAAGGCAATCCATGACCTGCTGCAGCTCGCCCTTGCGCACCGTGATGTCCCGCGTCACCACTGTCTTCGACTTGTACTGGCCGACTGGTCCTGAAGACCGCTGTTGAACGGCCCGCCCTGGCTGCGGTTCCACGGATGGCGCGGGGCGCTTCTTGCTCTTCTGCGTGCCCAGCTCGTAGACAATGAACGCGTCATTGTCTGCCTCCTGCAACGCCGCCTCCCACTCGAGGGCGTTGTCCTCGTTGTGGTAGGTAGAACACCACAAGTGGTTCGCCACCTTTTCCTTCACGATGTCCCTGTCAGGGTCCGAGAAGATGCACGAGCCAGCTTTCTTGCAATCGCCGCGAGGGCAAAAGCCGCGCCACAGCCATTCACTCCCGCTGGAACTCGCGGCCTCCGACGGCCCATCCATCGCTGCCCGCCGAGCGCGCCTTGGCCCTTGGCCGCTGAGAAAGAAAACCGTTCTAAACAGATTGAGCCCAGACGAATGCAGATGACTACTCGCGCGGCCCGCCCCATGGAGCGAATGCAATCGCTGAGAGGAAATGCAACGGGCAGGGGTGCAAGGATGCCGACGCATCGAATGGGGGCTGAGCGAGGAGGTCGAGCAAGCCGAGGCGACCGAAGGGGGGAGAGAACGGCCCGCCGCATCTGGGGCACTTCTTTGCGCCAGTAACTTCCCACGAGGGGCTCGCCAAATCTGGGGGCCTTCATTGCGTCAATAACATCCCACGAAGGGACCGCCAAATCTGGGACCCATTTTTGGCGTCAGTAAATTCCTAAAGGGCCCGCCCAAAAACTGAGACCAGAGATTTTGGCCTGGGTCGCTGCGGAGATTTTGACCTACGAACGGCGCCCGTGGCGTGGATCGCCGCGGAGATTTTGGCCTGGATCGCGGCGGAGGGCGGCGTGGGGATTTTGGCCTGGATCGCGACGAAGAGAGGAGAGATAGACGAGAGAGGTGACCTGCATAGCGATTCAATCGCTTGTGAACTGCATAGCGAGTCAATCGCTGTTTTTTTTTTTTTCTCAAATGTCCTCGAGGTCATGAGGGTCCCAGGCGGCCTGCGCCCGCGGCGCCCGCGTGCCTTCGGGGGCGCTGCCCTTGCTGCCCTTGCCGTCCTTGCCGCCCTTGCTGCGCTCGGAGAAGGCGCCGCCCTTGCTCTGCTCCTGGCCTTTGCCGCTCCTGGAAGAGGCGCCCTTGCCGCCGCCCATGCCCTTGTAGTCCGAAGGCCGCTTCGGCACGTGGCCTGCTTGCCAGCCCCAGCCGCCGTAGCCGTACTTCTCCTCGAAGAACTCCCTGGACGTGCCACCGCGTTTCTTCCAACGCCGCTCGCCTTCTGACCATCTGTTGCCGCGCCACATCGTCGGCCCCCCCTCGCTTGGAGGAGGCGGGCCGCGCATGGCCCATGGCACGGCGAACTGCTTTGCCATGTCCTCCTCGTCCTTGAGAGCCTGCGGGGTGTTCCACAGGAAGGTCATCCTCGCTTGCTTGCGCCTCGGGTTCTCCGCGTCGCCGTCGCTGTCGGGCTCGCCCTTGCCGCTGGCGCGCCACCCGCCCTTGCAGCCTTTGCCCTTGTCGGCGGCGCTCCGCCCCTCGGACTCTGAGTCTGAGATGGGACTCATGCGGGGCTCTGAGTTTGAGGTTGGATTCATGCGCGATTCGTTGCCAGCGCCCCCGCTCTCCTGGGCCCCATCCTGGAACTGCGCAAAGGGGTCGCCCAAAGACAGCAACGATTGCAGTGACCTCTCCGCGTCGTCGGCCATTGTCGCTGGCGCGGCCGCCGAGGCCTTGAGCCGAGGCCTTGAGCCGAAATGGCAATGCGAAGGCACGGTCGCAGGGGCGCTCCGCGAGCAAGCGAATGCATCGCTGACACAGGGTTGAGGTGAAGGGAGCGCTGCTTCGATGGGAGGTCGGAGGAAAGCGAATGCATCGCTGACGCAGGGTTGGGGGTTGGCTTGAGGGGTCGAGGCCTCATCCATAACTCTCCCCTCTCACCCTCCTCTCTTCCCTCTCCCCTCTCACCCCTCTCACCCCTCTCACCCCTCCTACCCCTCTCCAAGTCAGCGGTCCATCACTCTCCCCTCTCACCCCTCTCACCCTGTCTACCCCCAAGCGAATGAATCGCTTAGCGAGTGGATCGCTGTTTTTTTTTTGTCATCGCAGGCAACGGTAAGGCACGCCCTCACAAGAGTAAAAGTGAGCGGCAGGGTTCCCTGGGGCGCTCGCGCGGCTTACCCAAACGCTAGGATGCGCTCTCCAGGGCCCCATATACAGAAGCGCGGTAGCGAAATGCATTGGACGCTCTGTCCGAAACACCGTAGCATGACTATGAGCGCGCGGCGTGTGGCACGGCCCAGGCCGAAATACATCTGGCAAAGTGCGTGGCGGACCCAGCGCGGCCGAGAGCGCCTCAGGAAACCTACACACATTATGAGCTACTTACCCAGCAGCTTTGAAATCCTGAGCCGCTCTTTGCAACTCGAGCACCCCTTTTTGGCGTAACGACACTTCGAACACCCGAGCTTCTTGATGGGCTTGAACAGGGGTGACACGGTGACGCCCTTCCCGTGGCCTTCGCCCGTCGTCTTAGCCCCAGCCTTCGTCGCCTTTGCTTTCGCCTTCCCCTTTGCCTTCCCCTTTGCCTTCGGCTTCGGGCCCCCCCCCTTCTCCTTGGCCACGAGTCCGTGCAGGATGTCCTCGGTGACCGAGGCGACGTCCTCCTTCTTGGGGGGAGTCACGTTCTTTTTGGCGACGCTGGCTGCTGCAGGCGTCCCTGGCGACGGTGGCGTTGGCGCTGCTGGCGACGGTGCCCCTTCTGAGGCGGAAGATGGAAGAGAACTCGGGGCAGCGTCCTCCACGGCTGCGAACGCCGAGGCCGCGGCACGTTTCGCGCCGCCTCCCAGGATCTTGAGGTTCAAAGGGCCCGTCTGAGCGCCGACGTCCGCCCGCCGCAAGTTATCGAACATGAGCTGCATCATCTGCAAAACGTCGGGCTGCGACGCCGAGGCGCTCATCATCTGTGCCCCCGTGGCCTGCTGCTTTGTGTTGCGGCATGGGTACGTAGCCTGGGCGGAGCGAATCGCGGCTTCTGGCGCGGGGCATGCAGCTGGCAACTCGTCGCCATACACTTGCTTGAAGAAGCCAGGGTGGTCCTCGCAGAACGTCGAGGGGGACGTAGGCAGCTCGGTCAGCCGAACGGGGGGCGCAGGAAGCCTCGAAACCTTCGTGGGTGAAATTGCGGCCAGGGGAAACTGCCTCCTCCTCCTCCTCCCCCTCCTCCTCCTCCTCCCCCACCCTCCCTTCTCCTAGGTCCCCCTCCCCTCGACGAGGGCCGCAATTTCAGCTGCAGCCTGGCGCTTGAACACGCGCTTGGTCTGCTGGAGGTACGAGTACTTTGCAGCCCACGCCAAATTCTTCGCGGTCTCGGCTCCGTCCACGGCCATGCGCCACATCGCCGTCAACATCTGATACGTGCCTTCGGTCGGGTTGCGAAGACCTAAGCTAATCGCAACATCAACCAGCACGTTGAGCTTCGCTTCCTCGGGCACGTCGGTCCGCGCCAACTGGTGCCACGAGCCCGCTGTCAGGTACCCGAAGATGCACTCATAATCCTGCTGAGCCATTCGCAAACCCACGGCGCTGCCAGAAGCCACGATGCTGCCGAGCTTCTCCAACAGCCTCCCCTTGGAAACCTCGGACCAGGGTTGCGCTGCGACGAGAGACGAGAGGGTTGTCACCTGCGTGGGCTGCAGCCTCGCGCTCCCGAAAGCCTGCACGAGCATCCTTTCCTGCGCGGCCGCCACCGCATCGAAACAGGGCTGCCCTTGCACTGCCTCGAGCAATCGCCCGACGGCCTCGACTTGGTCGCGCAAGCGCTGGGCAGCCATGGCTATGCGGCCCCACCCACCCAAAAAAAAACGCGCGGCATTGCGTATGCAAACGGCTTCAAATGATGGCGCAGTGGGGGCGGCATGGGCAGGGGCCTCATAGCGAATTCATCGCTTATAGCGAATTGATCGCTCAGATAATTGCACAGCGAATTGATCGCTCAGAGAACCACATAGCGAATTCATCGCTTATAGCGAATTGATCGCTCAGATAATTGCACAGCGAATTGATCGCTCAGAGAACCACATAGCGAATTTATCGCTCATACCCAGGAATGCGTTAGCGAATGCATCGCTGTCCTCCTCCTTCCCCCCTCCTTTCTTCTCGCCGTCCTACTGGCTCACTACCGAACCACAGGGGGGGAGGGGAGGGGAGGGGCATGGAAATTGAAGAAGTTATGAAAGTTATGAAAGTTATAAGATGGTTATATGTCGATTATAAATTGTTGTGTAAGTATGGTTAGGGACACCGTGTAAGTATAGTTGCGGCTTCGGTAAGTACATTTGCATCTGAGACAGCTACATCTATAAGTGTGATAAGGCACTCTACTTTGCTAAACCGAAGTCGCTACGCCAGCACCGGCGCGGGCGCGCCCCAGCCGCGCCCCGGGAGAGTGGTAGAGTCTGAGTGGTGGGGCGTAGTCGAATGAGAGCATGGGTGAATCGAGCCGCCCACGCCTGCGCCAGGTGTCCGTCGGGATGCTAGGGCGCGGGGCGCTCCCTCCGGCAGTTTTGGCCCCCGACCGCTTAGATGCGGGCGCTCCTTGGCAGTTTTGGTACCCGATCTATACCCTGCGGTCTCAGCGCACCTGTACTGGGCAGCTAGGCATACTGGCTTCGCGCAGGACGCAAGAGAGGATCAGGACCAGGAGTAAAAGGACGATCAAGGTTGCCAGTTCGAGCGCGTCAAGCATGGCATGCACATCCCCACCGTGATTCCCACCCGCCCTCCCACAACATAAGAAACAGTGAAGGCGCAATCGGTAACCGAAATCAATCGTCAAGGTGGTGTGGCACAGCTGATGCAGCCGCCATGGTGGTTACCGATGGGGAAGTCCTCGCCCGTCTCAATGGCTGCGCTGGCACTTCAGCACGAACCGAGGATGCCCCAGGAGGCCCCAGGAAGCTTCAGGAGGCCCCAGGAGGCTTCAGGAGGCCTCCCTGAGGCGGTGGGACGCTCCAGGGGGCTCCAGGAGGCTTCAGGAGGCCGCAATTCGCATTGCCGACGACAAGACAGGCCATGTTGAAAGGAAAAGCGGAGACTTTGTATTGAGTTTTGACAGTCAGGATTGGAGGGCCCAGATTGACGTCCGCGCGCGATGCGCGCCGCGTCCCATTCCTGCCACGCAGTTCGCATCGTCGACGACAAGACAAGCCATGTTGGGAGGGAAAACGGGCATTTTGCACTGATGTCACACAGTCTGGATGGGAGAGCCCGGATGCAACCGCCATCGGCCAGACAGAAGGGAGAGTAGGAGTATATACGAATAAGAAGTAAGAATCAGGAGGATGTGAAACGATATTGCCATGCATCTTCCCGTCCCATGTCCCCATCTGTATACGTAAGTCCTCACAGATTTTCTGTGTTCACAAGTGGACGCGCACATTTGAAAGACAGGCGCTCTGCGGGCGTGGCGCTCACGACCCTGACTCTGGATCCGCCCTACTTTGGGGAAATTCGTAAGTGGGGCTTGGAATTTCCGCCTTAGTTTTCAAGCCCGGCTGATGCAAATTTCCGCCCTACTTTTCTGTTGCTGTTTCTCTGGATGTCCGCCCTATTGTACGTTGGGTGCAGCAGTTTCCGCCCTACTTTTTCGGCCTCTTCTAGGTGGATTTCCGACGCAATTTGAAGTTGGAGAAAAAGCCAAAGTAGGGCGGATCCGGAGTCAGGGGATTCGTGGCAGACCCGGGGCACCCAGCACAACGCCCGGCGCACCGAAGGCACCCGGCGCCGAGAGCATCCAGGACACCCGGCGCACCCGGCACCGAGCGCACCCGGCGCCGAGTGCACCCGGCGCACCCGGCACACCCGGCGGCCCAGCACCCGGCGCCGAGTGCACCCGGGACACCCAGCGCACCCGGCGCCGAGCGCACCCGGCACACCCGGCACACCCGGCGGCCGCGGGCACCCGGCGCCGAATGCACCCGGGACACCCGGCGCCGACCGCACCCGGCACACCCGGCACACCCGGCGCACCCGGGACCCCGCACAAGCAACTGTTATGCCCAGAGGCTAGATTTAAGTCGGGCGTCCCTCTACAGGAGGAATATTCCAAAATACTGTAAAAATAGTCTGGGCACGATTTTCTGACTATTTTTGAATATGTTAAAATATGTTTGCGCTAGTTTTCATACTTCGCCCCAAATCCGCCTCTAGGGGGACATGGCCGACCAAAGGCTAGATTCGTATCCATGTCCACTGCTTCCCGGCCTCTTGGCGCCCCGTCCCAAGAAAAGGCCAGGACGCAGTAGATGTGGACATCATAAATCTATTCCCGCATCACTTCAGAAAGAGGGGGAAACAAGAACGCAGACACGAAAAATCGCGGATCCCCTGGGAAATAATGGAGAATATGGGAAGCGGGGGGGAAGACGATTTTTCAGCAAACATTGAAACATAGGGCGGGGGGGGATCTTGGGCTCTGTGTCCTTCTGTTTGTGTGCCACCGGGCACCTTCAGATCTGGACATACAGTCGACCCGCATAGGAAGGATGGACAGCCTTCCCACGGCTATGCCCCTGCACCCTCGCCCCTTCGACCCATCCTCAGCGTTTCTCGCTGCCCAGACTCGCTCGAAAAGCGCCCACATGGGCCTCTTGCGTCCTTACCGCGCAAATTCTGACGATACGGGCTGACTGTAAACCGCCTCCCTGCCCGACTCCCCGTGCGGCCTCCCACGCGGCACGCGCACCCCCAACCCCGCGGAGCGGCCTGCCGCCCCCTTCCCCCCGCAGATGCTCCCAATCCTGCGCCCTCGCCCCGGGCGCCCACCCTCAGAGGAGGAACAGGTACCCATACCGCTACCTCTCGCTCGTTCCCCCTTTTTGGGGGCCCTCCTGGGCGGCCCTCGTCACCACAGCTGGATTCGCCTCGAAATTCTAGTCGGAACGCACCCCAGGAGAGGTCCGGGGAGTAGCGGTATCGGTACCTTGGGCTTTCCCCACACCCGCCTCACCCGCGGAGATGCCCGAGCCCTTGCGAACGGGGTGTCAGGAAACGGGCCGGTAGCCAAGGGTGAGCGTTCACCATGGCGTTTTCAAAGACATGTTGATTTGCTGCGCGCAGGTGCGAGGAGATACCCCCCTCCCGCCCAGAGTTATGATGACGTGTCGACGCTTTAGCCGTCCCGGTTTGTCACGCACGAGTGTGAGGCAAACGTCTTGTCACCCCGTTCTCGCTTGAAGAGGCCGCTTAGCTACCGCCCCGTTTACTAACGCCGCTGTTTGCAGAGACTTGGGATGCTTCCCTTCCCCATTCAGGAGGGGAAGACACACACAGACACAATTAATCTTCGATCCCCAGGAAAGCATGGAACGCATGTGGAGTGGATGGGGAAGAGTGTGTGTTCTGGATTAGTTATGATGTTCCAACCTCTGTTCTAGCCTTGTTCACCAGAAAGAATTTCGAGCACCAGGAAAGCACCGAAGCTGGACGGTTTTCGCGCGCTGGGCACTGGGAAGCGATACTCGCTCGACACCGGTTCGATACTGTCCTGGGTGCTCGAAATTATTCTTAGGATGTGGTCATTACGTACGATTGAGTATTGTTCAACCGATCCCCATCCCCGGCGGCGTGGCCTGGGCCCCACTGGCCGATTTACACCCCTAAATGGGGGTATAGGTCGTTTCCTTCGGGTTTCGAGGGGTGTATCCCCAACTGAGGTGGTAAATTTGGTGAGGGTCTCGAAGGGGATGGGGATGGGGATCGGTTAAAAGATACTGAACGATTGGAAGGGGAGACTGTTTGGAGACTGCTTTTTTTCAGGATCTGGCGATGACCCGGGTTACCGGGCTTGCCCCCCCAGGATAACTTAATTTTGCCAGTTGTGCAGGTCCGGGGTGGGTGGGGGGGGCGCGGGCATATGCAGGTCTGCCCATAGCGCGAAGGTTCGGTTCTCGGCCGGCCCCCTCCCCCCCCCCAGATGACCCGGGTTATCGCCGATTCTAAAAAACCGGTCTCTTGATCAAGCAGTGGCGAAGCGTTTTGGCTCGCCTGTAGCCCTACCAAACAATGTTCTAAGAACCTTTTGTGGTCTCCACGACATGTTCTTAAAACATTTCTGGTTGAGACTGTCTTGTTTTAACTCATCGGGGGAATGTTCTGAGAACATTGTTCTTGCTCTTAGAGCATTCCTTGGGCTCTGGGAGCATCTCGTGGTAAGACTATAGGAATGTCGGGACGGTCGGTCCCTGCTCAACTTGAGTGTGTGTGTGAGTGTGTTTGTGTGTCATGGGGGAAGACAAAAACCCAGAACACATGGGAAAATATTGGAAATCCTGTTGTTTGTATGTATTTATTTGCGTGTCCTTAGGGCCCCTTCAGAGTGCGTGTCCCCGGGGGATGGGGGACGCCCGCCCCCGCGGGACTGCCGCTGCCACCGTGCCGCCACGGCGCGGGCCTGCGCAGGGCTCCGCGGTGGGCGGCCCAGGCCTCGCGAGGCCCCCCGCGCAGAGACCCTGGGCCTCGGGGGCCTCCTCGGGGCCGCGGCCCGCCGCGGCCAGGAGTGGACTCGGGCCTGTCCCTCCACAGGAGGAGTACATTCAAAAATGCGTAAAACAATTGTCAGTGGACTTTTTAAACATGTTTTTTGTTTGGGTGTATTTTTTTGCTGAATATATATATATATATATATATATGTGTATATTATATATAATCCTTCGCCTAAAATCCGCCTGTGCGAGGACATTCGTTTCTCAGCGGTTCCAGGGCTCACAGCGATTCCTCCGATTCGATTCGACCCGATTTCGATGGGTTCCGATTCCGATTCGATTCGACTTCGATTCCGATTTGGTTTCTGATTTCCCGGGGGAGGCCTGGTGAGCCTGCGGATGTCTGCCGATTCGATTTTTTCCGACTCGGCCGCAGATTTCCGCCGATCCGATTCACGGAGATCGCCGATCCGACTCGTTGATTCGATTCTGGTTTCTCCTGCGATGCCCGAATGCACATATGTTTTAGGTGGTCTTTCTCCCACCCACACCCCGATGTTTCGACGCAGTATGACGCCGCTCAAGAAGAGGAGGGAGACCCCGGGATACGCCCCCAGGGGGCTACGTGGACGCACCCCTCTCGAGGCAGGCACCCCACCTCTCGAGGATGGACGCCCCTCGTGCTGCTTGCCAGGGTGGGCCCCAGAGTCCTGGTCCAGTCTCGGACAGCCCACGGTAACCTCGGAGAGGGCTCAGTGGGCCTTGGAAACGACAGGGCACCCGACCTCCCGACCACCTCCCCGGGACCGGTGTTTCACCCCGAGCCGTGTTTGGTGACGGGCCCGAGGCCTGGAGAGGGCCCCCTGGAGGCCAACACAAAAGTTATGAAAGAAAATCCTTCTCGAAAATCCGTCACGATGTTTGTTTGTTTGTCTGTCCCCCCCTTTAGTGGGCCCTGGAAACGACAGGGCCGTTTTTTTATCGCTTCCGTCTTGCCGTTGTTAGGCCTGTTCCGACGCCGTTTTTTTACCGGCTCCGTCGCCGTCTTTTGACCGGCTCCAGTTTCAATTTTGGAGCCGTTTTCTTGCCGTTTCCGGTCGCCGTGTTTTTTTTTGTTTTGCCGTCTCCATTTTCAAGGGACATGTTCGGAAACGGTGACAAAACGGCCCTGCCGTTCCCGGGTCCCGCAGAGGGATATAGGGGTCGACATCTACCTGGTTGCAAACATAGACAGCTCTTGGAGGCCTGGGCCACGCAGGTCTTAAGTCGGGCGTGTCCCCCTACAGGGGGATTTTCGACGAAGAATCAAAAATAATCCAAACATGCTTCAAAAACTAACAAAAATGCTCAAAAATTAGTCCCCAGACTATTTTTTGATCATTTTGGGGGTATCTTTTATTTTTCGTCGAAAATCCTCATGTAGGGGGATACGCCCGACATAACGCAGGTCTCAGGATCGGCGCTGGGCCCCCCGCTTGGGCGCGCGGAGCGCAGGGTCCGCGCCGGAGGCGCCGCCAGGGGAGTCCAGCGCCGATGCAGTCCGACCGTCGGTGCTCTTCCCGTGTTGTACCCTTCTCAGCCACGCGCGGAGGGGGGTGGGGGGAGGGGGGAGGGCTTATTAGAAGCACCCCTGCTTCTTAGAAGGCGCGGGCCTTATCTATAGATGTAAGGCCGGCGCCTTCTAAGAAGCAGCCTGCTTCTAAGAAGCCCTCCCCCCTCCCCACACCCCCTTGTTCGCGCCGCCAACCTTCTGCGCTACTGGTTGTGCTCCCAGACACGATCGCGTCGCAGCAGAAATCACGACGGAAGGTGTTTGGCTAGCTTCGGCCTCTGGGGGCCCTCGCTGCATCCCTGGGCCGTCGGCAAAGACGATTTAGGATGAAAGACCAGTCCGGGAGAAAAGGTCGGGAGTTCTGGGGACCGCGTATTGCAGCAAACGGACGTCGCATGTCTGGGGTGAGTTTGCTCTGTGGGATCATCTGTTTCAACGAATGTTGTGGTCCTAATCCGTCAAGTAGCTCGCAAAACAGTAATGAGTGTTCCATTACCCGTTGGTCGCTTAAGTTATGTATTTTGGGATGCCCAAGTCATAATCTACTATCTACTTTAGGCTCCTGCCTACTTCAAAAATCGAGTGGTGCTCCCTCCGCCCTCGTCCTCACGTGGCGGGCGGAAGCCCAATCTACTTTCGGCGCCTTCCTGTTTTATGTTTCTACCCACTTTTTTCCGACCGACGGGTAATTATTGGGGTTGGATCACAGACCCCCGACGTCGTGTTTTCTGTTCCTCACAACACGGATCCCCCACAGGTCTGGACCCCTGCCCCGGGAATGGTTTTTCATCCTGGGTCGTGTTTCGACGGCCCGCGGCCCGGTGAGGGCCCTCGCAGGCCGCAAATAGCGGAAAAGCTCCCGTCGCGATTTTCGTTCACAGCGCGAGGGGGTCCTGGCTGGGTAATGAAAGTCCCTTCGAGGTCAGGGCTGAACCTACACGTTGTGTCGCTGGACTGCGGCCCTGGTTTGCTCTTCGTTTGGGCAGGGCGGCACAGGGAAACCAGGCAGAGCAAATCGAACAACAAAACAGGGCGACAACAAAACGGAAGACAACGTCTAGGTCCAGCCTTGTTCGAGGTGACCTCTGCACTCGAGGATGGTGATTCTGGCGCGCCGTTGACGGCAACACCACTTCGCTCTCCCTCCGGGACTTCGACTCCGGCTCCTGTCCAAGGCGTACCTTCTCTTGTGCAAGCTCTTCGGCGCCGCCTGTTCTCCGCACCCTCCGGCCGCCTGAGGCCCCGCCCGCCCGCGCCCTGTCTCCCCAATTAGTGCTTCGCGCGCCCCGCCCAGCTCTTAACCGGAAGAGGCCCGCTCTCGACCCGCCGCCCAACAAAAGTTGTTCGAGGGGACCTCGCTGTCTGCCGCCGACCCCCGCCCCGGCGGGCCAGGATGGAGCGCCTGACCACGCCCAGCGACGACGGCTTCGAGCCGTGGGCCACGCCCCCGCGGCGGGCCGCCGCGGGCGCCCGGTGGCCCGGAGCCCCGGCAGCGGGGCGGGCGGAGCGTGCAGGGGCGGCCGCCCTCGAATCTCGGAGGGCAGACGCGCCGTGCAGTGGAGACCCAAAGCCAACAAGCAGGGTGGGCCTCTTGTTTGCCACCACCACCACCAGTAGGTGGAGGGGGGAGGGAGGAGGAGGAGGAGGAGGAGGAGGAGGAGGACGAGGACGAGGAGGAGGAGGACGACGAGGAGGAGGATGAGGAGGAGGACGACGAGGAGGACGAAGAAGAGAAGGAGGTGGATGATGATGATGATGATGATGATGATGATGATGATGATGATGATGATGATGATGATGAGGAGGAGGAGGAGGAGGAGGAGGAGGAGGATAATGATGATGATGATGATGATGGTGGTGGTGGTGGTGGTGGTGGTGGTGATGAGGATGATGATGATGATGATGATGATGATGGTGGTGGTGGTGGTGGTGATGATGATGATGATGATGATGATGATGATGATGATGATGATGATGATGATGATGATGATGAGGAGGAGGAGGAGGAGGAGGAGGAGGAGGAGGAGGAGGACCACCTCCCCCTCCAACTTGTGGTGGTGGCGGTGGTGGAAAACAGGCCCATCACAACACCCTGCTGGCCTCCAGGGTGCCCTGAGTTTCTTGGGTTTCCGTGGTTTGGCGATGGAACGCGTGACGCTCCCACGCCAAAAATCAATGGACGGCCTGGGGTCCCAGGTTTGGGTTTCTTGTGGATTTGCCTCCACTGTAAGCATAAACTGTTGACGCTGCACGTGGGTTTCTTGTATCCGCTCCGGCCGGCGCCTCCGGCGCTGCCCATGGTGCGCTCCGCGTGCCAGGGAGGGGGGTCCAGCGCAGATCCAAGTAATCCGCGCGGAGCGCCAACAGTTTATGGTTTTGGCGCTGTTTTTTGTATAATATATTTTTTCTGCTATTCTGTCCAAAACGCGGCGAAGCGCCCTGAGTTGTTGATGCTGAGCAGGGACAGGCCGTCCTGGCATTCCTGTAGGCCTATCACGACATGCTCTCAGAGCCCAAAGATGTTTTAGGAGCCGGCGACATGCTCGTATAGCATAACCCCGACGTGTTCAAACAATAAGGAACGAAAGCCTGTTCGTAAAACACAAGCCCCTCGTGTTAAGACAAGACAATATCAGCCAAAACATGTTCTAAGACCATTCCGTGCAGACCACAGAAGGTTCTCGGAACATTGCTTGGTGGTCCTATAGGCAAGCCAGGGCGCTTCCCCTAGAGAGTTTTTACTTGGCTAAAGGTAGGTGCCTCGGGGGCTTACTTTGCGCGTTCCCTGGGGATGCCCCAGCTCTCTCCTCATTGGGGTCGCGCCGGGTTCATTGATTACCTACTTAGGCTTACGTTGCCCGTTCTCCAGAGGTTCGTCGGGCTCCTTGTGTCTCTCTGGTTCCACGCCCCCGGTGCCTTGTATTCTTATTGTGCCCGTTCTCCGGAGGTTCCTCGGGTTCCCCTTGTTCCTCTGGTTCCCCGCCCATGGTGCATCGTGTTCTTACGTTGCTCGTTCCTCGAAGGTTCCCGGGGTTCCTCGGGTCCCCCGCCTTGTTGTTGCTGGTTATGTTTCCCAGAAGTGCCAGGCAACGTCAAGCAACGCAAAGCAAAGTCAAGCAGATCAAATCAGTTCAAAGCAATGCCGAGCAATGCCGAGCAACGCCAAGCAGCGCCAACCAAGGCTAAGCAACGCCAAACAATGCCAAGCAATGCAAGTTAATGTCAAGCAATGTTAAGCAACGCCAAGAAATGCCAGGCCGTTCAAAGCAACGCCAAGCAGTGCCAAGCAACGCCAAGCACCGCCAAGAAATGCCAAGCAACACCACGCAATACCAAGCAATGCCAAGCGATGCAAAGCAATGCCAAGCAACGCCAAGCAATGCAAATCAATGCCAAGTAATGGCAAGCAATGCCGAGCATTGTCAAGCAATACCAAGCAACACCAAGTGAGGCAAAGCAATGCCAAGCAATACAATATAATGCAAAGCCATACACTGTCTAGCAATTCTCAGCAACGCCGAACTGGAAGCTTTGCCCTAATTTGACTCGCGCCGGGCTTGATGTTGTATCAGTCCTTCTGTTGTTTGCGCGCGATGTCTTTGGACCGTGTCTGGCCGCGACCGTCTTGACTTAATACATACACCCAGCTTCTACTATGATAACGTTGTTCATGGTCTTAGACGTGGTGTCGTTCTGAGAGTATGTCGTGGTAGGCCTATCGCACTGCCGGGACGTCCTGCCCCTGCTCAACGTCCAAAGCCACGACGGCCCCGGCGACCACGACGGCCCCGGCGGTGGCGACGACGACGACGGCCCCAGACACGCCGAAGTCGGCGGCGGCGACGACGACCACGGCGGCGGCGACGATGGCAGCGGCCATGGCGGCCACGGCGGAGGCCGGCGGGCGCCGGGCGACGGCGGCTGCGACGGACGGCTATCAGGATGACGGCTCGTCCGGCGCCAGCCAGGGGCCGTGGCGGCGGCAGGCGACGACGGAGCGCCTCTGGCCCTGTCCGTGCCTCCCGCGGCCTCTGGCGGCCAACAGGGGTCTCCAGGAGCCTCCAGGGGTCGACGACGACAGCGGCGGCGACGACGGTGGCGGCGGCGGCGGTGTCGTCGTTGTCGTCGTCGGCGCTGGCGTTCTCCTCCTCCTCGAGCCCACCGACTCGTTTCCGCCTGTCCTCCTTTCTCCTCCACTCCTCCTCCAGCCCTCGGCGGCGTTCTTCTCCTTCTCGTCCAGCCCACTGCCCCGCCTCCGCCTGTCCTCCTCCCTTCCCCTTCCTTGCCATCGTCCACCTATCCTGACTCTTCCTCCTCATCCGCCCCTCCTGACTCTTGGTTACGCCTCCTCCTCTCGTGCTCCTGCTTTTCAGTGCTGTGTTCCCCTTCGTCCGCCCCTCCAGACTCCTCCTCCTCCTCCTGGTCGCCATCTCGCCTGGGCCACCCTTGCCTCCCTCTCCTCCCTCCTCCCCTCCCTGCCTCTGCCATCCGCGCCCGTTAACCGTTTCGGCACACCCCTCGCACGCTCCGTGGCCCCACGGGGAGTTCCACCCGAGGCCCAGATGGTGACGCCCGCACGCGTCCCCGCCACCCCCCGGCTCCCAGGACGAGCCACCCACCCCCGTCCCCGCACGTACGTCTTCTTGCGGGACGGGAAACTGACCACAGCCACTGCTTCTTGCTTGTGCCGCCTTCCAGCCGGCGGAAAAAGAAGGCAGTGGCTGTGTCCATTTTCCTGGTGCCGAGCTTAGCGAAAATGACCCTGGCTGGAAGGCGGCAACAAAAGAGAAGCAGTGGCTGTGGTGGTTTTCGCGTCTCGTACTTCTGCCAGGGGCCCACAGCTTTGCGCCCCTGGCAGCGCGTGGACAGACGAGGGGCAAGAGGGCCCTCCGGCGCCCCCGGGGTGGCCCGGCCTGTCCCCCGACAGGGGGATTTTCAACGGAAAATACAAGATACCCCAAAAATAATCAAAAAGTAGTCTGGGGAGTATTTTTTGATTATCTTGTTGACCTGTTCGGGGCATTTTAGGAGTATTTTTTAAAATATTTTTCGTCGAACCTACCCCTGTAGGGGGACACGCCCGACATAAGCCTCGGAAGGTCTCGCGCCCTGGGTCGCGGCTGCAAAGTTGACCCGTCTTCGGCACCGCGAGCAGGGGGGATCATCGCGAGCGGCAACGAGCAGGGACAGAGCGGACGGCCCGGTATCGTCGCCGAGCCCGCGCGGCATCCCAGGAAGGTGCGGCGCACCCCGACGCCTGCCCGACTAGCCGGACGGTGGCAGCAGCGTCCCACCGTTCGGTGGGGCAGCCGCGCAAGCATCGTGATTGCGACAACGGGCTTAAACCGCAAGAGCATAGCATCCCAGGAAGGTGCGGCGCACCCCGACGCTTGCCCGGCTAGCCGGACGGTGGCAGCGGTGTCACACCGTACCGGGGCAGCTGCGCAAGCATCGCGATTGCGACAACGGGCGTAGACCGCAAGAGCATGGCATCCGCGCTTCTGGAGGTTGTCCTCGCGCCAGCCAGGCGGAACCCACTGCGCCCCGAGGGGTTCAGCTCCAAGCTGTGACATGTGGGGTAGTGGCATGGGCAGGCTTCCAAAGGCCAGCGAGGCTATTCTCAGTTACCTCACGCGGGCGGTGGACAAGAATCGCTGCCGGGGCCAATCGCCAGGCCTACGTGATTTTTGCGAATGGGTCTCTTCTGCACAAGCCGCCCCTATCCTGTGCAGGAGTTCGAGGGCAGCCACCGACGAAGAGGAAATGGACATCTCAGACGAATAGCCGCTATATCATCCAGTCGGCGTCGTTGATTTCAGATCGAAGCATTTTCAGGAGTTGTGGTTCCTTCAGATCTTTGCCAAAGGTCAGGTAGTAACGCGTCATCGCAATACCAGAGTTGAAGCCAGATTCGAAGGGCTGCCCGAGATCTCGGTGGAGGAGCTGCTAATGGCGCTCAAATGAATGAGGTATATGGCAGGGCAGGAGGTTGACTGTTCGACGCCGCTGTGCGTTCAGCGTCTTCCCATCGAGGGTGTGGCAGGTTTTTGGTCCGGTAGCCACCCAGCTCGAGCGAGATCGTACCTGGCCATGGCATGCGCTAGTCACGTTGGGCCTATGCTCGCCGCAGAAGCCGCGCGGAAACCGCACGATAAAACAGCTGCGTATGATTTGCCCGATTTCGCCCGTTGGTTGCGAGAGACAGATGAACTTTTGGTCCAGAGAAAAAGGTGCACACGGGGACGCCACTCTCGAATGCACTTCGGCCTTAAAGGGAGCACGTTCAAGTGTTTGTATGCGAAAGTATCTGGTTACTGGAGCATGGCACGCGCGCGCGCGCGCAAAAGTTGACATCCAATACTTTCACAATTTGGTTATGTGGCAGGGTCTCGCAACATCAGCTTTGAAGCTAAACTCTCTTGCCGTGAACCTGCTCCTCGAATTCCAGCGTGCTTCGTATTCGACTGGGGTCAGCAGCAGCATGTGCGTTTCAGCCGTGGACATCGACCGTACACTGGGACTTCGGAACGGAATTTGAATTGGGAAATGTTTCACTCATTAATGACCCCAGAAGTTGGCGATCGCACTTCGGACGATCCAGACTCGCATACAGGTCGACGATCTCAGTGCATCGGTGGCTGGTACTTTGCGTGCGGTATGCCAAACGAGGCAAACCAGCATTGAGGACGCGTCCGAGCTCACGAGCGAGGAGGAGCTTGAAATACCACCCCAAGGGTGTCATTATGGCCTGCAAATCTTTGCTCGTTACCACCTTCGTGAAGCCGTTGAAACGCAAGGGGTTCTGTCTGCAAGCGGTGAAGCAAGCAGCTTATCTCTGTGTCGGTTTCGGGGCCGTCAGGAAGGCGGCTCTTTCCGCAGCCAGGTCTAGATCAGCAAGGCTTGACGCCGACATGCTCGCATCGCTCTGTGGGCCAGAGCTTCGAGGCAATATGGGGTCACGTCTACGCTCGAGAAGGTTAGTGGCAGGACCGTGTTTCATTGGCGTCATCAGGTGAATGGTTGTTTGGGAGTTCATTTGCGCAGTCTTAGATCTACGTTTGCCGTTGTTTGCGGGGCCAGCCCATGGGGGGGGAGGGCACCACCGCCACCCGGGACCTCAGGGCTTCCGACCAGGAATTTTCTACTAAGTTTGCCAAGGGGTTCTTAGTTGACCAGTTAAAGATTTGGTTGACCTCCGCCGAGGTCAGGGTAGCAGTAGCAGCAGTTTGGCCCAGTACATTGGCCAATCTCCGGAATTATCGCAGTAATTCTAGCTATCAGAGGCCCAGTCAGTACTGTCATGTGTCTCCTCCTCCAGTATCGGTGAGCGAAGATGGTCAGCACTGTACCGAGTGTCATGGATCCACCACTCAAGCGCACTAGAATGCGTGGGTAAGGAGTCTTTGTTCCAGGCTTATCTCCAGTGGTGGTAGATTCCATCGTGTGCCTAATGACAAGAGTGTGCCCTGTGCGAGGGGGTGGCTGCACAAATCCACTGTTCTTATGTAACGATTTGAAGGTTTGGTTACATGGTAATTTTGGATACGGTGCCTTAGCACAGGCTCGCACTCCTGAACTCGAGTGCGAGTGGGAGGCCACCACGACCACCCGATTGCTTCCGGAAAGGATTGGTGCAGGCCATTGGCATAAGGTCTTGCCACGTATTGAGAATCACGCCCGGGGTCTGGCCTGCTCATTTATGTATGGTCGCGTCGCAACTTGACCATGTCCATTTCCATTTCCCTCCTCGTTATCCCGAATCCCCCTCTTCTCCCCTCCCCCTCCCCTCCCCCCTCCCTTGCCCTCCTCCTCGCAGTGTCGTGTCCTCTTCTCCTCCGCCTCCTTGTTGTCCACTGTTGTTCCCGTATTGCGTTCTTCTTCTTCGCCACGCGCGTGCAGCCTGCCGTCGTTCCCCAATTGGAGGCTCGTTGAGTGAGGGTGTGGCGGCCCAAACAAATTTCCAAAACTGTGCTTATCCTGCCCCTCCCTCCGTGCTGCCGTCCGCCCCTCCTGACTCCTCCTCGTCGTCCGACCCTCCTGGCTCCTGGTCCCTCCTCCTCCTCTCGTGCTCCTCCTGTTCAGTGCTGTGCTCCTCTTCGCCCGCCCCTCCCGATTGACGAACGAACAACACACACCCATACCCATAGGGAGGTCTCGGAGGGAGAAGGACTGGCTGTGGGTATGGGTGCGGGGGTTGTTGGACCCCTGGGAAGGCTCCCGCTCGAGCGGGGACCCCCAGCCGACAACGCGCACCCATAGCTCAGTCCGTCCCCCCCTTATGGGTATGGGTGCGTGTCGATCGCTCGTCGCCCGACCCCCCTCTCCCCCCTCCCGGTCGCCGCTTCTCCCGGGCCGCCCCTGCACCCTCCGCCGGCCAGCGGCAGAGGTCAAATAGTTTCAAAGCATCCGCCCGCGCCGCCGCGCGACGTCCGCCGCCGCCCCGCCCAGGGGGGCGCTGCCCCGTTGGGCTCTCGAGCGGCCAACGTGCCCGCATCCAGAAGCGCACAGACACCTGCATACACACACACACACACGTCTACATGCATATACATACACATGTAGATACACTTCCACATGCATTCATACACCACATGTGTGTACTACTTTTCTACGTGTACACACATAAGCATGTAGACAAACATTATGCACATGTCTGTGTCCGCATTCGCGCCCTCGTGGTCTGGATGCGGGGTCGCGATCCCGCCGATGCGTGGCCGCACGGCACACGCTGTGCACGGAGCATCCGCGAGAGATCGGCCCCGCATCCGGGGTCGCGGTCCAGGGCCCGGCCCGCGAGGCCGCGGGCACGGATGTGCTGTTTGCCCACGAGATCGCCGTGGTTCAGTAGATTGCGAGTCGCGGAAGTTTCCGCTCGCCTTGCGCGTCCAGGAAACTCCCAGGAGCGCCCGCCCAACAGGTTCCCAATAGCGTCCCGATGACGCCCAAGAGTGCCTAGTGTCGCCACATGATAGAGTGCGTTACGTCCGCTTTGCGCGCTACTTGGGCGCTTTTGAATGCACCATTGGGCGCCGTGGTCACGACCATTTTCTCCCGTGAGTAGTTTTCCAATCGTCCGAGGACCCCTGTCTCCGAACCCGTTGGACCCGCTGAAGACATCTGGAAGTCTCGCAGTGTTCCCAGTCCCAGCAACAACAGTGGTAGTACGAGCACCAGTACTAATCAGACGAGTCGTAGTACCAGTAATACCAAGGGCGCCCTCGAGGGCGCGAAGTTATTCGCGCTTCGCGGTTCGGCTCCGATTCTTCCTCATCCTCCTCTTCTCCCTTGGGAGGCGGCGCGAGAGCTCGAAGTTGTTCGCACTTCGCGCTTCGCGCAGTGCGAAGCGCGAAGCTGGGAGCCCTTGAATGCACACAGCCTACCCAGAAGCGAAAAGGCAGTGGCCGGGGAGGGCGTGTTAAAGGGGGGACGGCCAGGAGGGGGCGGCCTCGGAGCCCAGGCAGCTCCGAAGCCTGCAAGAGAGCAGGTCTCCGCGGGAGCCCTGCCAAAATATAGCTGGACGCATGCTGGACTCCAAGGGCGCCCTCGAGGGCGCCAAGCTATTCGCGCTTCGCGGTTCGGCTCCGACTCCTCCTCACCCTCCTTTTCTCCCCTGGGAGGCGGCGCGAGAGCGCGAAGTTATTCGCACTTCGCGCTTCGCGCAGCGCGAAGCGCGAAGTTGGGAGCCCTTGAATATAGCTGGTCGCAATGGTGGACTCATTCCACACGCCAGGGCTCAGGCAGGCCCAAGCTGGTGGGCCGATTTTCCACCACCGCAGCCACATATAGGACGGGGGAGAAGAGGCATGGGCAGGTTCTCCTCCTCCTCTCCTGATCCTACTCCTCCTACTCCTCCTCCTCCTCCTCCTCCTCCTCTCATGTCCTGCTCCTCCTCCCTCCCTCTCCTACCTATGGTGGTGGTGAGGTAGAGTCGGCCCATATCACGGGCTCGGGGTGCATCGCCCCGGAGCGCTCTGGAACGCGCTCGGAGCGTTCCGGACAGCTCTGAGACAGCCGCGGCAGCAGAACGATCGGGGGTGGACAGACCTCCTACCCTGACACGTCGATTAGTGAATTGTCCTTTTTCGGTTCTCGAGAGGGCGCTGCGGCCGCTATTTTCCAGGCTTGCGCCCGCCAGGTTTGGGCCCGAGGTCGTTTTCACTGAACCACGTTTTACTAAAGGGGGGTCTGTCCATCCCCGAAGCGAGAAGGCATCGGACGGGGCCAGGACGCGAAGAAATCCGCCCCGGGGCGTTCTGTCACGCTCTCAGGGCGATCCGGAACGCTCTGAGAAGTCCGCGGCGCCCAGCACATCTTCCAGGGCGGCCAGACCTCATAGATTCGAGATGTAGCCTCACCCGAATTCTATCCTCCTTCTGGCTCCGTCGTAGTCCAGGGGGCTCAACGCACACGAGCCGCTGCAAGCGCGCCGGCGGATCTGTAAGTTGTCCGTAGCATCTGCGAGCGAGCCAGTGAGCGACGCACGACGAGGGGGTCGACTTCGCGGACACTCGCGCGCAAAATGAAGTCGCATGAACATGCATTTTCCGAGGTCCGCGCGGATTTCTTGGATGGGCGCTGAGCTCCTCCTGGCGGCGCCTCAGGCGCCGCCCCTGGCGCGCTCCGCGCGCCAGGGAGGGGTGCCCAGCGCCGATCCAAGAACTATCCGCGCGGACCTCCGAAAGTTTGCAGCTGGCTGTCCACCAAAGCTGCCCGCGCAGGGCCGCGTGTGGGCGCCCCTGGTCGCTCTAACTGATTAGCGTGTTGTGTCGGCGGCCCGCGGAGGCGACCGTGGCAGGTCGCCCTGTCCTCTTGGGTCGGTAGCGTAGTCGTGACCCTTCTCTTCCGTCGCTCAGGACCTTTCTGCGGAGGGCACCTGCACGCCAGCAAAATGCTTGGCCAGGGTCATCCTGGACCTCAGGGCCGCTGCAGACCTCCTAGTCCTCGGCCAGGAGGGCATGATCCTACGCCTGTTGTGTGGCCCATGATCAAGGGAATCCACGTATCGGTCGGTCGTTGGAATGCAGTTAAATTGGGAAGTGTAATTCAGCATCTTCGCTATTATATCCATGGCCGAAGTCCAACCTGCTTTGGCCCAATCCCGCCGTGTCCTGGCTAGCATGGTTCGTCTCTTTCAATCATGGGTTTCATCTCGCCTATTCCTGCTCGGTGGCCTTTCAGTCGAGCGTAATAGGTTCCAGTCGTTCCGACGAAGACCTCCCAGTAGTTGCCCTCTTAACGCTGAGGTATCACCATCGCCTCTTCCCAGACTCTCGACGTTGTGAGCAGTTTGCTCACGCCGCGCTGCCGACCGCTTGAGGCGAGCCTGTGGGTCCTTTTGTGCGGAGGTTCTGTGATCCGCCAAGGGAGGGGCGGGGGGCAGCCAGGGGCAGGCTGGGCGAAGAGGACGAACGACGACGATGAGCTACGAAAATGAGGAGGTCGGAGCTCGTAGAACAAAGCTGTGCAATACAATCAAACGACACGTGCCGTCGACCCAGCTCGCGCACCCTGCATGCCCGGCCGCCAGCCACCCAGATGGCCCGATGCTCCTCATGGATCCCGATGCGCGTGTTCGACGACTGGCGATTGCCTGCCGCGGCCGCCGAGCCTCGAGGAGCCCCGCTGTGTCGCGGGGATCCTGTTTCGCATCTGCTGGTGGGCGCGGGTATACTTGCTATCTACATCCATGGTTCCTTGAACCCATTGGGGTGGATGGTCTTCTGGCTTCTCAGCACTACAATGTGTGCTTCAAGCAATCTACACAGTACCCCACGCGCTCCCCCATCAGCAAGCGGGGAAGCAAGCATGGATTCCCCCTCAGCAAGCTAGCAGGTGTGCATTCTAGCAAGCATGGATCCTAGACAGTATGCTTCAAGCAATACGTGTTGTGCAAACTAGGTTGTGCAATCGGTCCGAATCTCATGTGGTGCAATATACGTGGAACAATCTATGTTGTGCAGTTCATGCGGTGCAAACTACGTGGTGCATTCTGTGGTATGCAGTCTATGTGGTAGTATCCATGTGTTGCAGTCTATGTCGCGCAACCGATTTAGCGCAACATGTAGATGGTGCAATATGTTCAATCTACGTGGTGCAAATTTCGTGTTGCGATTTGCGTGGTGCAGTCTACGTGGTCAACAATCAATGTTTCACAATCTAGGTTGTGCAATCGCTGCGGTTTAATATCTGTCGTTGTTTCAGTCTACGTGGTGTGATTTACGGGGTGCCATTTATGTGGTACATCTTTTGCAAACGAGTTGACACATCCCGTGCTATTGCAAACATCGCACCCAGAGACCCGCAACTTGGTTTTCAAAACCCATGCGGCGGCGATTGCGATGAGTGCTTGGCGCTGGCTGGTGCATCTCTGCGACCGCGCATGCACGCGCGCGCGCAGCAGCCAGCTAGTTCGGCCCGACCGACGCTGCCGCGGTGGCGCTGACCGCCTGGGCACATCCCACCGGACACTGCTGTGCGAGTCGGCGACTTGGGCGGGCGCGGTATCATGGCAGCGTGGACAACGGTAGACACGATGATGATAGTAGCGGTGTTGATTACGACGACGACAGCGACGACGGCACGGCCAGTGACGGCGCCGATGCTGATGATGCTGGCGACGATAACGGCGTCGTCGCGTCGGTGATGCAGATTTTGGGAAGAGTTCGACACGCTCGCGCGGCCGATGCCCGACAGTGGCCGCATGGTTTTATTTGAGACAGACCGGGCCCCCCCAGCATGCGTGCGAATGTTTTCGGCGTGCGGACCGAGAGGCCTGTTTGGCCGAATTCGATGACAACGTTCAACCACCGATTGTTTTCTTAAGGATTCGCCAGAGCGCGAGCGCAAGCTTCCTTGAACACTGATGTTGCGAAACCATACGTTTTACTTGGTTTCGGGAAATCCGGTTTTGAATTCATTGCGAAACCTTTTTGGGTTTTGAGAGATTCGGGCATGCGCGCGCGACGACGCGCGCGCGTGCACTTCGTCCCATTTGTTGCGAAGGATCTCGCGACAACACGCGAGCAAAGGGCGTTCGAACAGCTTGATC
Source organism: Prorocentrum cordatum (assembly GCA_963575745.1). Taxonomy (NCBI): domain Eukaryota; class Dinophyceae; order Prorocentrales; family Prorocentraceae; genus Prorocentrum; species Prorocentrum cordatum. Next base: position 154,696 of record CAUYUJ010003313.1, read on the forward strand.
ACGACCCGCGTGCGCGCGAAGCTCTGTTTTGGTAGCGTTTTATGAACATGTTGAAAGTCCATGTTTTGTTTCTTGTGTGAAAGCATCGCAAGAGCGCGCGCCGGACGCAAGGTGTGTTGAGCATCCTCGTTGCGAAACCATGTTTATTTACATTTATACAGATATGGACGCGCGATTATGCAATCGCCACGAAAATCCCGGTTGTTGGCATGCGCGCGCGACGACGCGCGCGTGTGCACTTCGTTCCACCATCATTTTGGAAAAAGGGTTCTTTCAAGCTGATAACTAGTGATAAACGATTGTGCGCGCGTATAATTTGTTGCTACGGGTGACGGGGGGGTCGGTACCGGCCCACCTGATATGGTACGCGTTCATACTTCGGATGAGCGATGGGGCAGGACCGCATGTAAATTGGAAATCGAAACGCTGTATTGATAATCCCTGAGGAGGGTCGGGCGTACTTCTTCCTGATAATGGACAGCCTATGCGATACAGTCTGCGTTGTGCAATGTATGCTGTGCTAGTTAGCTGGTGCAGTTTAGTTATGTGGTGCGCAACGGAACTGCGGCCTTATAGCGGCCCGACCGCCACCCAGGCCTAGACGACGGGCGGCGACGATGCGGCGTCGGGGCGGCGACGTCAACCACAAAGCGGCGGACCCGACGCGAAGGCCCGATCGACGGGCGGCGACGAGGCGGCGACGGGGAGAAGGCGGCAACCACATAACCGCCATCTGGCGCGCAAACCCAAACCAGGTTCGGCGATGAGGCGGTGTTGGCGAGCACATAGCCGCCAGACCGACGCACAGCCCCAGAGGCAATAACCCGTAAGTGCAAACAGTGTTTGGGGATTCAGCGAATGAGACACGAAAGCGTTGAAACTACCGATGTCACATGGCAGCTCCGAGGCCCCACTTCAGTCCATGCCCATTTTTTCTCGGTGGCTTCCAGGGAAGGGAACCCGAAACCCCGAGACGCCATGGATGTGGATGCAGATGTTGCCCGCCGTGGGGATCGTCCGAGATACGAAATGTGTGTTGAAACCGTGCTGCCGCGCGTCGTGGTAATCTGCGCATAATCCAGATCTTCTTGTCAATAATACGCGCACCAAATCCAAACATGCACGCGGCATAGACGTCCGAACAATGGCGCTGCGGAACGGGGCGGCGGCAGGGCTGCGCGCCGCCCGCCGCTGCTGCCGTCACCTGTCGCCTCTCCCCGCCGCCGTTCCCCCTTGCTCTCCCCCCCCTCCTGTTCCCTTTGCCGCGGGGCCCCCGTCGCGATGGAAAAACAAAAGAGAAAGTGCTGATGCCGCTCTTGTTCCCCCGTCTGGGTCGCACGTGAGCGCTCGAAGTCGGATGGGGCTAGGACGAGGATAAAGCCGTTCCAGAGCGTTCTGGGACGCTCCCCGAGCGTTCCAGCACGCCCTGGGAAGGCCGTGGCGCCGGAGACATCCTCCATAGCCGCCGGATCTCAGAGTTTCCCTATCTATCCTTCCAGGGTCGACGGACACAGTGTTTGGGCGGTTTCGTGAGCCCTTTCCGTTTCGATGTCGTTTTGCAGCAAAGGCGGACTGAAGACAGAACGAGGGAAGACGAAAACAAAACGGAAGCGAAAAACATTGTTTAGGGCGATGCCTGTTATACTCGCCCGATGTTGTCCTCGTCTTGGCGTCTCGGAGGTAGGAGAAGCGGCACCAACGGCACCAGGGGGGCCGCCTCTCCAGCGAGGAGGTCCACGATGCCTCCTCCAGCTGGAGGCCGGGGACGTCTCGAGCGAGAGACGGGGGACCACACCACCAGGGAGACCCCTTTTTGCCACCTCGCATCTCCCCGCCCTGGGGTTGTGGGTGTCGCCTTTCTCTTTCTTCCTGGGCCGGGTTTTGCCGGAAGTGCCCCTGGCCCAATGTGCCCCCAGGATTTCGAAGGAGGCCCCCGCGGCCCCCCGAGCACCCCATCACGAGGCCGGGGGGGCCTCCGGGGCTCCAGCGCCAGGAGCGAAAGGCTGGGGATACCTCGGGCCAGGGGCTGACGAACGAACAACACGCACCCATACCCATAGGTGGGACGGAGGGGGCTATGGGTGCGTGTTGTCGGATGGGGGTCCCCGCTCGAAAGGAAGCACCCCCCAGGATCCGACCACCCGCACCCATACCCACAGCCAGTCCTCCTCCCAACATTCCCCCTATGGGTATTGGTGTGTGTGTGTGTGTTGCTCGCTCGTCAGGGGCACCTCCGGCAACCCCCGGCCAGGCTTCGTCTCACGGCTCAGTATCGCGCGCCGCGCTCCGTGGCCACGCGCCTTGCTCTCCTCTCCGCGTGGGGCGGCGCCGTGGCCGCAAGAGAGAGGGCGGCCGCGCGGCGCGCTCCCGCGGGGCGCGCGCTGCTCGGGGCGCGCTGCGCTCGGGCGGGCTGGCTGCTGCTCGCCTTCGCCATCGGGGGGGGCTCGGCGTAGCGCGCCACTCCGAGGAGGAGCAGGTGCAGTGGAGACTCGCAGGCCTGGTGGTTGACACCAACACCAACATCGGCTGTGTGCCTCCACCGAGGAAAGAAGCTCCCGATCTCGGTGATGGTGGCAATATTCTGGCTGCCGCGGTGGCCGAAGTATTGCCACCAACAGCGAAATCTAGGATCATCTTCCCCCGTGGAGGCAACCCTCTGTGTTGGTGTTGGTGCCCATTTCCAGGCCTCCAAGAGACCCATGCCAAGAAGCACCCTGCATGCCTCCAGGGTGCCCTGGGCGTGTGGGCTTCGATGGTTTTGCCATGGAGAGCGCGACGTTCCCACGCCCAAGACCGATGGGCGTGCTTGGCTCTCAGGGTTGGGTTTCTTGTAGACTGGCTTCCACTGTGATGCGCCACTCCGAGGAGAAAAACGTACCCGTACCTCTACCCTTCCCTCGTCTTTCCTTTTTTGGGCCTCCTGCGAAGCCCTCGCCGCCACCGCTGGATTCGCCTCGAAGTCTTCGTCAGAGCGCACCCCGGGAGAGGTCCGTGGAGGAGCGGTATCGGAACTTCGTAGTTTCCCCAGCCACATCATGTTCGGGCATTCGCACGTTGCATCTTCGGGGGACCTCGTCTGTCCCCAAGATTCGTGTCGTTCTTGGTGCCCTGCGCGGGCTCGATGCGGACTTGACGCGGATTCGACGTGATCTTGACACGGATCTTCCGACGAGTGCGACATGGATTCGAGACGGAGTCGACGTGGATTGGACCGCGACGGGACATAATTACAAGGTCCTCCGAGGATGCAACATCAGGTATTCGGCGGCGGGCGCAAGGGGGGGAAACGCGAAGGAGAAAGCCCTCTCCGAAGGCGGCGGGACTTTTCCGAAGCCCTCGGGCCTTTCGAAAAGTTTTCTGTGCTTTTTGGGAAGGCTCAGCAGACTTCTCAGAAGGCCAGGGAACTTTCGAGCCTTCTGAGAAGGCTCGCCCCTTCTCACTTCCTCCCCGGGATCGCCGCTAAAATACGCCACATCGTTCCTCCTCATCCTCCGATCGAGGTTGGTTCGGGGAGGGTACCCTGGTGTTTTTTCGTGTCTGTTGGATGCTCCTGTGCATCCTGGGGGGGGGTACCCTTGGATGTTCTGCGTGCTTCGGACAGCAGATGCTTCCATGTTTCTGAAGGATGTTCTTCTGTCCTAGGCTCGACCGTACGACCAGGGCCCCATGTATGGGGAGCCGGTCAGTGCTAGGGTTAAGCGGGCATGTCCCTCTGCAGGAGGATTATTCAAGAATGGTAGAACATCATCTGGAAGGACGCATCTAAGAGCTAGCCGTGGGGGAGGGACGGGTTAGCATTCGAGACCCTATTGGGTAATGTGTTCGCCTTCATGCAGCTGCAGGGCCATGCGATTTTCTCGCCAGAGTCTCTGTGTCCCGTTTCGCAGCCTATTTGGGGATTTTGCTTCAGTCCGCCGAAGGACGATCGCGCTACTGAACTGCGCCTACCGTTTGAGAAAAGTCCGATGCAAGAAGTTATTCTTCCGACCGATGGATGCCCATACTTCGAGCCCCTCCCAGCCGCCCGGTCGCAGGAATTCGGCCGCCGCGCGGCGGACAGGGCAGCGCGCTGCCCAGAGCAGCCCGCTTACCCTAGCTTTGCGTGTCCGATCTTTCGGGGCCATTTTGGAAGGAATAATTCATGGTTCGCAGACGCTATTCCAAGTCCCTTGTGAACGGAAAGACACAAACAGACATACGCCGGGGCTCCGCGCGGGTTTCTTGGGACTTCGCTGGACCCCCCCCCTGGCAGCGCCTCCGTCGCCACCCTTGGCGCGCTCCGCGCACCAGGGAAAGAGGTCCAGCGCCGATCCACGCAAACCGCGCGCTTGCACCGTCCCTTGGTGCGTAGCTGAAGTGGGATTTGATCATGGCCCAGTCCAGCCCAATGGCCCTTGATCGGGCCTGACGGCCCGTAGTCGCTTTTCCGAAGACTTCCCAGGAGTTTTCACGTTCAGCCTTTGCCATGGTCATCCAATTCGTTCCCTTCAGCACGGTTTGCCCAAAAAGGTTCCATGGATCGGACGCGCAGCTATCCGCAACGCCGACCTGTTGAGGCTGTCTCTCTCTCTCTCTTCATCGATTTGCCGAGTACGTCTGCCAGTTTTCCAGCCTCGGGAGGGCGAGTTCTGGCGCCGCCTGGGGCCGTGCACCCCTCCGCTTGCCCTGAAAATGCAGGGAGGCAGAGGAGGCCGAGGGAAGAAGCGAGAGAAGGACGGATTATGATGATGGTGGTCCTGATTCTGAGCATGATGATGATGCTGATGATGATGATGATGATTATGATGATGATGATGATGATGATGATGATGATGATGATGATGATGGTGCTGATGTTGCTGATGATGATGACGATGATTATGATGATGATGCTGATGATGATGATGACGATGGTGATGGTGATGGTGATTATGCTGATGCTGGTGTTGCTGTTGATGCTGATGCTGATGCTGATGCTGCTGATGATGGTGACGCTGCTGCTGATGATGATGATACTCACTCTGATATGTTGTTGACGATTGTGACGATGATGCTGATGATGATGATGCTGATGTTGATGCTGGTGATGATGCTGATGCTGGTGCTGGTGCTGATGTTGATGCTGATGATGCTCATGATGATATTGATGGTGCTGATGATCATGATGCTGATGATGATGATGATGATGATGATGCGGATGATGATGATGATGATGATGATGATGATGATGATGATGATGATGATGATGATGATGATGATGATGACGTGAGGAGGAGGAGGAGGAGGAGGAGGAGGAGGAAAGACGAGAAGGGATGATGAAGAGGAGTGAGGAAGATGGACAAGGGGGAGGGGCAGGAGGGGGCTGGAAGAGGAGGAATCGCGGAGGGAAGAGGAGGGGAGAGCCTCAGGGTGTTCTCGTGGCCTCGCCCAGAGCCTTGTGCACGGTCCCTGAAGCCCGTTCGAAGGATTGGGGGAACGATCCATGGTTCCCAACCATCTTGTGGTGCTGGGTCTTCGTTTTGAAGAGACAACGCCCCGCGTTCCCTCCTCCTCGCTGCCCCCTCCTCTCCTCTGCTTCTCCCTCGTCCCATCCCTGCCTTTGTCCTCCACATGCCTGTGTTTCGGCGCACCCAGTGCAACGCTTCGTGGCCCCGTAGGGAGCTCCACCGAAGGCCATGGCGGCAGGGTTCACATGGCGGCGCCGCCCCATGTTGGCGCACCCCTCACACGGTTCGAGGCCCCATAGGGAGTTTTACCGAAGGCCCAAGTAGCAGGGTCCGGCGGCGCCGCCCCATTTTGGCGCATCCCTCATGCGGTTCGTGGCCACATTGGGAGCTCCACCGAGTGCCCTAGTGGCAGGGTCCACATGTCCGCGCCGCCCATCACACGGCTCGTGGCCCCATGGGGAGCCCCATTGAAAGTCGACGTAGCAGGGTCCACATGGCGGCGCCGCCCTATTTTGGTGCACCCCGCACACGGTTCGTGGCCCCGTAGTGAGCGCCACCGACAGGCCCCAGCGGCAGGGTCCACATGGTGGCGCAGCCCCATTTTGGCGCACCCATCACACGGTTCGTGGCCCCATAGGGAGCCCCACAGAAGGCCCAAGGGGCAGGGTCCACATTGTGGCGCCGCCCCCCTCTGGCGCATTCCTCACACGGTTCGTGGCCCCATGGGGAGCTCCTCCGAAGGCCCCAGCGGCAGTGTCCACATGGGTGTGCCGCCCTATTTGCCATCCGTGCAGTGAATCGTCGACTCCGCGGAACTGGACACGTGGGGGGGGGAAGATGAACACCCAGAACATTTGGAATTACGCTACCAGGGACCCCACACATTTATGTTATGTCCTGATTGTGCCCTGTGTAATACTCATCACAATACTAATACTCATAACAACAATAATATTTCTATTACTACTATGACTATGACTACGACTACGACTACGACTACGACTACTACTGTTACTACTACCACTACTACTACTACACCTACTACTACTACTACTACTACTACGACTACGACTACGATTACGGCGACGACAGCTACTACGTCTACGACGACAACTACTAGTAGTATGACTACTTCTACTACTACTTCTTCTTATACTGCTACTACTACTACTACTACTACTACTACTACTACTACTACTACTACTACTACTACTAGTACGGCTACTACTACTACTGCTACTAGTACTACTACTGCTGCTACTACTACTACTACTGGTCGGACAGCCCCTTACTACTACTACTACTACTACTACTACAACGAGTATTACTACGACTACGACTACACCTACTACTACTACTACTGCTACTACTACTACTACTACTACGATGACGACCGATACTACGACTACGACTACTACTACTACTACTACTACTACTACGATTACTAGTCGTACTACTACTACTACTGCTACTACTACTACTACTACTACTACCACTACTACTACTACCACTACTACTACTACTACTACTACTACTACTACTACTACTACTACTACTACTACTACTACTGTTACTACTACTATGACTACGACAACTTCTACTATTCGCCGCAGGTGCAGTGAATCGTCGACTCCGAGGATCTGGACACGTGGGGGGGGGGGGGAAACGACAAACCAGGCCACATGGAATTACGCTACCGCGGAACCCCACATATTCATGTTGTGTCATATGTATACCATGTGTACTACGAGTATTACTACTACTTCTACGATTATTACTATTACTACTATTTCTACTTCTACTTCTACTGCTTCTACGACTACTACGACTACGGCTACGACGCTTGCGGCGAGGACTACTACGACTACGACGGGCACTACTACTATTACTACTGCGACCACTACTGCTACTACTACTACTACTACTGGTCGTAATGGCCTTTACTACTACTACTACTACTACTACTACTACTACTACTACGACTACGACTACTACTACTACTACTACTACTACGACTACTACTACTAGTACTACTGCTACTACTACTACGACTACTAGTACTACTACTACTATTGCTGATACTACTACTACTACTGCTATTACTACGACGACTACTACTACTACTACTACTACGACGGTGACGAGTGATTCTACGACTACTACGACGACGACTACTACTACTACGACCATTACTGTTACTACGACTGCTACCACTACTACCACCACTACTTCGACGATTCGTATTACTACTATGACGATTACTAGTACGTTTACTGCTAGTACTACTACTACGGCGACGACTACTACTACTACTACTACGACTACGACTGCGACTTCTATTACTACAAGTACTACGTCTACTACTACTACTACTACTAATACTACTATTACTACTACTACTACTACGACTACGCCTACTACTACTACTACTACTACTATTACTACTACTACTACTACTACTACTACTACTGTTGAAATACTACGACTACTACTACTACTATTACTACTACTACTACTACTATCACTGCTGCTATTACACTACGGCTGCTACTATTTCTTCTGCTACAGCTACTAGCATAACTACGGCCACTACCATTCGTACGCCTATACGATTACGATTATTACTATTGCTACTTCGACTCCTACTACTACTACTACTACTTCTACTACGACCACCACTATTATTACTACTACTACCGCCACTACTACTACTACTACTACCACTACTACTACTACTACTACTACTACTACGACTAGTGCTGCTACGACTCCGGCTCCTACTATTACTGCTACTACTACTATTACTGTTACTACTACTACTACTACTATTACTACTACTACTACTACTGCTATTACCTCTACCTTTGCTACTACGCTGTCTACCAATACCACGACGACGAATACTACTCTACTCTACTCTACTACTACTACTACTACTACTACTACTACTACTACTACTACTACCACTACCACTACCACTACCACTACCACTACCACTACCACTACCACTACCACTACTACGACGACTACGACTACTACTACTACTACTACTACTACTACTGCTACTACTACTACTACTACGACTACGACTACTACTACTACTACTACTACTACGACGACGACTACTACTACTACTACTACTACGACTACTACCACTATTACTTTTACTATTTCTACTACGACGACGACTACTACTAGTACTTCTTCTACTACTACAACACCTACTCCTTCTACTGCTACTGCTACTACCACTGCTGCTTTTCATGCTACTGCTACTACTATTTCTTCTTCCCGACCCGCGCGAGCTCCTATCGCGCAGGAGAAATGGCACGCCCGCCGCGCATTGGGAGCCTGACACAGATATGCATGCAGTCGAGGAAATACGACACATGTCGTGCCTTGCGCGCCTGCAGCGCATAGAGACCGCACCCCCTGCGCACGCCCTCTGGTGTCGAGAAGGTGCCACACCCGTCGCGCCCTGCGAGCCTGCAGCGCATAGGCATAGGGACCGCACCCCCTGCGCACCCCCTCTTGTGTCGAGAAAGTGCCACGCCCGCCGAGCCCTGCGCGCCTGCAACGCATAGAGACCGCACCCCTATTGCGCACCCCCTCTGATGTCGAGAAGGTGGCACACATGTCGCCCACTGCGCGCCTGCAGCGCACAGAGACCGCACCCCCTGCGCACCCCCCCTGGTGTCGACAAAGTGCCACGCTCGCCGTGCCGCGCGAGCCTGCCAGGCATAGAGACCGCACCCCCTGCGCACCCCCCCTGGTGCCCAGAAAGTGTCACGCATGCCGCGAGCCTGCGGTGCCCAGTATGTGGCGCATACGTCGCGGGTGTGTGATGCAGTGAACACGCTCGGCGTGCATTGGCGTTGTTCGTGTGTGTGTGTGTGTGTGTGCTTGTGTGTGTTTGTGTGTATTTGTGTGTCTGTGCGTCTGTGTGTGTGCGAGTGTGTGCATGCGTGCGGCTGCACGGGACGAGAAGGGATGAGGAGGTGCGGAGGGAGGAGGGGAGGAGGTGAGGGAGGTTGGACGCGGGTCGTGGCGCGGCGGGGAGGAGAACCAGAACCCCACGAAACATGTGGCCCTGGGCCCCTGGGCCCCTCCACATCCTGTTCGCGCCCCGCCCCCGGGGATCGCGAGGCCGTTCGCGGCGCACGCGCAGTACCGGGGCCCCGTGCAGGCGGGCGGCCCCGCCGCCGCCTCTCTCGGCACGCGCGCTCGGGGCGGGCACGGAGAGGAGGGGCCATCGCTTGGCCACGCGCAGGAGGGTGGTGGCTTACAGTGGAGACCCCTGCCAAGAAGCACCCTGCTCGCCGCCAGGGTGCCCTGGGATTTGATGGCTTCGATGGTTTTTGTCGATGGAGGGGGTGGCGTTCCCACGCCAAACATCGATGGACGGCCTGGGGTCTCAGGGTTGGGTCTCTTGTGGAAGGTTTCTTGTGGGCGGGCCTCCACTCTATGGGGGAGGGGGGGGGCTTCTCAGAGCCGAAGAAGATAACATACCATAAACATAGACTGTTGGCGCTCAGCGCGGGTTTTTTGGATCCAAGCTGGCCGCCTTCAGCACGCACGCTCGAGGCGTGCACGGAGAGGAGGGGTCATCGCTCGATCACGCGCAGAAGACGGGGGGGGGGTACAGTGGGTGCCCATGCCAAGAAGCACCCTGCTCGCCGCCAGGGTGCCCTTGATTTTGATTGTTTTTGTCGATGGAAGGGGTGTCGAACATCGATGGACGTCCTGGGGTCTCAGGGTTGGGTCTCTTGTGGACGGTTTCTTGTGGGCGGGCCTCCATTGTATGGGGGAGGGGGGAAGGCTTCCCAGAATCGAACAGGAGAGAACGCCATCAACATAAACTTTTGGCGCCCCGCGCGGGTTTCTCTGGGCACGGATCGAGGTGGGCACGGATGGGAGGGGCCATTCTTCGGCCACGCGCTGAGGAGGGGGGATAGGTTTAGATCGGGCATGTCCCTCTACAGGAGGGCCATTCAAGAATACTCAAGAGAATACAGTGGGAGCCCATGCCAAGAAGCACCCTGCTTGCCTTCAGGGTGCCCTGGGTTTCTTGAGTTTCGAGGGTTTGGCTATGGAAAGGGTGACGTTCCCACACCAGAAATCAATTGACGTCCTGGGGCCTCAGGGTTGGGTTTCTTGTGGAAGGTTTCGTGTGGACTGGCCTCCACCGTATGTGGAAGGGGGGAGGCTTCTCAGGATCGAAGACAAACTCAATTGCGTACGATCGGAGTTGCCTACCGAGGCTTCTATGAAACAAGGGAAGTGTGCGCCGAATGCAAGGAATGAGAAGGCGTCCAACGTTTGGTGCTCCGCGCGGATTTCTTAGATCCGCGCTGGGCCCCCCCCCGGCGGCGGCGCCTCGCCACGCGCAGAGGGGGGTAGGGTCAGGTCGGGCATGTCCCCCTGCGGGACGGACATTCCAGAAGAGTCAAGAAAATATCGGGGATGGATAGACCTGCTACCCTGATTCGTCGATTAGCGAATTGGCCGTTTTCGGTTCGCGAGAGGGCGTCGCGGCCGTCAATGTTGCGGGTCCAGGTCCGTCGGTTGCGGTCCTAGGCTATTTTCTTCTAAGGGTGGTTTATTACAGGGAGGTTTGTCCACCGCCGAACATAGTTTCGGAACGATTCCTGAATTATTTGTCTGATCATGGTTGGACTATTTTGCGCTGGTCGTCCAGCATCCGCCTGTAGGAGGACACGCCTGACCGAAGGGTAGGGGGAGGGGTGGAGGCTTCTCATAATCGAAGAAGAAATGACGCCATAAACATAAACTTGTTGCGCGACGCGCGGATTTTCACGGATCCGAGCTGGCCCCGCCCCAGCGGCGCCTCCGGCGCCGCCATTGGAGCGTTCCGCGCGCCAGGGAGGGGGGTCCAGCGCAGATCCAAGAGAAATCCGCTCGGAACGCCGAAATTTTATGTTTATGGCGTTTTTTGTTTCTTCTTCTTCCTTAGAAGCACCCCTGCTTCTTTGATGGCGCGGGCCTTCTCTGTAGACGTGAGGCCGGGCACTTTCAAGAAGTAGCCTCCTTCTAAGAAGCCGTCCCCCCTCCCCCATGCCCCCCAGTGCGCGCCGCCAAATTACGGAGACCGGCATCATGTCCTATCAATTTTCACCAAGGTTTGTTGTCGGTGTGCCCGCGGATGTTATTCATCTGTCCGGAGGGAGAAATAGACACGGACACAGATAATTGATGGTTCCCATGAGAATATAAAAGTATTGGAAACTTAGGGGGAGCGGGACAACACGGTTGAGAATCCTTGAATGTGTACCGATTCAGTTGTGTTTTTGGGGGGTCCTTCTTATTTGAGGTGGACGGTCGGTTGCCGAACAGCGGTCCGTCGTAGGTGCACCGTTTGCTGCTTGGCATCGTGCTTATGTCTTCCGTACCCATTTCGGGCGTTACGAACAAGTTCAGGAGGGGAAAAACACACAGGCACAATTCATCGTCGACTCCCAGGAAAATATCCAAAAATATGGGAAGAGGGGGGGAAGACAAAAACCCAGAAAATATTGGAAAATATGGGGAATCTTTCAATATGTGTGTATTCTCTTGCACAGGGTGTCTAGAGCTCCGACCACTTTATTTCGGCGTCGTCGTCGCTCCCCCCCAGCTGCCTTGTGCCCTTCATGTGTCGCTATATGTGTCGCTGTGTGCCGTGTGCCCTTCATGTGCCGCTATATGTGTCGCTGTGTGTCGCTATGCGTCTCCATGTGTGCGTCGCTATGTGTCGCTGTGAGTCGCTATGCGTCGATGTGTGTGTGTGTGTGTGTGTGTCGATATATGTCTCTATATGTCGATATGTGTCGACATGTGTCGCTATGTGTCGCTCCCCAGCACCCCAGCGCACCGCCCCCTCCGCCCCGACGACTTTATTTCGGCGTCGTCGTCGCCCCCCCCCCTCTCCCTCTCCTCAGCAGCCCAGCGCGCTGCCCCCTCCGCCCCGACCACTTTATTTCGGCGTTGTGTCGACATGTGTCGCTATGTGTCGCTCCCCAGCACCCCAGCGCACCGCCCCCTCCGCCCCGACGACTTTATTTCGGCGTCGTCGTCGCCCCCCCCCCCTCTCCCTCTCCTCAGCAGCCCAGCGCGCTGCCCCCTCCGCCCCGACCACTTTATTTCGGCGTTGTGTCGACATGTGTCGCTATGTGTCGCTCCCCAGCCCCCTCCACCCCGACGACTTTATTTCGGCGTCGTCGTCGCCCCCCCCCCCCCTCTCCCTCTCCTCAGCAGCCCAGCGCGCTGCCCCCTCCGCCCCGACCACTTTATTTCGGCGTCGTCGTCGCCCCCCCCGGTCCTTTTCCCCAGCAGCCCAGCGCACCGCCCTCTCCGCCCCGACCACTTTATTTCGGCGTCGTCGTCGCCCTATTTCGGCGTTGTGTCGACATGTGTCGCTTTCCCCAGCAGCCCAGCGCACCGCCCTCTCCGCCCCGACCACTTTATTTCGGCGTCGTCGTCGCCCTATTTCGGCGTTGTGTCGACATGTGTCGCTATGTGTCGCTCCCCAGCACCCCAGCGCACCGCCCCCTCCGCCCCGACGACTTTATTTCGGCGTCGTCGTCGGCCCCCCCCCCTCTCCCTCTCTCAGCAGCCCAGCGCGCTGCCCCCTCCGCCCCGACCACTTTATTTTGGCGTCGTCGTCGCCCCCCCCCCCCCTGTCCCTTTCCTCAGCAGCCCAGCGCGCTGCCCCCTCCGCCCCGACCACTTTATTTCGGCGTCGTCGTCGCCCCCCCCCCCTGTCCTTTTCCCCAGCAGCCCAGCGCGCCGCCCTCTCCGCCCGACCACTTTATTTCGGCGTCGTCGTCGCCCCCCCCCCCCCCCCCCACCCCCCTCTCCCGAGCAGCCCAGCGCGCCGCCCCCTTCGCCCCGACCACTTTATTTCGGCGTCGTCGTCGCCCCCCCCCCCCTTCTCCCCAGCAGCCCAGCCCAGCGCACCGCCCCCTCCGCCCCGACCATTTATTCTCTTGCACAGGGTGTCTAGAGCTCCGGCCATTTTATTTCGCGTCGCTCCCCCCCCCCCCGCGTCCTCAGCGCCAGAGTGGGGCCCCCGCGCCGTGGCTCTCTGCCCCAAGCCCCCCCGCGTCCCCAGCGCCCCAGCGGGGGCCCCGCCCACTGCCCCCTCCGCCACGAACGCTTTATCCCGCGTCGCCCCCCCCCGCCCCCCCGCGCCCCCAGCGCCAGTGTGAGGCCCCCGCGCCGTGGCTTTCCGCCCCGAGCCCGCCGCGTCCCCAGCGCCCCAGCGGGGGCCACGCCCACTGCCCCCTCCGCCACGAACGCTTTATCCCGCGTCGCACCTCCCCCCCCCGCCCCCGCGTCCCCAGCGCCAGCGTGGGGCCCCCGCGCCGTGGCTGTTTGCCCCAAGCCCCACCGCGCCCCCAGCGCCCCAGCGGGGCCCCCGCCCACTGCCCCCTCCGACACGAACGCTGCATTACGCGTCGCACCCCCCCCCTCCGCGCCCCCAGCGCCAGAGTGGGACCCCCGCGCCGTGGTTCTCCGCCCCGAGCCCCCCCGCGTCCCCAGCGCCCCAGCGGGGGCCACGCCCACTGCCCCTTCCGCCACTAACGCTTCATCCCGCGTCGCGCCGCACACCACCTCCCCTACCTCCCTCCCCGCGTCCCCAGCGCCCCAGTGGGGGCTCCGCCCCGTGCCCCCTCCGCCCCGACAATTTTATTCCGCGTCGCGACGCACGCCACCTCCCACCTTCCCCCCCTGCCCCAGCGCCCCAGTTGGACCCCCGCCCCGTGGCCGTCTACCCCAAGCCCCGCCCAGTGCCCCCTCCGCCCCGACAGTTTATTCCGCGTCGCGGCACACACCACCCCCCCTCCTCTCCGCGCCCCCAGCGCCCCAGTGGGACCTCCGCCCCGTGCTCCCTCCGCTCCGAGCACTTTATTCCGCGTCGCGACGCACGCCGCCTCCCCCACCCTCCCCACCTGGGACTCGGGCCCCGTTGCTGGGCCCAGAGGGCGATGCCTTGCCCCCTCTTCCCCCCTCCTCCACCTCCTCCTCCTCCTCCTCCTCCTCCTCCTCCTCCTCCTCCTCCTCCCCCTTCCTTTTCGTGCACGGGCTATGGCACACGTGCCACTTGTTTATTTGTGTGTCCCAGGGCCCCTTCACAAGTTTTCCCCTTCGTTTCGTCGAGGGCGGCCTGGGGGCGGGGGCCATCGCGGGTGGCCCACCCACCGACCTGTCGGTGCCACTCGCCCTGTTGCGCATTGGGCGTCTGCGCCAGAGATGTCTGGCCCCACGGGATCGCCACGGAGTGTTCGTCCAGTTCGAAAAATCACCACCCACCAAACCACCCCAACCCAACCCGAAGGCCTCAATTTGCCGTCCATTTCCAGTGGGTGGGGGGGGTCGGGAAACATTGAAAAAACACATGTGGAACCCTTATCCCCCCCCCAATCCGAAATTCGGGTCTTCGGGTTGGGTTGGGGTGGTCTGGTAGGTAGTCAGAGAAAGGTGCGGCAGAGCGCTCCTCGACCGCTCCAGTCGTGCCTTTTCGCGACGTTGCAACATTTGTTAGCAGCTTGGGCTCTCAGCTTCTCCGGAGGTTTCTGCATGCGACGCCCCCCGGGTGACGTCCGGCCTCGGGACGTTTTCCGGCAGCTGCGCTGCGCCCGCGCTTCCTGGGGGCCGCCGGGTCATCCCGAGCCGACGCCGGAGGCCCGAGTTGACACCAGGAAGCCGCCTGGCGTCCAGGGGGGTGGTGCCTCGGGCGGGTGGGTACAGTGGCCAGGGCCATGATATCTACCCAGATCTCATGGCCCCCGCTTCTTTTCTCACCGAGCGCGCTCCACTACTCGCGGAGTGCCTACTCACAGGCGTCCGAACGCAAAGCAACGCAGCTTTTCGCTTCGACGGATCCCCTGCGGCGGAGGCAGGCCATTTGCGAGGAGTCTCTGCGAGTCGTGGATCGCGCTTGTCTATTCTGTGCCCTTCGTCAGTGGCCACTGATTGCCCTACAGTGCCGTTTTTAATACATGCTCCGCGTGCGGATCATGTATTAAAAATGCAGGGAATTAGTATTGAAAAAACGATGAGTTCGTGAATCAATTTGTTCATACATTAATCAAGTATTAGAATCCTATATCTTTAAACAATCCTATGTATTCAAAAAACTGCCCTGTAGTCCCTGCCCTCGCGCGCTTGCTGTATCCCCTGACTGGCTGATCGGCAACATCGAGAGCGTCCTCGCCAAGATGATGGGTGACTGCGGCGACTTCGCCAACTGCGAAGTGCACCAGCAGTGCAGTGCCGATGGAACGGTTACGCTCGACCAGGTTCGGCACACCGATGCTCAGGAGGGGAAAAAACACACACGGACACAATTCATCGTGGAACCCCGGGAAAATATGGGAAAGTATGGGAAGCGGAGGGGAGGAAGACGAAAACCTTGAAAATACATGAGACACATTGGAATTCAGTTTTTTGTGTATTTTTATTTGTGTGTCCCTGGGCCCCCTCAGTCAAGGCGAATGCCGACGAGCCAGCAGGCGGCCAGCTGCCAGGCCTCGCCGCCTCCTTTCTCGGAGCCGCAGTGTGCTTCCTGCTCGCGCAAGCGTCGCCACGTGCATCCTCGCACTGCAAAGGGCCACGAACAAGCTGATCTCAGGAGGAGAACAAGAACACAGACACACCTCATCCTCGACCCCCAGACAAGCTTGGGAGGTTGGGGGGGAAAGCGACAATGCAGCAAATATGGGAAAATGTGTGGGGTCCTTGGATTTGTGCGTATTTGTTGGTGCGCCCCTGGGCCCCTTCATGATCATCCGTCGGGCGATGTAGCTTCACTTGGTGTTTCTGGCCACGCAGGAGATCAAAGTGCGCGTCGCCTTCTGGCGATGGAGTGCGCCGGGCGATTATGCGAACGCGGCGACGGGTCGATCAAGCGGGAGGAGGAGACCGGCTACGGTATGAGAGGAGCCGCGTACACGCACGCGGACCTGCCTCAGCCGAGGGGGTCAGAGGCGCCGAGAGATGAAGGAGGCTACGCGGTGCCAGCCGAGGTGGTCGTTGACGGCACATCCTTCTTCTCGGCCCTGTACATGAATCTTGTTCGTCCACCATCGGAGAATGGCATGGCTGGTCATGTTTGGCGGCCGTCAGAACAGCGCCGCAAAAATGAGATCGACGACATACTCAGGTGCGGCACCAGAGACATGAGAGCCGACACCATGACGAAGGGAAACACTGGCCGATATTTCGAGCATCGTTGACGGCAAGTTCAGTTACGACCGCAGCGCGATCAAGCGGAGCAAAGCAGAACACATCAGTGCCAAACGTGCGGCGCAGGGACATCACCATCATGGAGACGGGCGACCCGAAAGATAGAATCATCAGGCGTCCGCATCTCCTGGACTACGTTCGGTAATGCGACGTCCGAGTAGCGTACCACCCGACATCGCGGGCAACCAGGACAGGTATGAAGTGAGTTGTGAACCACGCAAGCGGGAGGCTTGCGGCTTCCGCTGAGTATGCTGGTGGAGCACCAGATGTGGCGATTGTTGAGCACGCTAGGTGGGGGATGCCGCTTCGGGCAATTATGTTGTTAGAGTGGCTGTGCACATTGAGGCGCGACCCATCTTAGCGTCTATTGCCTCTAACTTTCTACAGGGGGAGGTCGGCAAAACCTTTTGCGCTGCATCTAACCTCGCCCGTACGACCCCTCTGTCGTTTTTCAGTGGTGTTCTAGGTGGATTTGTTTGAACAGCACATTCGGTCGTGAGGTTACCTATGCTTCGCTGGGTGCAGAAAGGTTGTCGTGTGACGTTTGTGTTGATTGGGTCCCTACCCGTGCCCGCACACATGACCGCCTGACACATGACCGCCTCGTACACTGGATAGTGAACGCGTGTACTATCGACTTCGCACCCTTCATTATTAATCATCATTTCGCGTCGCGTTTTTGTTATCATTCCTCTTTCTCCTCCTCCTTCTCGTCATCCTGTTCCTCTCGTCCCGACAGACCGCGTATGACGGCGACACTGTTGACGACGACGACAACGACGGACATTCAGCGACCAACGACGACGACGGTCGACAACCAAAAACAACCGACGACGACGACGGAACACGACTGAGTACGACGACGACTGGAGGTGTCTTGAGGCCCCCAGAGCCAGAGACGCCTCGACCCTAGATACCGGCCGGTGGACATTGACGACGGCAGACAATGACAAGGCACCGCCCGACGATGATGATGCGGGCGACGACGAAATAAGATGACGACGGTTACCGGCGTCGCCGTCCACGATGGCATACCGCGGCGACGGTCAATGACGACGCCGACGTCGAATCACGTCAACGCCGACGACGAAAGTCAACGACGAAAACGGCGACGACGAGGTTGAAGACGCCAAACGACGACGCGCCGCACGGCTGGCACCGGCCGACGACCAAAGGATGACGCCGACGACGGCTGGCGGACGGCATTCGACGACGGACGACTGGCGACCGACGGACGGCGGCGGCGACATGGGCCGCGAGGAGCACATTGAAGCCCGGGTTCGCGAGGCCCTGAAGCCGCTGCACCTCGAGGTGGCGAACGAGTCGCACGGCCGGGCCCAGGAGCGGGGCCGAGGTGGGTGAAGGGGGGGGAGGAGACGGGGGAGGATCGAGGAGGGGCCGGGAGGAGGGGGAGGCGGAGGAGGAAGAAGACCGATGGGGTGGATGAGGATCGAGAGGATCGAGGAGGGGAGGAGGATGTTGCGGAGGGTGAATTGCAGGAGGGGGGAGGATATGGAGGAGGAGGAGGAGGAGGAGGAGGAGGAGGAGCAGGAGCAGGAGCAGGAGGAGGAGGGAAGGCAGGCGGGAGACGGAAAGCGGTTCTCTCGGGCAGATTGGCTGGTCTTGGGCTTTGCTTCTTTCCTGCTCGTCACTGGCAAGTTCTTTCCCAGGGTACTGCGAGCATGTTCCTGCCAGTCAGGAGGCCCAGGACGGGCCTACCACGTCGCCTTGCACGCCGTGCTGTTCAAACAGGCGGCTTACATACTTGTCATGTTTTTCTTCAGTCTACCGGTGCCTTTGCTGTGGCTGGCCTGCTCAGCTCCTCACCATGGCCCTCCAGCCTAGTCATGGAGCGCACTGTATTCAGCTTCGTGTACTCGCACGCCTCACACATGGCAATCCGCTTCCCCCACGTCAAGCGACAGACCGTGGGTTGCTGGTTGGATGGGTGGATTGTGAGTTCACCACGTATGACGTAATGAAGGTTGCGTTCCTCTTCTTGGCACAGATCTGGCTCAATCATCATGTGAAGCTTGGAGTTTAGCTTTTGGTATTGTATTTGGCTGCTGCTTTGTCGGCGCCCGCGGGATTAAACGCTGCGGCTGATGTGTATCGTGCCTTCTTGGTGCCGATCTGTAGCTCTTCTGTCATGGGTCCCCAGCGTGTCAGTGGAGTTCCCCACCATCTTCCCTGAGCATGTGTGGCTTCGGGGTGCTTCCCCTTCCCCTTCCCGGACCTTGTGGCATGAATGGCAACAGGAGGAGGACTGCTCTACTAAGGGAGGAAAAACCACCCAGACCGGACAATTGGCGTTTACTAAACGGCCTTGGGCGCTTACTAAACAGCCCTGCCCTGTTTGATTTTTTTTTTGGGTGCGTTTACTGAACGGCATCGCGTGTCGGGGTGGTCATTATCGGGGTGGATGTTCTGCCCTCGACTATAATGTTCAGTCCAAGCGTCGCTACTACGTGTCTGCGCTTCGTCGTCCACTGCCCAGCGGCGTGCCCCCGACCTGGGAAAAACGCCGCCCGCGGCGCGCCCTCGCGAGGACGAGTCGCACTTCCACGTGCTGGTCGTCGCGGAGGCCTTCGAAGGCGCCCCCCTCGGGCTCCGGGTGGCCATGCCAGTGGTGGCCGATGTTGCCCATGCCCGCCGTCGCCGTTTCGCGAGGGTGTTCCTCGAATTGACGATGGCCAGTATGGACGGTGACCGAGGTCCGGAAGAGGAAGAGGTCCCCCTACCGCTACCCTTCCCCTTTCTTTCTTTTTGGGGGCCTCCTGGGAGGCCCTCGTGGCCACCGCTGGATTCGCTTCGAAAATCTGGTCAGAGCGCACCCCTGGAGAGGTCTGGGGGGTAGCGGTATCAGTTGATGGGTTTCTTTTCCAACGCCACCACCACAAGTTGGAGGTAGAGGGGTCCTCCTCCTCCTCCTCCTCCTCCTCCTCCTCCTCCTCCTCCTCCTCGTCCTCCTCCTCGTCCTCCACCTCCCCCCTCCAACTTATGGTGGTGGTGGTGGAAAACAGGCCCATCATCAGTACCTTTTGGTTTCCCCAGAGATCGAAGCTTAGGCTTTTTAGTACCGTCATGCTCGGCGAGGAGATCGTGCGAGGGTCCTTGCAACACAGTGGGGGCCTACAAGGCAGTGGTCTTCGTGGGAGGGGGGGCGGAGAGCTTTCAGAACAGTCAAGGCGCTGAAATGGGGCAGCTTTGGGTTCGGCAGGAGCTCGCTGTTCCGAAGGTCCTTTCGTGGCTGGTTTCCTCGATCATTTCTCGAGCACCCAGGCTCTTTCTGGAGCAGAAAGGGGATCTCGTTCTTTAGCGTTCTTCATCTCAGCAGCCCGACTGTATCCGTATCCGCGGCCTCGCGGGCTGGACTCCGCGGATAATCACGGGACGTTGCTCCCCGGGTGCCCTGCGTCCATATGGATCGGTTCGCCGCTCGTGAGCCTGCCCGCACGCGACCGGCGGCGCCAGCCACGATCCGAGGCGGGGGGCCTTCAGGGCTCAAAAGATGGCGCAAACGGGAGTCAGTCAGAGCGCCGGATCTTGCAGGATCTTGCAGAGCCAGGGGTGCATTGACCCGGGTGTCGGTGCAGGATCCTGCAGGACCTTGCAGGGTCCTGCAAAGCCCGACTGACCCGAGTCTGGATTTACCTGGGGCAGTAGATCCCCGAGGACTGCCCATGGTCGGTGGTAATGTTTGTGATGGGCCGATGTTCCACCACAACCCTCATAGGCAGGATAGGGAGGAGGATGGGGAGGAAGAGGAATTGGAGGAGGAGGAGGACTTCCCCATCCTCCCTTCTCCCCATTCCGACCTATGATAGCGGCGGTGGAAGATTCGCACATCAGTTTGGGTGGGAAGAGGCGCAGGGGAGACGGAGTCACGAGGCCGGAGGCTTCCGGGCGTGTCGTCGGCTCAGTCGGCTCTCGGCGGGTCTTGCAGCCTCGGGGTGCCCCGCCCCGCGAGGCGCCCCCCCGGCGGCCGCCGGAGAGCCGAGCGTTGGTGACGGAGCCGAGCGCTGTAGACTACGAGGAGGGCCTGCCAGGACCCAAGCGCGAGCGAAGAGCGCGCGCGCTGTTCCAGTGTGAGGAGGATGAGAAGGTGCCGCCACCGCTACCTTTTCCTCGTTTCCGCCTCTTCGGGCCTCCTGGGAGGCCGTCGCCACCGCCGCCGGGCTCGCCTCGAGAGGTTGCTCAGAACGCGCGCTCAGGGAGAGGTCTGGTGAATCGCGGTATTGGTACCTTCTGGTTTCCCCATGTAGCGCGTGTATTCATATATAGTATAGGCGATGTACAGCCGATTCCAGGTCGATATTCCCCCCCCTGGAGCTTTGCCGTTCGAGTAGGACTTCGACCACAGAACGGATTCAACCCCAAATGGATCGCTTCGTCGAATGTACGAGACATGCGCAGACTGGATGTGCCGTAGATGTACGGGACGTTCGGTAGCCTTTTCTCTTTGTAGATCGGGCGACGCCGTGAAGTTTGGGGTAAGTTCATTCTGTAGTCGATCCCCCACTCGAGCCCCCACACGACCCTGAGGCCCGGCGCGGGCCCCGCGAGGCCGAGGACGGCGCAAGGCCCCCATCCTGAGCTCCACATCGCGTTGGGGGCCCGGGAGCTCGTTTTTATTCCTCTCTCAGTTTCGGGCATCGAAGACTGCAGTACTTGTTTTGTCAGAGTCAGGTCACCAGGTCTTCAATCTCACTATTCGAGTCCAGTCAGAATTTCATGGCATATTTGTTGTGACACCCGACGTCCTCCTCCCGCGGCTGGGTGCCCAGGGAGAGCTCGGCCGTGGCCGCCGCGCCGCGGGGAAGGGCCTTCCACCTCCGCCTCCCTCCCTCCCTCCCTCTTCCCCCCCATCCTCCCCTCCGCCTCCCTCCCCCTCCCCCCTCCTCCTCCCTTCTCCCTCCGGCTGCCAGGCATTCGCCCTCTGCAGCGACACCGCCTGGTAAACCAGCTCTTCACGGACGAGGCCAGGGGCGGCCGGGCAGCCCAGGGACGGCGGACGCGACGGCGGAAGCGACTTTCCAAGTTTTCCAACGTATGTCGAGGGAAGAAACATTGACGATGTAACGGTGACCAAGGCGGACGGTGAAAAGATTGACGCGACGTTTTCGCGTTCGGTCTTGGTCTATTGTCCCCGCTTTCTTTTTGATGAGTCTGTTTTCCACCACCACCACCACCATAAGTTGGATGGGGGGAAGGAGGTGGAGGAGGAGGAGGAGGAGGAGGAGGAGGAGGAGGAGGAGGAGGAGGAGGAGGAGGAGGGAGGAGGAGGAGGAGGAGGAGGACCCCCGCCCCTTCCTACTTCTGGTGGTAGTGGTGGAAAACAGGCCCATCACTTTTCCCCTTCAGTTTGGGGGCTCTCGCGGGGCCCCTGGACCGTCAGGCAGCGACTCGGGGTGACAAGCGGGTCCCGGGGAGGGTGCTGGACTGCCGGGGGCCCCATGTATGGAGCAGAAGCGAGGCGGCCTCGGACTTCCGACCAGCGAGGGACGGTCACGCGCAGGCGGGGGTAGGGGGAGGGGGGAGGGCTTCTTCAGGGGGCCACATGCGAACCCTACCCCTACCCCCTACGATTTCTGAGGGGGAGGGTGGGGTTCTACGAAGTGAACTCCACCCTCCCCCTCAGAAGTCGTAGGGGGTAGGGGTAGGGTTCGTATGTGGCCTCCTATGCTTAGAAGCACCCTTGCTTCTCGGAAGGCGCGGGCCTTGTCTACAGGTGCAAGGCTGGCGCCTTATGAGAAGCAGCCCCCCTTCTTAGACGCCTTCTTAGAAGCCTTCCCCCCTCCCTCTACCCCCTTTCTGCGCGCCGCCAAGAGTCGCAGGCGCTGTTTCTCCACCGACCCCCGACGATTCGACAACAAACGAAGCCCCTCAGACAAGGATGGAAACTCTGGGATACACCCAAAAGTGGTTATTCGGACGCACCCCGATCAGTAATGGGCGCTGGCGCCCCCCCTCGTATATCCCAGGGTTGGGCCCCAAATGCATGGTCCATTCGAACACCTCTCAAAGCTTGGGGTAGGGGTCGACACATCCTCTGTGAAAGAGGTGGCGAACGGGCGGGTGTGGGGGGGGGCCCATGCAATTGCTTGGCATCGCTCGGACGTGTGCATGTTTCTCTCGGCGAGGACCATCGGGGAGCATCCTTGATCATTCGGCGAAAAAACCACGCACGAAACCGAAAAACACAGGGAATGGACGTCCGAGCGATGGCCAGACTGGCACCTCTCCGGCAGGGTATGCCGAGCCGTCGTGGCTGCAGGCGGCACCGTCCGCGTGCCCGTGTCGCCCGGTCGTGCTGGCTGGTTGTTCCCGGATGCACCTCTGGTGTTCCAGACGCTCTCCCGAAGCCGTGCAGAATAAAAACGGTGCGGGGGGAGGGTCAGGAGGAAAAGAAGCACACAGACACAATGAATCCTCGATTCCCCCTCGAAAATGTGGGAAACTATGGGAAGTGGGGGGGAAGACAGAAACCCAGAAAACATCGGAAAATATTGGGAATCGTTCTATTTGTGTGTATTTGGTTGTGTGTCCTGGGGCCCCTTCAGAGGGGAGGAGGCGCACGCGGGGCGGGGGCGGGGAGCGAGGGGGGGCGAGGGAGCGGGAAGCGAGGGGTGGGGGACGGCATCCTGCAGCCAGGGCGCGCCAGGCTGCCGCGGCGCTGTTGGGCGTCGCGGGACGGGTGGGTGCGTCACGTCCAGGATGGAAAGACCATGCGCAGACACAATTACAGTGGGGGCGTGCATCAAGATGCCATGCGCTTTTCGTCAGGGTATCCTGGGTTTCTTCGCTCTCCGCGCTGCGCGGTGACTTCGCCCAGCCGTTGAAGGAGCTGCTGCGGTCAGGGTGCTCCAGGTTTCCCCTCAGGTGCACCTCGCGCACGGGTTCTCAGGGTTGTGTTTCTTGCGAGGGTTTCTTGCGATAGCGCCCGCTCTGTAATCGTCGATCCCCAGGAACATCAGGGAACATATGGGAAGTGTGGGGGGAGAGACAAACATCCAGAACATATTAGAAAGTATGGGGGGTCCTATGAGATTTGTCCATTCGTTCGCGTGACCCAGGGCCCATTCATACATGGGTTCGGGGGCAGCGTGGGCTACAGAAGAGGGGCCCTCTGGGGCCCCTAAGGCTAATGGGGGCCCGTTCGGGCCCAAGCGGGGGCCTTTCGGGCCCCAAGAGTGGGCCTTTTCTGAGGGCCGAGAGGTGCGCCTTTTCTCCTCCCCCGCCCCCCGCTTTCAGGGCAGGAAAAGCCAATCCGACCCCGACAAGTGGCGTTTGCTGAACGGCCCTGGGCGTTTAAAACACAGCCCTGCCATGCTCGATTCCCCGCATGGGTGCGTTTATCAAACGGCTGCGCTCGTTGTGGGGCTTATCTTATTATGGGGATGAATTTCCGGCTCTCTGCATGCATCGCCCCCCCATTCAGCGACGCCGAGGACATCCCCGCGTCGCCAGGAATTTTCGGCGGAATATCCTCGCTTCGGGGCCCAAAACGGGCCTTCAGGGCCCAAACGGGGCCCTTTAGGGTCCGAGAAGTGCACCTTTCTTCTTACCCTTCCTAATTTTCATCGCCCCCCCAATTCAGCGACGCCGAAGACATCCCCGCGTCGCCATGGAGTGACGGCGGAATATCCTCGAATCGGGGACAAACAGGTGGCCGGTAGTGCTTCAAACGGGCCAGAGAGTCCAGAACATGCGGGGGAAACCCGAAAGTCCAGAACACAGGGAATATGAGCACGTGTGTGTGCGTGTGCTCGCGTGTGTGTGTGTTTTTTTTTTTTTTGTGTGTGTGTGTGTGTGCGTGTGTGCGTGTGTGCGTGTGTGTGTGTGCGTGTGTGTGTGTGCGTGTGCGCGTGTGCGCGTGCGTGCGTGTGTGTGTGTGTGCGTGTGGGTGTGCGTGTGCGTGTGCGTGTGCGTGTGCGTGTGCGTGTGCGTGCGTGTGTGTGTGTGTGCGTGTGTGTGTGTGTGTCTGTGTGCGTGTGTGGGTGTGCGTGTGTGGGTGTGCGTGTGTGTGCGTGTGCGTGTGTGTGCGTGTGCGTGTGTGCGTGTGCGTGTGTGCGTGTGCGTGTGTGTGTGTGTGTGTGTGTGTGTGGGGGGGTGTGCGTGTGTGTGTGTGTGCGTGTGCGTGTGTGCGTGTGCGTGTGTGCGTGTGCGTGTGTGCGTGTGTGCGTGTGCGTGTGCGTGTTCCTGATCCCCCCGCGCACGAAGCGACGCCCAAGGAAGCCTCGCGGCGTCACGGAGCGACGGCGGGGCACCCCTCGGCACACCTCTCGGGAGCGAGAGGCCCCGCGCCGGCCCGGCGCGCCGGAGGCGCGCAGGAGGCTCGAGCGGTGGCAGAGCGCCCTCGGCACGCCCACGGGGCCCACCGGAGAGAGAGCTCCCACGCCAGACTCGGGGGCAACGATAGGGGGGGATGAGCACAGGGGGGTGTGCATCGACCCCCAATCGCCCATTGATCGCCGATGGGGGCCCGATGGCCCCAAGCGGCCCATGAAGGCGCGGGTGCACTATCGGAGGCCTATCGCCGGTCTATCGGTGATGTATCGCCCATTCCAGGTCGATGCATCCCCCCCCCCCATGCCTGTCCCCCCCCTATCGTTGCCCCTCACATCGATGGGCGTCCTGGAGTCTCAGGGTTGGGTTTCTGGTGGAAGGTTTCTCGCGGGCTGGCCTCCACTGCATGGGCGAGGGGGGAGGGCTCCTCAGAGTGGGAGAAGAGAGAGAGGACAACACAAACATAAACTGTTGGCGCTCAGCGCGGATTTCTTGGATCCAAGCTGGCCGCCTTCGGCGCGCGCGATCGAGGCGGGTACGGACAGGAGGGGCCATCATCCGGCCACGCGCAGAAGGGGGGGGGTAAAGTGGGGGCCCATGCCAAGAAGCACCCCGCTCGCCTCCAGGGTGCCCTGGGTTTCGTGGTCTTCGATGGTTTGGCGATGGGGAGCGTGGCGTGCCCACACCACGCATGGACGGACGTCCTGGGGTCTCAGGCTTGGCTTTCTTGTGGAAGTTCTTCTTGCGGTCGAGCCCCTGCTGTAAGAACCGATGCCGCCGAAGCCGATGCGCCGCCGTCGGAGCGGAGAACGTCGGACTTCTGGTTGCGCCGCATCGCCGAGGCACGCGCGGTGCGGCGCGACCCTCCGAACCCGTTTTTGAGTCCGCCGAAGGGGGTGGCCAGGGTTCCTTTCTTTCCGAAGCTCCAGGGGGGAGAGGAGGAGGCGGAGGAGGAGGAGGAGGAGGAGGAAAGGGAGGAGGAGGAGGCGGAGGAGCCGGAGGAGGAGGTGGATGCGGCGCGACCCTCCGACCCCGTTTTCGAGTCCGCCGAAGGGGTTGGCCAGGGTTCCTTTCTTTCCGAAGCTCCCGGGGGGAGAGGAGGAGGCGGAGGAGGAGGAGGAGGAGGAGGAACGGCAGGAGGAGGAGGAGGCGGAGGAGGAGGAAGAAGAGGAGGAGGAGGAGGGGGAGGAGGAGGAGGAGTTGCGAGTTGCGAGTTGCGAGTGCTAAGAACAGCGCACGTCCTGGGAGGGAAGGAAAAGGGGGAGAGGCTTGCGCCGACGGCGGGTGGCTGGGCGCGGGGAGGGGCCGTCCTCGGTGTGCCCGAGGACGTCGCGGCCGCGCGCACGCGCTCGTGTGCCGCGCGGAGCGCGCGCGCGGCCTCTCCCTCTCCCCCGCGCTCCGGCCGCTCTCCGCCGTTCTCCTCCTCCTCCTCCTCCTCCTCCTCCTCCTCCTCCTCCTCCTCTCCTCCCTCCTGCCTCCTTCTCCTCCTCCTCCCTCCTGCCTCCTCCTGCCTCCTCCTCCTCCTCCTCCTCCTCCTCCTCCTCCTCCTCCTCCCCCTCCTCCCCCCGCTCTCCAACAGCCCTCTCTCGAGCCCCCTGGGCGGAGTTCCTGTGCTCCGCCTCGAGCACCGCTGTGGGTGGGCACTTATGGGAGGGGCGGAGGCCACGCAGGATACGACTGAGGGCCTCACGACCCTTGGGAGTGGGGTCGGCGCGCGGCTGGACGAGGCTGCGGAACTGGAGCGTGCCGTGGGCCCCACACGTCGTACAGAAAAGAAGCTGCCACCACGGGATCTCAAGGAGACGGTGCGACCCGTGGGCCATTTGGCCTCGGAGCTCACGGGTGCCTGCCTCAGCAATTACAGCTCCCCCGAACATACTGGACTCGGGTTCGGAGTCGGGGGGGGTCCAGGGCAGGTCGTCCTGGCCGCCGCCTCAATTCTGCAACCGTCGACTAGGGAGGTACAGACTTCGCAGCGCCACTTCTGGTGGCAGCGCTCGAATTTGTAGAGAGGATTGGGATAGCGCCGGCGCACGGGCAGAGGGGGTGGGGACTCTGGTCGTGGAGGGGCGCTCCCCTCGCTGAGACTTGTCGTGGCCGAGGGAGGGCAGAAAAGCACGACACACCTGGCTCGAACGAGGGCGGCAGTGACATACACAGTGTCAGTGCCAGGGGCTGGGCTAGCACGGCGGGGGTCCCATAGAGCAGCTCCTTGTGAGGCTCTGGCATCCGCCAGTGCATTCCCAGCAACACAAAACGGGTTCGTAATTAAGTGAGGAGTCTCGTCGAGATGGGACGGGGTCCAATCCATCTCAACACTGCGTCCTGGTTCAGCTTCCAAGGCCCTGCGAATTCTAGCCAAAAGGTCGGGGTTCTTCAGCTTCCGGTTCCAGGGTCCAGGGGCACGCGTGGCCCAACCTCGGCGCCAGCCATCTACTAGCGGTTCGTGATCTGTAACGTATGTGAGGGTGCCTACACTGCGCTCGATGGCGATGGCCGCCGCCGTGAGCTCCGAGCGCGGCACTGTCTGCCGACGGCCCTCGAGAGGTCCGAAGAGACCCTGACCCTTCTTCCACGAGCCAGGACCGTCTGGGAGGGCCGAGAAGACGGACCAGCCACACCTCCTCCTCCTGGGGCCAGCCGAAAAGGTTCCACCAGAACCATCGCCGAAGAGGAAGAGGCGTCCCGAGACAGTGTCACGGTTGCCCTCCCAGAGACGGTCCGTGTCGGCTCCAATGATGACGATTCCCTCCCCCGCCCCCCAAGGCTCGAAGGAAAGAGAGGTGGAGGACAAGGCAAGGATCCCTTTGGGCCAGAGGGCAGGGTCTCGCTCGTGGCAGGCCAACGCTCGCGGAGCTGGGTGGGCAGACCGCTCGACTTCGGGGCCAGCGTTGGCCCCGCAACGCCAGACGCGGTGGACGAAGTCCTCAACAAGCCCAGAGCTAGATCTGCCGCACGCAGTGCGCAGTTGGTAGCCAGCCTCTTGTAGGCGGTGCTCGGGCCATGGTCCCTCCCGAGACGACGCAGAGATTGAGGGCCCAATCTGCTATTTTTCATCTGGCCAGGAAGCGGCGCTGCTCTGCTCGAGTGGCGTGCAGGTCAGCACCCCGCTCGAGACCCTCTCCGTGTAGATGTCGAGCCGCATCAAGCCAGATCCTGTCCTGCAGATCCTCTGCGAGGTCGTCGAGGATAGTCTGCACGTCGAGGTCGGCCAGATCGCTTCCATCGCTGGGTAGTGTACATTGCTCGAGGTATTCTCCACGTACTCGTTGCCAGAGGTCCGCTTGGTGAGGTTGCCATCCCGCCTCGAGCAGCGTGGCTATGGCGGCGCCAGCAGGCCAACCCTGACCAGCCTCGGCTTGAGGAGGGCCCACGTACGTCGCATGCGCGGGTGGAGGCGAGGGTTGTCCTGCCAGAAATGAAGCTTCCCGCGTGGTAGTTGGAGCCGAAGCTGTACTCCTGGATCTGCGCCGTCGAAGCTGGCTCCAAGTAGTGTACTTAAGCAGCGGCCCGCTGCCTGGCCCGCCGTGGCCGCGGCGGCCTGGCGTCTCCATCTGAGCAGGGCATGGCGTGCGAGGCTTCGGACTCGATGTCCACTTACTCCTTATGGAAGGGCTCCAGTGGCCCAACGGCTGCGAGGAATGCGTGCCTGTACGGCGGTCCGTCGCACGCGCGCAGCTCTCCTGGCGCGAGAGGTGGCTGTGGCGCACGGCAGTCCAGCCCTACGAAACCTGTCCGCCAAGCAGGAACGAAGCTGGGCGCTGCTGGCGAGAAGGGCGCTCTTGGACGAGACGGGCAGCTTGGCATTGTCCACGGCCTCTTTGCGAGCCACTCCAGCTTGAAGGATGGCTCGATGAACTGTCTTGGCGGTGCCCTCGGCTCTCGCCGCTGCGTCGTCGAAGAAGGTCCACGCGGTGGCCGCCTCAGCACGGCTTCGTGCGTGAGTGAGGGTCGGGGCAGAAAGGGCCTGGCTAGAGTGGCACCCCTCGGCGAGCCAGCCACAGCCCCTTGCCGAGCCTGGATGGGGTCGCCCACCCCGCTGCGCGAGCGAAGGACATGCGGGGGCAATGGAACGTTGGGTTTCCATCAGGAGCGCGGTGGCAGGGGAGTGCTCGTCGAGGCCGACCGCGATGAGCCTGCCGAGCTGGGCGCGGCCGTAAAATTTCTCCAAATCCATGAACAACGCAGCCACTGTGAATTCATGATGCAGGCGGATTCGTCGAGGAGGTCTCTGTGGAGCGCAGCAGCCAGAGCCGAGGGGCCCTTCGTGGCCGTGCACCAACAATCATGTAGCCCGCCACTCCAGAGGTCGCATGGGCCCGCCCTCAAGCGGCCCCCGGTGCGAACAATGTTGGGGGGGGGCTCCGAGGGCGCGGTCGCCGCCCAGCTTCTTGGGGACCATGGCGGCTATGGTGGAATGCACCTGCGGAGGCCACGCGGCCTGCGCCTCGATGAGCTTGAGCAGGCGCACGTGCTGGTCGAGAGCCTCCTCGGGCAAGCGGAGAAAATCTCCAGTGCCCATCATGTCTACGCCCATCGCTCTATTGGGCGGCATGCTGCGCAGAGATCGGATGTGGTGCTGGAGCTCAAGGGGGGCCAGGTCCTCCTCCAAGGCCTTCTCTCGTGCTCGTCGTAGCGCATGAAGTGCGTCGTAAATGGTCACCTGGGTGGACCAGACTGCCGTCCAGTAGTCTGTCTTGTGCTGCATGACCTCGACGGGGTCGGGGATGGCGTGGCCCGAGTCGATGACCTCGAGCTTGTCGGGGTAGCTGCGGCTTTACTTGTATGTGTAGTAGCCCAGGCTTGGTGCGCCATGTGTCTTGGAGCCAGCCAGCGTATTGCTTCCTGGATAGGTGGGCGGCCCTAGCAGCTGCGCGTCCTGCCCGAGCGTCCGTGGTGGCTCGGAGCTCGAGGACATCGTTCTCTTCTAGCTGCTGGAAGTTGGCTACCCGTCGAGTCCAGGTCGTGACTTCTCCGTCGCTTACGTCAGGTAGTAGGAGCTGACGCTGGGTGTTGACCGCAACGGTTCTGTCCTGGATGAGCCTGGCGACGTCGCCAATGAGGAGGAGGTGCTTCTTGTGCCTGACCGGGGCGAGGCCTTTGTGTAGGAGGGTACGCGTGATGGCCCACCACTCTGCAGCCTCGGTCTTGATGTGGGTGCGGCCAGGCGTGGGAGTTGCCCATCGCCACTCGACGGAGAATGGCTTGCTCCTGCCGGCGTAGTGGTGCCGCTCGTAATCAGTGATGCCTTGGTGGATGAGGAGGGTGCTCCCATAACAAGTGGCCCAAGCGGCGTCGGCCTTCTTGACTGCTTCAGCCTGCGACGGCCTGGTCTCTCCAGGTGTAGGGCATGCGATGGCAAACTCTAGGTCGTCTTGCTCTGTGAAGGGACATTGCAGCGTCGAGGCTCATGCTGAGATGGAGATGCGGAGGGGCTCGTGGCTGCTGTCTGAGAGGGGACAAGGCGATGCCGATGAGAAAATCCATGCCCAGGTAATCCTGTTGCTGTCGATGTCGAGGTATTGACCCATTGAGTCTGCCAGAGATCCAGTGGGGCGAGATAAGGTACGCCTGGATCGGGCAACCTTGGGTAGCTTTGTCAACATGGGGCCCGGGAGTCTCGTTGATCTCGTCGAATGTATCTCTAAGTTCCTCTTGTAGCGCTTGGCGCCGTCGCTGTAGTCGTAATGGTCGTCGTTGGCTGGACTCGCTGTTGGGGTCGGCCTGCTTGGTGGGTCGTGGCGGTCGTGGCATCGGGTGGGGAAGTCGAAGGGATTTGTACCACCATGTATTTGCGCCGCCAGCCTCAATCTCATGTCCGCAGTGTGCCCCCCGAGGTACATCGTGCACTGGTCGCACCGTGATGAGGTCCTCGAATCCGCTCTTGGTGACTACGTAGTCGATGAGATAGCCCTTGCCCTTGTCGCAGGTCGCCGTGACTGTCGGGGTGACGACGGTGTCTCCCCATTCTTCGAGGTGGCCCGAGGCGGTCAGGAGGGCTGGGCTCATGTTCCAGTCGCCCGCGACTATCCAGGGGCCGGCCAGCCTGGCGAAGAAGGCTGAGCGCCACGATTCGTTCCAGAACAGGGCCAGCAATGATGTCATGGGGCTCCGCGTAATTAGAAGGGCAGGACCACGATGTTGCCCGTCGTTCGGTGCGAACCCGTGGGCGCGAAGCCGCAGCAGGGGTCGCGTTCGTAGGTGAGTTGAGCCTGATGCCTCAGGCCGTCGAAGGTGGAGCAGGCCACGTGCTTGCGGGCGAGGATGAGTCCCTCACCTGTGGTGCCCGTGGTGGCGCATGGTGGGGACAGCGTCGCATTTGGAGACTCGCCAGTCGTCCTTGCCCCAGGTGTCGCGAGCCTTACGGGCGCCCACGTGCGCCCCGATAAGGTTCAGCAGCTGGTAGCGTTTGCCCTTGGAGGCGACCCATCTGGCTGCCTGCGGACCCCACTCGGCAATGTTCGAGTAAACGAGGCCCGAGGCCTGCTGTGATGGTCCAGCGCCAGTTCGAGGGGGAACTGCGACCACGTCCGTAGACACCTTGGCCATGTTCCCCGAGTGGTGGACCTCCTGGGGGTGGCTGGTGCACAACAGAACCATTCTTGTCTTCTGGCGGGTTCCCATCCTTGGGTGGCTGGGCGGCTGGCACCCTTGCATGCAGGCCGCGCCTCTCGTGGAACCAATCTGAGAGCGCGAGCGACGGCGATGG
Source organism: Prorocentrum cordatum (assembly GCA_963575745.1). Taxonomy (NCBI): domain Eukaryota; class Dinophyceae; order Prorocentrales; family Prorocentraceae; genus Prorocentrum; species Prorocentrum cordatum. The sequence continues at coordinate 186,367 of CAUYUJ010003313.1, forward strand.
CCGCCTCATCACCCCCTCCCGAGGGCAGCGTCTCGGGCGGGGTGGCATCAGGGTGGGCCTGCCTCCCAGGGCTCCCTGATTCCAACCGCACGTGTACGTCGAGGGCTCGGTGAGCCGTCTCATCGCCCCCTGCCGGGGGCAGCGTCTCGGGCGGGGCGGTACTGAAATAGTAAGTTGCTTCCAGGCCGTCGTAGCGTGCGTCCAGGTCGCCGAACGGGTCCAGGGCAGCGCCCACGCTGTGCTTGATGTCCGAGCGGCGGCCCTGGCCGCTGTGGGAGTCCGACGGTGGCTGCGCCACCTCGGTCGGTGCCTGCAGAGGCATGAGAGTGGGAGTGCTGAATCTCATCCGTGCCCCCATCGCCCCCCGTCGACGGGGTGCGCAGGGCGGGAAGGAGCTGCTGGGCCTTGTCCTCGATTTCAGGGTCTCTGTGACGAGCAGGGACAGGTGTATCAGCAGCGTCAGGAGCCGCGGCGGTCGCGGCGGCTGGGGGCTTGCGGGGCAGCGGTGGCAGGGGCCGCAGCACCACTGGAGGCAGAGCCAGGGGTGTCTGCCGCGGCGGCGGGTGCCTGGGCTGGCTTGCCTGCTGCCCCAGCTGCGTCGGCGGCGGGCCTGGCGTAGCCCTTTGCGTCGACCCGCTGGCGCTCGGCGGCGAATCGAGCACGAAGGGCGTTGGCCTCGCTGCCCGTCTGGGGGATGTTGGTGGCGGCGTCGCCGAAGAGCTCCGTGGCCTTGGCCTTGGGCTCCGTCGCAAAGCGCTTCTGCAGCTGGTCCCAGGCTTCGCGGTCCTTGTCGTCGACCACCAGACCTGGCAGATCGAAAGCCTTGCCCGCTTCGATGCGGATGGTCTCGTTCTCGAGGTGGTTGGCGAGGTTGAAGATGGAGGTGTCGGCAGCCGCCGCTGGGGCCTTCGAGCGCCCCGCTTGGCGTGCCAACTGGAGAGCGTCAAGCGCCTCCTGGGCCTGGGCCTGCGCCTCCGCCAGCCCGTAGGCCGCGTCCGCCGAGGCCTGCTCCCTCTCCCTGTACCAGATCTCCGCCTTGCGCTCGCTGTCAAGAAGGGCATGGCGTCTCCATCTGAGCAGGGCATGGCGTGCGAGGCCTCGGACTCGATGTCCACTTACTCCTTGTGGAAGGGCTCCAGTGGCCCAAAGGCTGCGAGGAATGCGTGCCTGTACGGCGGTCCGTCGCACGCGCGCAGCTCTCCTGGCGCGAGAGGTGGCTGTGGCGCACGGAAGTCCCGCCCTACGAAACCTGTCCGCCAAGCAGGAACGAAGCTGGGCGTTGCTGGCGAGAAGGGCGCTCTTGGACGAGACGGGCAGCCTGGCGTTGTCCACGGCCTCTTTGCGAGCCACTCCAGCTTGAAGGATGGCTCGATGAACTGTCTTGGCGGTGCCCTCGGCTCTCGCCACTGCGTCGTCGACGAAGGTCCACGCGGTGGCCGCCTCAGCACGGCTTCGTGCGTGAGTGAGGGTCGGGGGCAGAAAGGGCCTGGCTAGAGTGGCGCCCCTCGGCGAGCCAGCCACAGCCCCTTGCCGAGCCTGGATGGGGTCGCCCACCCCGCTGCGCGAGCGAAGGACATGCGGGGGCAATGGAACGTTGGGTTTCCATCAGGAGCGCGGTGGCAGGGGAATGCTCGTCGAGGCCGACCGCGATGAGCCTGCCGAGCTGGACGCGGTCGTAACATTTCTCCAAATCCATGAACAACGCAGCCACTGTGAATTCATGATGCAGGCGGATTCGTCGAGGAGGTCTCTGTGGAGCGCAGCAGCCAGAGCCGAGGGGCCCTTCGTGGCCGTGCACCAACAATCATGTAGCCCGCCACTCCAGAGGTCGCATGGGCCCGCCCTCAAGCGGCCCCCGGTGCGAACAATGTTGGGGGGGGGGCCCGAGGACGCGGTCGCCGCCCAGCTTCTTGGGGACCATGGCGGCTATGGTGCACCTGCGGAGGCCACGCGGCCTGCGCCTCGATGAGTTTGAGCAGGCGCACGTACTGGTCGAGAGCAAGCGGAGAAAATCTCCGGTGCCCATCATGTCTACGCCCATCGCTTTATTGGGCGGCATGCTGCGCAGAGATCGGATGTGGTGCTGGAGCTCAAGGGGGGCCAGGTCCTCCTCCAAGGCCTTCTCTCGTGCTCGTCGTAGCGCATGAAGTGCGTCGTGAATGGTCACCTGGGTGGACCAGACTGCCGTCCAGTAGTCTGTCTTGCGCTGCATGACCTCGACGGGGTCGGGGATGGTGCGGCCCGAGTCGATGACCTCGAGCTTGTCGGGGTAGCTGCGGCTTTACTTGTATGTGTAGTAGCCCATGCTTGGTGCGCCATGTGTCCTGGAGCCAGCCAGCGTATTGCTTCCTGGGTAGGTGGGCGGCCCTAGCAGCTGCACGTCCTGCCCAAGCGTCCGTGGTGGCTCGGAGCTCGAGGACATCGTTCTCGTCTAGCTGCTGGAAGTTGGCTACCCGTCGAGTCCAGGTCGTGACTTCTCCGTCGCTTACGTCAGGTAGTAGGAGCTGGCGCTGGGTGTTGACCGCAACGGTTCTGTCCTGGATGAGCCTGGCGACGTCGCCAATGAGGAGGTGGTGCATCTGTGCCTGACCATGGCGAGGCCTTTGTGTAGGAGGGTACGCGTGATGGCCCACCACTCTGCAGCCTCGTTCTTGATGTGGGTGCGGCCAGGCGTGGGAGTTGCCCATCGCCACTCGACGGAGAATGGCTTGCTCCTGCCGGCGTAGTGGTGCCGCTCGTAATCAGGGATGCCTTGGTGGATGAGGAGGGTGCTCCCATAACAAGTGGCCCAAGCGGCGTGGGCCTTCTTGACTGCTTTAGCCTGCGACGGCCTGGTCTCTCCAGGTGTAGGGCATGCGATGGCAAACTCTAGGTCGTCTTGCTCTGAGGTAGACTGGTGGTCTGCGATGATGAAGGGACACTGAAGCGTCGAGGCTCATGCTGAGATGGAGATGCGGAGGGGCTCGTGGCTGCTGTCTGAGAGGGGACAAGGCGATGCCGATGAGAAAATCCATGCCCAAGTAATCCTGTTGCTGTCGATGTCGAGGTATTGACCCATTGAGTCTGCCAGAGATCCAGTGGGGCGAGGATCGGGTAACCTTGGGTAGCTGTGTCAACATGGGGCCCGGGAGTCTCGTTGATCTCGTCGAATGCATCTCTCAGTTCCTCTTGTAGTTCTTGGCGCCGTCGCTGTAGTCGTAATTGTCGTCGTTGGCTGGACTAGCTGTTGGGGTCGGCCTGCTTGGTGGGTCGTGGCGGTCGTGGCATCGGGTGGGGAAGTCGAAGGGATGTGTACCACCATGTATTTGCGCCGCCAGCCTCAATCTCAAGTCCGCAGTGTGTGCCCCAAGGTACATCGTGTACTGGTCGCACCGTGATGAGGTCCTCGAATCCGCTCTTGGTGACCACGTAGTCGATGAGGGAGCCCTTGCCCTTGTCGCAGGTCGCCGTGACTGGCGGGGTGACGACGGTGTTTCCCCCACTCTTCGAGGTGGCCCGAGGCGGTCAGGAGGGCTGGGCTCATGTTCCAGTCGCCCGCGACTATCCAGGGGTCGGCCAGCCTGTCGAAGAAGGCGCTGAGCGCCACGATTCGTTCCAGAACAGGGCCAGCAATGATGTCATGCGGCTCCACGTAATCAGAAGGACAGGACCACGATGTTGCCCGTCATTCAGTGCCAACCCGTGGGCGCGAAGCCGCAGCAGGGGTCACGTTCGTAGGTGAGTTGAGCTTGATGCCTCAGGCCGTCGAAGGTGGAGCAGGCCACGTGCTTGCGGGCGAGGATGAGTTCCCACCTGTGGTGCCCGTGGTGGCGCATGGTGGGGACAGCGTCGCATTTGGAGACTCGCCAGTCGTCCTTGCTCCAGGTGTCGCGAGCCTTACGGGCGCCCACGTGCGTCCCGATAAGGTTCAGCAACTGGTAGCGTTTGCCCTTGGAGGCGACCCATCTGGCTGCCTGCGGACCCCACTCGGTAATGTTCGAGTAAACGAGGCCCGAGGCTTGCTGTGATGGTCCGGCTCCAGTTCGAGGGGGAACTGCGATCACGTCCGTAGACACCTTGGCCATGTTCCCCGAGTGGTGGACCTCCTGGGGGTGGCTGGTGTACAACAGAACCATTATTGTCTTCTGGCGGGTTCCCGGCCTTGGGTGGCTGGGCGGGTGGCACCCTTGCATGCAGGCCGCGCCCTCGTGGAACCAATCTGAGAGCGCGAGCGACGGCAATGGCCGTCTCATCACCTCCTCCCGAGGGCAGCGTCTCGGGCGGGGCGGCATCAGGGTGGGCTTGCCTCCCAGGGCTCCCTGATTCCAACCGCACGTGTACGTCGAGGTCTCTGTGAGCCGTCTCATCGCCCCCTGCCGGGGGCAGCGTCTCGGGCGGGGCGGTAATGAAATCGTAGGTAGCTTCCAGGCCGTCGTAGCGTGCGTCCAGGTCGCCGAACGGGTCCAGAGCAGCGCCCACGCTGTGCTCGATGTCCGAGCGGCGGCCCTGGCCGCTGGGAGTCCGACGGTGGCTGCGACACCTCGGTCGATGCTTGCGGAGACATGAGAGCGGGAGTGCTGAATCTCATCCGCGCCCCCATCGCCCCCCGTCGACGGGGCGCGCAGGGCGGGGAGGAGCTGCTGGGTCTTGTCCTTGATTTCAGGGTCTCTGTGACGAGCAGGGACAAGTATATCAGCAGCGTCAGGTGCCGCGGCGGCCGCGGCGGCTGGGGGCCTGCGGGGCAGCGGTGGCAGGGGCCGCAGCACCACTGGAGGCAGAGCCAGGGGTGTCTGCCGCGGCGGCGGGTGCCTGGGCTGGCTTGCCTGCTGCCCCAGCTGCGTCGGCGGCGGGCCTGGCGTAGCCCTTTGCGTCGACCCGCTGGCGCTCGGCGGCGAATCGAGCACGAAGGGCGTTGGCCTCGCTGCCCGTCTGGGAGATGTTGGTGGCGGCGTCGCCGAAGAGCTCCGTGGCCTTGGCCTTGAGCTCCGTCGCGAGGCGCTTCTGCAGCTGGTCCCAGGCTTCGCGGTCCTTGTCGTCGACCACCAGACCTGGCAGATCGAAGGCCTTGCCCGCTTCGATGCGGATGGTCTCGTTCTCGAGGTGGCTGGCGAGGCTGAAGATGGAGGTGTCGGCAGCCGCCGCTGGGGCCTTCGAGCGCCCCGCTTGGCGTGCCAACTGGAGAGCGTCAAACGCCTCCTGGGCCTGGGCCTGCGCCTCCGCCAGCCCGTAGGCCGCGTCCGCCGAGGCCTGCCCCCTTTCCTTGTACCAGATCTCCGCCTTGCGCTCGCTGTCGAGAAGGCGCTCCCGATTGTTGCGAGCCCTCGTCTCCGACGCCTGCAGGCGGTTGCACGTCTGGTTGAGGTCCTCGGGCTTTGGCGGCGGCTGAAGGGGGCTGCATCTGCTGCTCGATGCCCTCGATGGCGGCCTTGTCGATGTGCGGGGCGAGCTTCTGAAGCTTAAGCAGGGCCTGATCCACCGTCCTGGCCGTTGTTTCTTCTGTCCGCCAGGCGTCTTGCTTGCCCTTGCCCTTGTCCTTGCTGTTGTAAAGGGCGCCTCGACTTGGGCCAGGATGACCAGGGCTCCCAGCCGTCGGCTGTCGTGGGCGCGGGGGCTTCGGCAGCCGCGGCGGCTGCACGGTGGGCCTCCCAGGCCCCAAGCAGAGGAGACGGGCGGCCTGACCAGGGCGAGAGGGCTTTGCCGCACCAGGAGCAGGAGTCCTTGCCTTTTCCAGTTCCACTTGTACGAGCAGGCGTAGCACTTGACGTGCCATCCGGGCGCGCTGGTGCCATGGGATGCCAAGCCGAAAGCAAGACTGTACACTGCCCCTCTGCCTTGTGAGTGTCTGGCGGGGTCGTTTGTTCAGGAGCTCACACATGGATTGGGTGCTTCAGTGCGTGGGGCGGGCCATGCACTGCTCGGACGAAAGCTGGCCGCGGACTAGCGGTATCCACTTTCTTCCCAGAAAAAACCAAAACCTTGAGCCACAATGGCTTCAACCAAAATGGCTACGGAGGGGGAGGAGGAGGAAGAGGAGGAGGAGGAGGAAAGGGAGGAGGAGGGGGAGTTGGCTCAACGTGGCCCAAGGCAGAAGCGCGGACGAGGGCGGGGGGGGCAGGCATTGCCTTGCAGCTAGAAAGGCTGGGAGGCGTCATTCCTCGGCGGCGAGCGAGGGGGAACAAAAACACAAGAAACACACAAACACAACAACACAAAACAAGCAAACAACACACACACACAACACACAGAGAGGGAAAAACCCTTTTCAGAAGGCGGCGGGCCTTCTCAGAAGCCCTTGCGTCTTCGTAGAGGTTTTCTGCGTCTTCGGGAGAGGCCCAGAGCACTTCTCAGCAAGCCGGTGGACATCTGAGCCTTTGAGGATGCCCGCCCCTTTTCCTTTCCCCCCTGGGCTCGCCGCCGAGAAGAAAAGTCTAATCATGTGTTGTGGTGTGCGGGAAATGTTCTTAGAACATTTCTGGCCGGGACTGTCTTGATTCAATGTTTGGAAGATGTTTGTTTGCTATATTTTTTTGGGGGGGTCTGAGCATTTGTGGTAAACCTGTAGGAATACCAGGACGGTCTGTCCCTGCTCCATGGGGGGGTATCCCAAGTTGGGGATTGGGTTATCCCATAAACGGCTCCTGGATGCGCAGATCTTCACATTTCAGGAGCCCTTTAGAGCTGTTTTCATGTACCCCCACCTCTGCCTTTACCTCAAATTTACGTCCCTCCGACGGGGTTTCGGTGTAGACGTCCGAAACGGGCACGGGAAAAGCAGGCACGATGGCCAACAATCAGTGCTGTCCAAAAACCCAGTGCGGCCGCTGTTGGGCAGGCGGCCTTCCATCTCAAATAGACAACGTGTGACGGGGGTTAGGGCGAGGATCAATATGTTCCAGAACGTTCCAAAACGCTCTCAGAGCGTTCCGGAACATTTTGAGAAGGCCGCGATCCTCCAGATTCGCCAGATTTCAGAGATTCCCGACTTTTCCTCACCCGCATTTCTCCTCCTCCTGGCTTCGTCATAGAACGCCCGCGGTGACACCGACAGCGAGCCGTTCTCAAAGTGGATTGGAATTCCTGTTCGTTTCGGTCATAGCGATTTGGGGAGCCACGCCTGGAAAACATCGCGACTCGGCTGTCTGCGTACTCTTCCATCCCGAGGATCCCAAGCCCTCCCCCTCATTCTTCTGGACCTTCCGCCCCAACCTTCCGCCCACTTCTCGATCGATCTACGTGGGATTCCTCGAATTGCGTAAGGTCTGTCCATGGATTTCGATGATCTGTTCCGCATCTTCTGCGGAGGTCGGAAGGTATGGAAGGTGCAGGTGGAGGGAGTCTGGACCAGCGTTACGTCGGGCCTGTCCCCCTACAGGGGAATTTTCGACGATCATGTTTTCTTTAATCCAAAAATAGTCTGGGGACCCTTGGTTGAGTATTTGTCTTTGCCTTTTTGGGCTATTGCTGGGGTATTTTAGATCTTCCGTCGAAAATTCCCCGCAGGGGGGACACGCCCGACGTAAGACTGACGCAGCCCAGGCCAATCCCGGGCCGAGGCCTGCCGGCCTGCCGGGGAGGACGGCGCACGGCCGCGGCCCGCAAGAGGCCTGGGGTCGTTTCCAAAGGATGCCTCGCAGCTTTTCAGAGCCCAAATATCATCAGGGGTAACTCGGGTCAGGGCTAACTCGGGTTCCTTTTTCGGGAACCCAAGCCCGAGTTACCCCGGACCCGAGTTACCCCGGACAACTCGGGCGCCCAAGCTTTGCCTCGCCGACCCATCAGGGCCGCCTACGATTAAGGCGGGCGCGTCCCCCTACAGGGGGATTTTCGACTAAAAAAGAGCCTCTTCAAACATACCCCCAAAGGGCAAAACAAATACAAAAAAAATAGTTCCCAGGCTATGTTTGAATTATTGTTTTAGATGTTTTCCATTTTTTGTCGAAAATCCCACTGTAGGGGGACAGGCCCGACTTAAGCCTACGGGCCATCGATCCGATTCGATGCGACTCGATTCGCTGGCTGGGGCCGCGATTACAATTCGATGCGATCCGGTTCTATTCACAGGCATCGGCCAGGGCCAGCCGGAAGCGGGGCGCGGCAATTCGATACCGATTTGGTTCGGGACGATTAAGTCGTTGGCGATTCGATCCGCTCTTGACCCGATCTGATCTCGCGATCCGATCCAGCGCAGACCTGCCCATCCTTTGCCAATGCCGTGACTTTCTCAAGGTGTGCGAAGACTGCTCGGTCCAGGGGGTGCTGCATGCTCACCCTGCGTCCTTGCACAGATCCTGGGGCCAGGGCTGGCCTGGCAAGGGACAGGCGAGCGTGCGCAGCTTTCAGGAGGGGAAACACACAGACACAATCAGTCGTCAGCTCCCTAGAAAATATGGGAACATACGGGAGGGGTGGGGGGTGTCGAAAACCCAGAATATACGTGTATATATCTGTATATATATATATATATACATACATGTATATGTGTGGGGGGGGATCCTGGGATTTGTGTGTATTTCTTGGTGTGTCCCTGGGCCCCTTCAAGTTTGCAGGCTCTAGGGCGCATTGTGATGCTGCCGTGGCGACCTTCGCCTGGCGGCCAGGGTTCTGGTGAGCCGGCGCGGAGGGCTCGGACGGTTTGGGTACCCCGGAGGTCTCAGATCCTCGAGGGTGTGTGTGGAACTGGGTGGGGGGAGCTCCGGGGGGAGGGGAGGGGAGGTTCGAGCCCGGGGAGAGTCCTCCCCCGTGAAGTGCACAGGGGGGGGGCCGACCGGGGGCAGAGGGTGCTCTTTCCCCAGTGGCAACCGACGACGGCGAGCGCGGGCGCCGTCGAGCAGCGACGACGACGACGACGACGCAGGCCAATCGAGCCAAGGCCCAACATTCGAATATGAGAAACCGCACAAACATAAACTTTTCGCGCTCCGCGCGGTTTCTTGGATCCGCGCCTTGGCCCCCCCGGCGGCGCCTCCGGCGCCGCCCATGGCGCGCTCCGCGCGCCAGGGAGGGGGACCCGGCGGGAATTCAAGAAATCCGCGCGGAGCGCCAAAAAATCATGTTTGTGTTTTTGTGTTTTTTTTCTTCTACGAGAATCTTCGTCAATCGAGCCAATGCCCAAAACGGTCCGCTCGCCCAGACTCACCTTCCTTCGGCTCAAGTCTGACCCACCCCCACAGCGTTGCAACCGGAGGTCCACTTGGGACACCGCTGGGGGTGCCAAGGGGATACGGGGTGCTATGAGTGAGTGCCAAAGTGGGTTGTATCTGGCCGGACCCAGCTCACAAGTGGGCGGAGACCATTTGGCTCGGGGGCGGAGCCCATTTGGCTCGGAGACCACCGGGACGCCTCCGTCCGCGTTTGCTGCGTGCCCGAAGTTCAAAGCGTGAAGACGTCGTTCACCTCCCGCTCCGCTCCGAAGGGTGGTTCGCGGGCGGGTCGCGGGCGGGTCGCGGGCGGGTCGCAGGCGGGTTGCAGGCGGGTTGCAGGCGGGTTGCAGGCGGGTTGCGGGCGAGGATGACGACAATAAGAAACAAAAAATCAACAAACGCGGCACAAATGGCAAGAACATGTCGGAGGCCCCTTTGAGGCTCGCACCTGGGAATGGTGTAAGCCCGCTCGGGCCTTTCACTCTGATGTGTTTTTTGGTTTTGATCTTCTGGTCGCCGCGACCTCTCATCGGCGTCCCCCCAACGTACTAATACTATGTGTGCGTCGCCCCCCCCCCAAAGGGCGACGCGCGCGCCGAGAAACTTTGAAGTATAGGCTACATGGAGGGCACTTTCTGGCCATAGCGCCCAGGAAACGGTACCGATACGGCCACCCAAGAACCAACTGATGGCAAGTGGCAAGTGTGATGGTTATAATGACGACGATGCTGGTGATGCGCCCTCGACTTGGCGAGGACGTGTGATGATGATGATGATGATGATGATGATGATGATGATGATGATGATGATGCTGATGCTGATGCTGATGCTGATGCTGACGATGATGATGATGACGATGATGATGATGAGTGAGGATGATGCTGATGATGATGATGATGATGATGATGATGATGATGATGATGATGATGATGATGATGATGATGATGATGATGATGATGATGATGATGTTCGCAAGGCACTGGGTGTGAAGACAAAGCGCCCCATTGACATTGATTATCCGCATCACCGTAGCATCGCAAGCAGCGTCGCGTTGCAAGCGGCACACGCACGCCCCGGGCCGCCGCGCGCCGGGACGCCAACGGTCCATCGATCTCACCATGGATCTCATTTTTGATCTCCGTATCAATCTCACGATCTCTCTCAGTATCGATCTCACTCTCAATCCTACGATCGATTTCGATGTCACTCTCGATCCCACTATCGATCTCACTGTGGGTCTCACTGTCGATCGCACGACCGATGTCACCACAGGACGCCGACGGGATAGGACACTGGCGCGACACAGGCGCACCACGGACACGCGGGGGTTGGAGGGGCGGCCGCCAGGCTCAATGCGAACGGGGGTCAGCAAGAGCGCTGGATCTCGCAGGATCCTGCAGGGCCATGGCCGCACTGACCCGGGCTTGGGTGCAGGATCTTGCAGGATCCTCCGCATTGACCCGGGTTTGTGCGCAGGGTCTTGCAGGATCTGCAAGGCCGGACTGACCCTGTTTTGGATCGACCCGGGTCCGAAGATCCCCGACCCCGGCAGCGCCATTCCTCTCGCGCGATTTCACGCAGTTTCGCCTCGCCCGCACGACACGAGCACGAAGCCGAAGCCGGAACCGATTACCTGGTCGGGGGCCCCTCCGTTCCACTTGCGGTCTCCCCCCAGCCTCCGATGCTGCAAAATGGTTGTACTAGATGGTCGGGTCGCACGCACGTCTGCAAGGAGGACTCATGCGCGACAAAAGAACGGGGTCGTCTGCGCCGACATTCGCGCGTGAGCTTGCGGCGTATGCTCGCGCGTGAGCGCCCTAGCCTCCAATGTGGCGTGCCGCGCTGGCGGACCGCGTACGCCGCCGCGTAAGGTCACTACGTCATCTCGCGTAAGACCCGTTTTTGAACGTCGCTCACGTGGTGCCAGCGTGTCCTCTCTTGCGCCCCGTTGGAGCTCCGGAGCAGCGGAACACGGCATACACTCTCTTTGTCGACGGTCCGCGCGGATGTCTTGGGTCGGCGCTGGGCCCCCGGATGCACGCGCCTCGGGCGCCGCCCGTGGCGCGCTCCGCGCGCCTGGGGGGGTGGTCGCCTAGCGCCGGTCCGAGAAGTTCGCGCGGGCCTCGGGGAGTCGGGGTCCTCGCGCGCGTCCCAGCTCACGAGGCCGGAGGTGCGGCAAGGCGGCGCCCCCGCCGAGAGGGTCTGGCGCGCGGCAAGGGGGGGGGGCCTAAGTTCAAGTCGGGCCTGTCCCTCCACAGGAGGAATATCCAAAAATAGTCGAACAATCGACTGGGGACGATTATCCGATTTCTTCAAGGGGGCACTTCTGTTGGTATGGTTCAATTTTCGTCCAAACTCGGCCTACAGGAATACGTGCTCCACCTGAACCGAAGTGGGGGGTGCCAAGAAAAGGGCCCAAGAGAGGCCCTGCGCGCGGTGGGGGCGGCGCGGCGCGCCGCAGGCGGGCCAGCTGAAGTTCCACTCCCTCCGCATCACCGCCAAGACGCCGGGCGCGTGGGCTGAGGAGCGCGAGCCCTCCTCCTCCCCTCCTTCCCCCTTCCCTCCAAGTCTCCGTCTTTCCCCCCCCATTCCCCCCCCGCCTCCCCCTCTCCTCCTTCTCCTCCTCCTCCTCCTCCTTCTCCTCCTCCTCCTCCTTCTCCCCCCCGCCTCCTCTCCCGTCTCCCTCCTCTCTCCCTCCTCCTTCCTCCTTGTCTCCTCGCCTCCTCTCCTCCTCCCGTCCTCCTCCTTGCCTCCACCTTGCCTCCATCCTCTCCTCCTTTTCGCGTCTCCTCCTCTTCGGCAACCGTTGCGGCAGGCTCGCGATGCGAGCACGGGTCAGATGGATTCTTCTTTCCCGTGCGATATCGGCCAATTCCTGTGGGGGGGGTAGCTCGCGAGCAGAACACGGGCCATGCGGGCGTTCCCGCGGGGGGGGGGGGCGAGGTCGGACGGGGCTAGGACCAGGACGAGGATCGATCCATTCCAGAGAGTCCCAGAAAGCTGTCAGAGCGTTTTGGGACGCTCTGAGGAGGACGCGGCGCCCGATGCATCCTCCAGAGCCGCCGGATCTCAGAGATTCTCGATTCATCCTCACCCGATGTTGCCCTCTCCCGGCTTCGTCTTGGGAGTGGGGGCCAGCGCTTGAGTCGCACGTCGCGCCGGCGCCGTCTGTGGATGTCTCGGAAGAGCCGAGGACAGCTCGAAGGTCAGCACGCGTCGTGGCGCTACCTGGGGTGTTGGGCGGGGGCGGCCGCGGCTGGACACGGCCCGGATCGCGGAAGACGAGGCAGCGCTTGTCGCTGCGCTCCTGGAGGAGAGGGGGCAGGATCGGGCACGCGCGCTGGCGTGGATGAGGACTCTGCGGATCTGGCGCGCGAGCGCCAGATTTGTGTCGGGCTTGTCCCCCTACAGGGGGATCTTCGGCGAAAAATGGAAAATACGCAAGAAATGCCCCAATATATATTTATATATATATATATGAATATATGAATATATATGTATATATATATATATATGAGCATAGATATAGATATACATATACGTATTTATATAGATATACATATACATATTTATTTATTTATATATATATATATAAACAGTACTCAAGACATAGTCCCCAGACTATTTGGGGAGTATTTTTTTGACTATTTCTTTTGTTTTTGGTATTTGCTATTTTTCGTCGAAAATCCCCCTGTAGGGGGGACACGCCCGACTTCACGCCAGATGCAGGGATCCCGGGAGGGTGCCCCCGAAGCAGGGTGCCCATTGCCGCCGGACCCGGCGACGGAGCGTGCCGGCCTTTGTGCGGAGGCGGGGCCCGTCGTCCAGCCACGCTGCCGTGGTCCGTGCCTGCGCCTCCTCAAAGGAAGCACGACCACGAGCACGACGTGCGAGCGCGCACGTCGTGCTCGTGGTCGTGCTCTTACGCGGCTCTTTTGTGCGTCATCTTTTTTCCCCGACCTTCCGGGCGGGTTCCCGTTTAATGCCCCCCTGGGGGGACTGGGGGGGGGCCTGGGGGCCCCTCCCGCCCGCGGGGGGGGCGCCGGCGGAAGCCGGCGGAAGACGGCCTCATTTCGGCAGACACGATTCTGCGCGGTACGGGAGAGCCTGGAGGGATGCTCAAAATCGAAAAATGACCGAAAGTGATAGAAACATGATCAGATATGATCAACACATGATCGAGCATGATCGAAAATGATAGAGCAAATGCTCGAACAAATGATCGAAACATGATTGGAACAATGATCGAAAAATGGACATGCCCGACTCAACGCCAGAGGCCAGCGTCCCGAGCCTTTGGACGCCCGAAATGGGTACGGAAAGAATGGAGCAGCAGTTCCTGCTCATTTTGAAAAGGGTTCGCTGTCCACGCCGCCGCGGCCTTTTGGTTTGGGACAACATCGGTTGTTGGGCATTGTACCCATTTTTTCCGTACCCATTTCGGGCGTCCAAGATGCGAGGTATCAGTGGCACGCGAGTCGTTTTCGCAGATCGCGCGCGTTGCTGCCTCGTTTGTTGCTCACCGGCCTGGTGCGTCTTCCACAGGAACAGTAAGTCGGGCGTGTCCCCCTACAGACGGGTCTTGAACGGAGAATTTAAGATATTCAAAACATATTCCAAAATAGTCTAGAACAGTAGAACAATCGTCCCCAGACTATTTCTGATGATTGAATCTTCCTCCTGTAGAGGGACGGGCCGGACTTAACAGTAATACGCTGATGGGGTCGTCCGATCGGCGTGGAAGTGGTACTGTTTTTGCTTTCCGACGGAGGAGGCATGGGGGTCGTGGAGGCGGGGAGGGGAGGGTTGGGGGCTCGGTGGAGACGAGGGAGATGATTTGGTTGAGAAAAGAGAAAGCCATCATACTTCTTGCCTGTTTACTTGCGGGCACCTCGCCCCCCCCCGCCCCCTCCCGTTCCCCTCCGCCGCCATGACAAGCAGCGCTGGGCCGAAAGGGTGTGCAAGGGAGTCACGACTTGCGTGGGGTCTAGAGTTCCACTCGGTCCTCGCCACGCCCCCCCTCGCCCTCCCCCTCCATCCAAGCCAACTTGCCGGAGGAAGACCATCAAACTACCCAGATTTGTGGATCAGAGAGCCGTGACCAGACCGAAGACGCACGGCGGGGGGGGCAGGCGTGGTTGGGAATTGTTGACGCTTCGCGAATCCCCACCAGCCGTGGTCGAGCTCTCAGGATGCCCCCCGCCGTCAGCTCCCCTTCAGCTTCGCGGCTGCTTTGTGAGTGGGCCGGCCGGCCTATGCCTGTTGTAGCTAATTAGCCTCGTTCGCGCCCCGGACTTTGCTTTCGCCGCCTGCCTCTTCGCTCGCGGCCGCGACCGAAAAAGAATCCCCACCAGCCCATCCAGAAACGATGCCCAGAGGAATTGCCTCAATCAGGGAAGCGGGCAGCACACAGGAAGGGTCCCCCAGTGGAGGCTTGTTGGAGCGTCTTGGGGGCCTCTTGGCGGTCCTGGACGCCTCTTAGATAGAGCGTCTTGGGTGCCTCGGAGAGCTTCTTGGGGCCTCTTGGGGGTCTCTTGGGAGCCTATTGGAGGCCTCTTGGGCGCCTGTTGGGGCCTCCTGGGGCCTCCTGGGCGCCTCTTGGGACCCGCTTGAAGCGCTCTTTGGGAGCCTTGGGAGCGCTCTTGGAGCCCTCTTGGGCCATCTTGGAGCCATCTGGAGGCCTCGGCGAGAAAGCCAAACACATTGATTGTCCTAAGGTTTTGGGAGGGTTTGGGCCTCTTCGGTGCCTCCTAGGGGAGCTCTTTGGCAACTCGGAGCCGTCTTGGAGCGGTCTTGGGGCATCTTAGAGCATCATGGGCGCGCGCCATCTTGAGACATCTTGGGATATCTTGAACCATCTTGGAGATCATCTTTGGCTCTCCCAGGCGCTCTTGGGGTCATCTGAAGCAGTACCCCTCCCCCCAGGAGGCCAACATGTGGCCAAAACCTTAGTAAAGTCAGCGATTTTGGCGTTGTCGCCGAGGCCTCTTGGAGCGTCTTGGGTGCCTCTGGGGTGCCTCTGGGGGCCTCTCGGAGGTCTCCTGGAGGTCTCCTGGGAGCCTCTTGGGGGCATCCTGGGTGCCTCTAGGGGGCCTCTTGGGGCCTCCTGGCCACCTCTTGGGGCCCTCTTGGGACACCCTTGGGAGCCTTGGGAGCGCTCTTGGGGTCATCTCGGAGGAGATCGATCAAAGAAGGGTGGGTTACGTTACGGATTACAGTCGCCCCCTCAGAAGGCCAAAATGGTGCCAGCACCCTAGTAAAATCAATGATTTTGGCCTTCTCGCCGAGGCCGTTTTGGACGCTCCGACGACTCGCGACCCAGGTCCAGGGGAGGGGGTAGGGGGAGGGGTAAGCCCCTCCTCGAAGGGGAAGAAGGAGGGGTGGAAGAGGAAACGCCCTAAACCACCGACGCCCAGAGGGCTAGTGGGAATCCCCCCAGCGGTAATCCCCCAGTGGAAACCCCAACCGCCCCACCCCCCCTTCGAGGAACAAAGTCAGCGGCCCCATCGCGAGCCTTCCAGGTCGACCGCAGCTAGTGCCCAAGAAGGGGCTGATGTCGAACGATGCGCACGACGCTGCCTGTTGCTGAAGGCTCCGCCCTGTGGAATTTAGGGAAACCTGCGCGCGGGTCGTCACGATACGAATTTGTCACACGGCATGTTCGCGCCGCCTCGATGCAGCAGCAACGCCGGCGCAGGCATTCAGTAGTGAGCACTCGAGCCCCAGGACTCACGTGCACGCGCCCATTGTGAGCGCCCACATGTACGCAGATGTTGGCAAGTTTGCCTGCATGGTACTTGTCCTTCCTCGCTCCTCCGCCAGTTCAGACAGCGCTGGACCGAAAAGGCGTGCAAGTAAGTACCGACTCGACCGTTTCGGGGGCACTTTATTCTTCTCGCCCAGATTGAGGGGATGTCTTGAGCGGTTTGCCTGTTTGGGGGGCTTGGACTTTTGTGATTTTAGGGCAGATTGTGAGAATTTTTCGGGCGAGGCGCTGGTTTCAGCACTCCCAAGGGGAAACCGCCATGACATTTTCACGGGCCCGTTCGCGCCCAGTTTGTGGGGATGTCTCGACCGTCTGTTCTCTGGAGGCCCGGGCTTGCGTGCTTTCAGCACAGATTGTGAGGATGCCTCGAGCGAGGCGCTGCTTTCAGAGCAGAGCGCAGGGAAGTGCGAGGCATTGGCAGGAGGAGGAGGAGGAGGAGGAGGAGGAGGAGGAAGACGGATGAGGGGGTGGGGTGATGGAGCTGGGTGTGGGCGTGGGCGTTGGTGTTGTGTGTGTGTGTGTGGGTGTGGGTGTGGGTGTGGGTGTGGGTGTGGGTGTGGGTGTGGGTGTGGGTGTGGGTGTGGGTGTGTGTGTGGGTGTGTGTGTGTGTGTGTGTGTGTGGGCGTGGGCGTGGGTGTGGGTGTGGGCGTCGGCGCTGCCAGCCGCTGCCGCCGCCGCCGTCGGCGCCAGCGGCCGGGGCTGGTGAGGGGGCGGTGTTCGAACCCCCCCCCCATGCGCGGAGGGGGTGAGGGGGTGGGTGGGCGGTGGGTTTTGAAGCACCCCCCCCCCCCGGCGTGGGTGGGGTTCGGGGCGGGGGAGGGGAGTCCCCGTGGTTCTGTTCGACGGCGCCGAATGTTGGGGGGTGTAGGGAGGTGGGCCTCGTTCAAGCGTGCCGCCAGATGTTCCCAAGGCAAGCGCCCGTGAAACGCCCCCTCCTTTTGCCCGTCCCCCCGAGAGGACCAGACGGCGCTCCTCGTACCCAAGTGCATGCACTGGTCGTCATCGCCGCCGTCGTCGTCGCCGTCGTCGTCGTCGTCGTCGTCGTCGTCGTCGTCGTCGTCGTCATCGTCGTCTTTCGCCGTCGTCGTCGTTCGCCTCTCCCCCGAGAGGACCAGACGGCGCCCGCCGCGCCCAAGTGCACCGGCAGGGGCGACGGCCGCGGGCCCACGGACGCCTCGGCGCTGTGACGGCGCCCGCGGGGCCCGGGTGGCCGCCTCGGCGAGCTCGAGAAAAGTCGGCTGGGGTCCTGCGGCGGATGTCGGCGGCTGCGGCCACACCTCGAAGAAGCAAAAGCACTATAAAACATGGATGTTGTTTGTGCTCCGCGCAGGTTTCTTGGATCCGCACTGGGCGCCCCGAAGCGCGCTCCGCGCGCCAGGGAGGGGGCTCCAGCGCGGACCCAAGAAATCTGCACGGAGCGCCAACAGTTAATTTTTATAGCATTTCTTCTCCTTCTTCATCTTCTTCTTTTTCTTCTTCTTCTTCTCCTACCAGCTGGATCGACCCCGCGTCGGCGAGTTGCTGAGGGCCAGGCCTCCCAGATGGGGTTCGAGGCGTTTTTTGTGTTGCCGCTTTCTGTCTCCATTAGCCGTTTCCGGGCCCCGTGGCGGTGAAAAGCAGGCCGGGGCTGGAACATTGCACCAAAAAGGAGCCCGGGAGGGGTCGGATGATCCCCTGGCCGCCTCCATGAGTAACTAGAGAGATGGGGTCGTAGGATTGCGCCGATGTTCTTCACACCGACGGCGCCGGTGCTTCGTCGACGTCGCCGATACATTGGCGATGCGGCGCGTTCCTCCGACCCCATTTGCTCGAAGCCCACTTGGCAGGCCTCTAGGACAGGGGACCCCCGACGAATATTCCCCAAACAGTGCTTGAACATGGGGTTTATTACTGGCGCTTCTCAGGAATGGGATGTGTGTCCTGAGGATTCGCCACGTTCTGGCTCGTTGCCCCGCCTCGTTGCCGCCCGTTGCCACCTGTGGGGGTGTCCCGGGGATTCGCCGAGTTCCGGCCCGTTACCACCCGCTGTTGGTCGTTGTCGCCTGTGGGGGTTTCCCGAGGATGCAGTCGGGCTCTTCGAGAAACGTTCGCAGATAGGTTTGTGTCGGGTGTTGCTAGCAGTGCCCTTGGGCCAAGGTGCTCCCAGGATTTCCAGGGTAGCCCAAACGGCCTCCAAAGCACCCCGTCACGAGGCCAAGAGGGCCCCAGAGGCTCCAAAATGGAGCGAAAAGCTGGGGGCATCTCGGGCCAGGGGTACTTCGTTATCGGAGATCTTAGCACGCCTCTGGCCCGTTGGGCCGGCGACTTCAGATATTGGCTAGGCCACTCGCATGACGTTTCCTCGCCCACCCTCGGCCCCTCGGCCGCCATTTCAACCAGAGTGTCTGTCGGGCCTCGCCAGGCTCCCCCTCCCCACGCAGACGACCCTGCCGGAGCCCGCAGGACACCCTGGGATCCGACGCTGCGGAGCAGCTGAGACAAGACCCACAGTCACGACTGGACCCCCGGACCCGATCTAAAATTTTTCGAGCGGGATCGATCTGTCAGGCCTTCGAGGGCGGACCCCTCGTCGATCGCAGCCGTCCGGCGCTCGCGCCGAGGACCGCCGGGGGCCTCCATGAGGCCGCGGGGCACCGCCGAAGACCGAGCGGAGGGCCGCCCGGAGGGCCGCCCGGAGGCCGCCCGGAGGCCGCCCGAAGACCGCAGACGGCCAAGGGGATGACGAGCGATCAACACGCACCCATACCCATATGGGGGGACGGAATGAGCTATGGGTGCGTGTCGTCGGATGGGGGTCCCCGCTCGAACGGGAGCCGTCCCAGGGGTCCAACAACCCGCGCCCATACCCATATCGGAGGGCACCAACTATACACCAACACCGATCCTGGCCCAGGATCACCCTGGGCCCATGATCGGTGTATATGCCTTCTTGCCCAAGGCAGGAGGGCGTATACACCGATCCTGGGCCCAGGATGATCCTGGCCAGGATCGGTGTTGGTGTATAGTTGGTGCCTTCCTACCCTATGGGCATGGGTGTGTGTTGTTCG
This sequence comes from Prorocentrum cordatum, assembly GCA_963575745.1. Classification (NCBI taxonomy): domain Eukaryota; class Dinophyceae; order Prorocentrales; family Prorocentraceae; genus Prorocentrum; species Prorocentrum cordatum. Next base: position 205,299 of record CAUYUJ010003313.1, read on the forward strand.
CTCGTCGGGGGAAGGGGGTCACGAGGGGCCCGTGGCCGGACGCCTAGGAGGAAGTCGGGCCTGCCCCTTTGCAGGAGGAATTACCAAAAATCGTAAAAGCAAATAGTGGGGACGATTTTTCGAGTATTTTGTTGGCAGCTTTTGGGGGGACGAAAAAGTGGCATAAACATAAAAACTCGGAGGTCTGCGCGGATTTCTCGGATCGGCGCTGGACCCCCCTCCCTGGCGCGCGGAGCGCGCCAGGGGCGGCGCCAGAGGCGCCGCCGTGGGGCCCCAGCGCCGATCCGAGAAATCCGCGCGGACCTCGAAGTTTTTATGTTTATGTCACTTTTTGTTCCCCAATTTTTGGAGTATTTGTTCACTATTTCTGATGTGTCCTCGAACATTCCCCTGTAGGGGGACGGGCCCGACGTAGGCCTATAGGACCTGTGCAAGTGCCGCGGCCGCCGAAGGCTCCCGGCGAGCAGGCACGTCGTGGGCACTATTTCTGAGATGTCCTCGAGAATCCCCCTGTAGGGGGGCAGGCCCGACGTGAGCCTATAGGACCTGTGCACGTTCCGGGGCCGCCCGGCTCCCGGCGAGCACGCACGTCGTGAGACAGAAGCGCAGCGCCCATGGGCGCACGCCAGAGGTCAGGAGAGGAGCAGACACACATGCACAAACAACCAGGGCGCCCTCGAGGGCGCGAAGTTCTTCGCGCTTCGTGGTTCGGCTCCGATTCCTCCTCATCCTCCTCTTCTCCCTTGGGAGGCGGCGCGAGTGCGCGAAGCTATTCGCACTTCGCGCAGCGCGAAGCGCGAAGTTGGGAGCCCTTGAAACAATCGTCGATCCCCCGTGACGAATGGAACGGATATGGTATATGGGATAAGTGGGGGGGAGAAGACGAACACCCAGAACGCAGGAGAAGCTGTGGTGAATCCTGGGATTTGTGTGCGTTGATTTGTGTGTCCCTGGGCCCCTTCAAGAACGAGTGCCCCCCGTCGTGGGGGGGGAAGACGAAGACCCAGAAACTGTAGGGAATCCTGGGATTCGTGTGCATTGATTTGTGTGTGTGTGTGTGGGTTTGTCCTTGGGCACCTTCAAGAAGTAGTGCCCCCCCCGTCGGGGGGGGGGAGGGAAGACGAGCACCCGGAAAAATAAATACGTGCGAGAAACCAGGGGGGCATTTTGGGCTCTGCGCGTGCTGAGTTGTGTGGCCCTGGGCCCCTGCAAGCAGGACTGCCCCCCTTCGCAGCAGGCCTGCCCCCCCCCGCCGCGGGGGGGGCCCCCCTCCCCTCCCCCGCGAAGGAGGAGAGGAGAGGAGGAGGAGAGGAGGAGGAGGAGGAGAGAGGAGGAGAAGGAGGAGGAGGAGGAGGAGGAGGGGGGGGAGAAGGAGGAGGAGGAGGAGGGGGGTAACGCGGGCTCCGCTCGCGGCCGCTGCCCCGCCAGGACGGGGACGACCTAGCCGGCGACGGCCGCTACTGGCCGGCTTCCGCGTGGCGGGGGGCCGCGGGCACGGCGGCGGCGGCGGCCATTCAGGAGGGGAAAAGACACACAGACACCATTGATCGTCGATCCCCCAGGAAATATGGGAAAATATGGGAAGTGGGGGGGAAGACAGAAACCCAGAAAATATGGGGAAAATATGGGAAGTGGGGGGGAGACAGGAAACCCAGAAAATATAGGAAAAAATTGGGAATCTGGTTACTTGTGTATGTTGATTTGTGTGTCCCAGTTCCCCTTCAGCCATGCGAGCACTCCAAGTCCCTTATTACTCGACCGCCCCCTAAAAACCGGACCCCTCTCCAAATGCGACCTGATATTAGGGACCGCCCTCTTCGACGGGGCGCCTTGATACACTGGACCCCCGGAGCTCCAATCCAGAGAAAGTGCCCTATAGTAAACCAACCCCCCCCAGTCACAAAAAAGGCGCCTTCAAAAACCGGACCCGGGGGACGATTAATAAGGGATTTGGAGTACGGCGGAGACCCATGCCAAGAACCAGGCGATCGCAAACATGGATCCAGGGGGGCGTGGATTAGCGACGGGTCCCGTTGCCATAGGAAATCGCGGAGTTCCGCCGCCGAGCGGGGCGGCACCGGCCGCATTTTGGGAAGGGCACCTCCCCCGATCTATGAATGTAGCGATCTTTGGATCGTTAATCCATGCTTGCGCGCCCCCGAAAGAAACACCCTGCTGCTTCTCAGAAGGCGCTGTCCTTAACATCTCAAGAGCGAAGGCCCGCGCCTCCTGAGAAGCATGGGTCCTCAGAAGCCTGCCCCCCTCCTCCTACCCCCCTTTGCGCAGGGCAGGTGTATGCTTATGGCTCCTTGTCTTCTTCGGAGAATGCTCGTATCTATACAAGTCATTTACGCATGTCTCGTGGCTGCCACGAACAAATCAGTTTTGGGGTAAACCAAATCTGTGGAGGCCCGACCACAAAAAACCTTCCACAGGAAACCCAACCCTGAGACCTCAGGGCGTCCATGGATTTCTGGTGCGAGAACGTCGCGCCAGAGCGAGGGAGGCGCCGAGAATTGATTTACCCTAAAGTTGATTTGTTCGTCGACTACATATTCATTTAGTCGCCTAAGCTGTGAGAAATGCGTAGAAGGCTTCGCAGATCCACGAACATTCTACGCATGACTCGGCGAGAGATGCCATTTGGGGGCAAAGCAATTCTGCAGTCGATGCCCTCCACGAGAACTGCGAAGAAGGTTAGTAGATCTTCGATCATTCTACGCCTGCCTCGGCGAGAAAACCCATCTTGGGGCAAATCTATTATGTAGTCGATGCCCTACTCGAACCATGGCGGCGATGACGACGGCGGCGACGGCGTCGGCGGCGGCGGCCACAACTCAGGAGATCGACCGCGGCGACGACGGCGGCTGCGGCCACAACCCAGAGATCCTGAGTGTCACCTTGTATAATTGCCTCCCCTGCCTCCCCTCTCTCGTCCTCCTTCCTCGCAAGGTCGGCCCCCGGACCTGTCCTGGGTTGCGTTCCGGCGAAAATTTCAAAGAGAACCCGGGCTTAGTGACAAAGGGACATCCCAGTGCCCACCAGGGCCCATCTCGATGCGGTCGGTTAAAGGATCCCGTTCGACATCCTTTCCGACAGGCCCGATTTGTTTTTGTTCCGACTTTTGGACGATAATGTGCGGCCCGATACTTGCCTGGCGCCGACGTGCATCCTAAAGTTCCGATCCGATTATATTCCGACTCCATGCCGATGCAGCCCCATTCGGTGTTGCTTGATCTTTCAAGGGAGGAAAAACCACCCTGCCCGGACAATTGGCGTTCACTAAACGGACCTGGGCGTTTGCCGAACAGCCCGGCCCTGCTCGATTCCGTCTTTCGGCGCGTTGACTAAACGGCTTCGCGTGTCGGCGTGATTATCGTGGGGCACGGTTTTCTGCTCTCCAATCTTGCCTCCTCCCTCCTCCCTCGCTGAGCCAGCCCCCCGTGAGCCTGCCCCCCGATCAAGCTGACTGTGAAACCGGCGAGATCCGCACGCTCCTGAGCGATGGGGGGCTAGCATCACGTCGGGCACGTCCTTCTACAGGAAGAAGATCAAAAAATAGCCAGAAAGTGGTATAGAGACGATTTGCGGGGCATTTGTGAATTTTTGTTGAGTATTGTTTGACTATTTGTCAGTTTTCGTGGAAAACTCCGCCTGTAGGGGGGACACGCCCGACCTAAGGCTAGCAGACACCTGTCAGCGATGCGTGGGTGATTGGATTTTGGGCCGACGCTTCCACCCTCTCAGCCACTGAGAAGGCCCTTGAAACGGCAGGGCCGTTTTTGTTACCGGTTCCACTTTGCCTTTTTTGGTTGCAGGTTCCGTCGCCGTTGTTTTGCCGATTCCGTCGCCGTTTGTTTCCCCGTGTCGGTTCTGGCTCCAATCCTGGAGCAATGTTGTTACCGTTTCCGGTCGCCGTTTTTTTGACCGTGCCCATTTTCAAATAGGTTTTCGAAACATGTGAGACAACGGCCTTGCCGCTTCCAGAGCCCATTAAGCTCAGCAAGTCTCCCCCCCTTGTCGCCGGGGTTGGCAAAGAGGGGGGCGATGACTAGGGGGCGGGGTGGATATCATGGCGTGGGCCATGACATTTCCCCGGATTTCATGGCGCCTCTTCTAATTTCATCACGTCCCCGGCCCCCCGCTGGGCCGCGCACATGCCGGCGGTCATGATTTGCACCCCCCCCTCTTGGACACCCCCCTCTTGGCCGCTCCCGATGTCGTTGCCCCTGACCTCCGACGAAGGCATCTATACACCACCACGGTGTCAGGCCAGGGCCATCCTGGGCCCCAGGATGGTGTATAGACCCTCTTGGCCTCGGCCAGGAGGGCGCTGCCTTGGCACGGTGGTGGTGTATAGATGCCGCTTAGATGCCTTCTGCGAATGACCCTGGAGGAGGGAGGAGGGAGGAGGAGGAGGAGGAGGGAGGAATGGGAGGAGGAGGAGGAGGAGGCTCGGACGCGTGCATTTTTCCTCGGCGAGGGCCATCGAGAAGCACCTTGACTTGCGTCGGGCGTGTCCCTTTGCAGGAGGAAAGTGCAAGGATGGTCACGAAAAAGTCTGGGGACGATCTTCTCACTATCTATTTCTTGATTCTGGGGTGTGTGTATTTTGCTATTTTCAACGTTCGGTCCAAATCCGCCTGTAGGAGGACATGCCCGCGGAGTGCGCGCCAGAGATCCAAACATGTACGCGGAGTGCACGCCCGAGCGATTGCGAGGATCCCGCCTGCGGCCGAGACCCGGCCGCGGGGAGCCCGAGAGCAGGGAAGGAGGCGCCCCGCGTCCGGCATCGCGCAGCTGCCCGCGTGCGCGTCGGCCCTCCGGTCACCGAGCGCGCAAACACTGCCCGCAAGGTGCCGCAGGCGTCCGAAAAACATATGTTTGCTTCGATGTGATGTATCGTACAGGGCCGTTTTAAATACATGCTCCGCGTGCGGATCATGTGTTAAACATGCAGGGGATTAGTATTACAAACAACGATGAGTTCATGCGTATATTTATGTCTAAATCCATGTATTAAACACCCAATATTTGAAAACAATCCCATGTCTTAAAGACTGCCCTGTAGATCCCCCGCGGCGGATCCAGGCCCTCTGCACGCAGTCGCTCTGCGAGTAGTAGAGATGCGCTCGTCGATCCAGGGGCGGCGCACGCGTTCAGAATTCTACGTCTATGTGCTCGATGGCTCGCTGGCGGGCGCTTTCTCTGGCCACATCGCCAGGACAGCCACATTCCCTTATGATATGTTTATAGTTCGGGGGCGCGTAAGGCTCGAGTAAGCCAGAACTCGGGTTTGCTGACGTTTTTTGACGAGTTTGTCCTGGATTTTGACGGTCCAAGTTTCGTGGGATGTACGTTGCGAGAGCTCACCTCAAGTTTCAGATCGGGCCTCGTAAGTTGTTATGATGGCCCCGTCAGGCCTACCCGAGTCCCCCGTACCCGAGGCGTACGACTCCCCGAATGTTGCATGTTCGGGTCAGACGTGTGCCCCCCGAACAGAAGCGCATGGTATTAGCATGTCTTCCTGTGCCCCCTCCTCTTCCTCCTCCTCCTCCTCCTCCTCCTCCTCCTCCTCCCTTTCCTCCTCCTTCTCCTCCTCATCCTCCTCCTCCTCCCCTTCCTCCTCCCCCTCCTCCTCCTCCTCCTCCTCCTCCTCCTCCTCCTCCTCCTCCTCCTGCTCGTTTGGACGAGCTGCTCCGCGCCAGGGGGGTCGTCTCTGAGGCTGGCAGTGACCCCTATCACCGGAGAGCGGTTGGGGGACCCGCGCCCCCTCCTCGTCACCGCTGAGGCCTGCTCCTGGCCTCGCCAGACGCAGGCTCGTCGATCCCTGTCGCGCGTTTTGTTTTCTCTCGTCGAGCTGCGCGCACTCGCCCTCTCCTGCCCCTCGGGCCTGCTTCCTCTTCCTGCTTCGCGCGCGCTCTTGACGCTTGGGTCCGGGCTGGACATGGACGCTGTTTTGCTGGACTTCGGCCGCGCTTCGTGTTTCTGGTTTGGCAAGGAGGCACAGGGGACAACGGGGAGAGCAGCACGAATCACACAACGAACACATACCCAAACACAACGTTTAGGTCCAGCCAAGGTTTGGGCCTTCCCCCCCCCGGGCGGGCCGGGAGGTTCGCCTTCGGCCACGGCACGCAGGAGTTGGCGGCGTGCCCGCGCGCCTCTCGCCTCTGCGGGTAGCCGAGGGCCCTCGGCCCACCCCGCCGCCGTGCCCAGGCTGTGGGTCGGAGTCCTCAGGGGATGCTCCTCGGGGTCTCCTCGGAGCGCTCGCGGGGGGGCTTCTGGGGGCATGTTTTTGGGGCTTCGTGGGGGCGGTTTTGGGGGAGGCTCGCGGGGCAGTTTGCAAGCCTCCTCGGGGGCCTCGTGGGGCAGTTTGGGGGCCTCGTGGGGCATGTTGGGGGCCCCGTGGGGGCAGTTGTCACAGCCTCCATGGGGGGCCTCCTGGCGGCCCCTCGAGGGCCTCCTCGTGGTGCCTCCTCGTGGTGCCTCCTCGTGGTGCCTCCTCGTGGGCGCCTCCTTGGGGGCCACCTCTGGGGCCCGAGCCGCAGGCACGCGAGGAGCGACGCAGGTTCACGGCGATGTAGGTTACGGCATGTTAGGCTTTCCTCCTCCTCCTCGCTCCTCCTCCTCCTCGCTTCTCCTCCTCCTCCTCCTCCTCCTCCTCCTCCTCCACCTCCTTCTCCTCCTGCCTCCTCCTGCCTCCTCCTCCTCCTGCCTCCTCCTCCTCCTCTTTTTCCTCCTCCTCCTCCTCTACCTCTACCTCTTCCTCCTCCACCTCCTCCTCCTCCCACCCAATTGTAGAGAGGGCTTGTTCGTGGTGTCCTGCAGCTTGTTCTGTACGAGTCCGGCGCCGCAAACAGAAAAGGATTCCCAACATCGCCGTGAACCAGCATCGCCGAGTTAGCGTGGCCGTGCATTGAGGAGTCGTTGAGCCCTCACGAGCGGAGGGAGGGAGGGAGAGGGAGGAGCAGGAGCAGAAGGGGAGGAGGCAGGAGAGGCAGGAAGGAAATGGCCCAGTGACGCACAAGCAAATGGACACAAATCCCAGGACCGTCCATAGTTCCACACATCTGGATGTCTGTCTTCCCCTCCACGCCCCATCTTTTCAAGAATTCCACTGGAATCGACGATGAGTTGTGCATGTGTGGTTCTTTCCCTCCTGAGTGAAGGACTCGAGATTGTACTTCGCATCCCAGCTTCGTCCGCGGACATTCACCACGCAGGCCTGGACAGAGCGCAGCCGATTCCATCCCGGCGCCACGGCGCAAGAGGGCTGGTCGGGGGCCCCCAAACGGGGTGGTGACCATGCCGTGCGGGTGAGTCGGTGGGGATTCGGGGTCACCGCACGGTTTTGGGACTCGTGTCCCTCTCCGAGGACGTCTCGGGCGACAGGGGCCTCCGGGGTCCCAAGACCGTGCGGTGACGGACCGTGCGGTGAGGTTTTGGGAGATTTCGAGGTCACTGCACGGTCTGTCACCGCACCGTCTCGGGACTCCAAAGTTGGGGTGGAGGAGACCGAGTCGCGCGGCCCACTCCTCCCCGATCGGCCAGAGAGTTGAGATGAGAGGTGGGACGGGAGGAGGGGAAGTATGAGGCGAATGAAGAAGAGTAATCCGGTAGCAAGTCACACCCTTTCAATTCCGTCTTCAGCGTCGAGGATCGTCGATTAGCGTCTGGGCGTCGATGGGATCGAATAGCGCCGATCTAGCGTCGGCTCGCGTCGATACAGCCGAGTTAGCGTCGAATGCCGTCGATTCGCAGGAGCTGACTAGATGCTATGGGAGGCTCTCATGAGTTGCCACCGAGGAGGAGAAGAAGGATGAGGCAGAGGAAGAAGAGCAAGGGAACAGGTAGGAGAAGGATGAGGGAGGGAGGACGGAGGGGTGGACAAACCATAACGCCGACGTCGTGCTTTTTGTTTCGCAACGCAGACTCCGAGAAACCTGGACACATTTCACAGGACCGAACTTTCGTCCTGACTCGATTTTTGACGGTCCCAAGGCCCGGCGAGGGCATCCTGAGGCAGCAAATACGAGCAAAACGCTCGCCGTGATTTTTCACGACGCGAGGGGTTCAGCGGATGAAGGAGTGATGGTCTAGGCCTCCCAAGTGGGGTCCGAGTAGGTGGGGTCGGGGGACCGCGCTGCATCGCCGATGCATCGGCGATGCGGCTCGATGTGGAGCCCGATGTTTGGTTGCTCCACGCAGGCGGCGCGGATGCGTCGCCGACCCTCGCCGGTGCATGGCCAATGCATCGGCGATGCACTGCGGAGGCGTCGGCGGTGCGGCGCGATCCGGCGACACCAGCAGCTCGGACCCAATCGAGGGGGCCTCTATAGGTGGAGGGAGGGAGGGAGCAGGGAAGCAGGGGCCGACCTGGACGGCGTTTTGCCGACCTCGTGGGCCGTCTTCGATTTGACTCCTTTTGCAGCGAATCGGAGGGGGGGCCAGGGCTGCTAAAACCGTGGCTGCTAAAACGGCCCTCCCGGAAGGAAAAAACAACTTCCCGGAATGAGGCGCGGCACGCGAAACAGTCAACGGGCTTCTCCACGGAAGGACGAAGACAAATTCCCGGAGGTCGATTTTAGCAGCCACGGATTTAGCAGCCCTTGCCCAGCTTCCGAGCGAAGGCGGGCTGGAGACAGAACGGTGGACGAAACGAGAACAACGCGGGAGCGAAAAGCACTGTTCAGCTCGAGCCCTGTATGGGAGGCCTCTAGATGGATGGAGGGATTCGAAGGAGAAACAACGGCCTTCGACATAAACTTAGGGCGCTCCGCGCGGATTTCTTGGATCCGCGCTGGACCCCCCTCCCTGGCGCGCGGAGCGCGCCAGGGGCGGCGCCGGAGGCGCCGCCGGGGGGGGGGGGGGGGGCGCAGCGCGGATCCAAGTAATCCGGCGGAGCGCCCAACGTTTCTGCTCATGGCGTTTTTTTTTTTGTTTCGTCTACGGAGGGAGGGGCCGGGCACGGACGCGCCGTGGCGCCGCGACCGCGCGCTGTGCACGCAGGGGGGGCCGCCCTGCCAAAGGTTCGGAGGTTGACAGACCTCCTACCCTGACACGACGATTCACGAATTGGCCGTTTTCGGTTCGCGAGAGGGCGTCGCGGCCGTCATTTTTGCGGGTCAAGGCCGTTTTCACAAAAGGGAGGTTTGTCCACCGCCGAAAGGTACCCCGCCCTCGACCACGAGTACCGGCACTGCCTGGACATGCATGCCTTGGGCGCGCTCTCCGCCGCAGCTGCCGGCTCCTCTTCGCGGTCTCGACCGAAGCGATGTTTTTTTTTGTTTGTTAGTTCTTGTTTGTTTGTTCTTTTTCTGGTGCGTTTTAACACATAGTTTGTTTTGTTTTTTTTGGGGAGGCGATTTTTGGGACCGTTTTGATCATGCTTTTGTTTCGCTGTAAAGGCAGACCGAATCGAAAGAAAAAACGCCATAAACAGAAACTTTTGGCGCTCCGCGCGGATTTCTTGGATCTGCGCTGGAGCCCCCCCCGGCGGCGCCTCCGGCGCCGCCCCTGGCGCGCTCCGCGGGCCAGGGAGGGGAACACAGCGCGGATCCAAGAAATCCGCGCGGAGCGCCACAAGTTTATGTTTTTGCCGCTTCTCTTTCTGTTAGCAAAGCCAGAACGAAGACAGAACGAAGGACAACGAAAACAAAGCGAGAACGAAAAGCACTTTTTAGCTCGAGCCCTGTAGTTCCCTGGCAAGATCCGCTTCGATCCCATCGGCCCGAACCGATATCCCGACGGAGAGGCCAAGTCGTCCGATAACCGGGTCGATCCGGTGGATCCAAGTTGACCCGAACTCAAAGGGGAAACAGAGACCTTCCGTAGCCATTTTGGTTCAAGCAGCAACAGTGCTGGCCCAGGCAGACTGAGAGCACCAGGCCCGGTGCAGTGCCAGCGGGGTGTCACCCGAAGCCCGAAACGATGTTGTTGATGCAGATCCCGATCCAGATCGGCGGCGTCCCCGCCGCCCCGGCGCCGCAGCGGGGCGCCGCCCCCGCGGATTTTCGGAGCCTCTGCGAGGACCGCGCCCTCGGCGCCGCGCCGCCGCCGCTGTCGGCAGTGGCCTGCAGGGCCTCGAGGGGCTCGAAGAACCACTTCAAGGGCCAGTGCCGCCCGTGCCGCTTCCACTTGGCCCCCGAAGAGTGCCCCCGCGGAGAGGCCTGCAACTTCTGCCACTTCCCCCACGGCGCGGAGAAGCTCGCCCAAATGGATGCCTTCAGCAGCAGGGCCAAGGGGCGCAGGCCGCGCACGGGCGCGGAGCCGAGGCAGGCCCCGCCTGGCCTGCGGCTCTCCCTGTGCGACCACCTGGACCTGGTGGGCTCCTGGAGCGGCCGGCAGCAGCCCGCCAGCAGCAGCGGCAGCATCTGCTCCTGGAGCGGGAGCGAGCTCGCCGAGGCGCCTGCTCGCGGAGCCGCGTGGCAGGGAGATCCTCCTGGGCGCGCAGCCCGCGCACTACGACGACTGAGCGGGGGTTTGGCGGGGGCTGCCAGCGAGGACGAGGTCCGACGGCATGGGGGAGGGGAGGGAGGGGATGACGATCCTTGTGACTTCCGGGGGCGGCCGACCATTCTCGTATCTGGAGAGTGCGCACGACCTCCAGAAGAAGAGTAGCCCATCCGATGGATCTGAAGAAGGGATCGTCGCGATTCGAGGTGAGAGTCTAGACACCCTCGCCGCTAACACCTGAGATGAGCCTTGGACGGCGACTGCTGCTGGTCGCCGCCACATGGGCAGCCTCGCTCAGCAATTTACATGCGGCTCAGAACAAAGAGCTGGCCTGCATTGCATCCGTACCGCTCATCAAGGCGTGACCCTGTGCCTTCGTTATCACAATTTGCACGGCGCCTCCCTCGCGATTCTCGACCTTCCTTCCTCTACCTCACCAGTGGCGCTGAGTGAGACGGCTGCAATACTTCCAATCGCGGCACGCCCACAGCCGCTCCCCGTCAGAGCTCTGCACGGTCAGACGCGGAATGGAGGTGCGCGCAGAGATGCGGACTTTGCGAAGACGATTCCCCCTGGTCCTGGCCCCCGCAAGGGGGAGGGGTCCTGTATGGGGCGCAAGTATGGGGTGTCGTTTGGTGGAGGAGGGGTGGCGTGGGTGATGTTTGATGCGATTGCCCGGAATGAGAGGACGCTCTGCGTGGCCACACATCGGGGGCCTCGAGACGGGGGTCAATGCAAACGGGGGTCAGCCAGGGCACCGGATCCTGCAGGATCCTGCGGAGGCCCCCTCTGGCTGACCCGGGTTAGGGAGCCGCTCGTGGCCGCGAGGCGGCCGCGCCTGTTGGCTGACCTGGGTCTGCGAAGACCTGCGTTGCAGTTTTTTTTTTCCCCTGCATTGCAGTTTTTGGTTTCCTGCTGACCCGGGTCTGGATTGACCCGGGTCAGAAGATCCCCGAACACAGAATCCCATTGCTTGCTTGTTTTTGAAGACCGTTTGTTGGTTAGCGGGCCGATTCTCAGAGCGGGCTGGGCCCCTTGAGGAGAAGCAGCAGCAGCAGCAGCGGCAGCACCATCAGCCACAGGAGGAGTAGGGAGGAAGATTCGGGAAGCGGGAAAAGCATGGGGTAACACGTGGAGGTGTTGATGGGGTCTGTCTGCTTAGCCTTCCACAGACGTTTTAGCGTTATTTTCCAGATTGAGTTGCCTAAGCTGGGTATCATAATTTGACGAGCGACCCTCGTGACAACAATTTCACGTCAGCGTCGATCGCCTTGCGGCCCGACCGCGTTGCAGTTGATACGTGCACGTGCCCTGGACCGTCGCATTTAGATGGGTCGCGTCTTCCATGATGGGCCGTCGCGTATATGATCACCGTGGTGCGTAAGCACGCGTGACGGGTGTGTCCGAGGTGGTGGTGGTGGTGGTGGAGGCGGAGGGGAACAGGATAAGTGTACGCATGGTGAGAGCAAACCCGCACCGCTACTTGGCTTGCAGCGGGCGCCGCCGAGTCAATTGACATGGAAATTCGCTGGCTACCACGTCTCCTTACACTGGTTCTCTGAGTGTGCGCCCACGGGCGTGAGGCCGTGTGGCCCATATTCAAACCAAGCTGTGAGCGGCCTTCGCAAAAGAAAAAAAAAGGGGAAACAGAGACCTCCGACACCAAGAGTCGAATAGCAGAAAATTGCCTAAGCATGATTTTTCGAAGTTCCGCCCGGATTCTTTTGATCGGCGTTGGGCCCCCATTGCCTGCGTCTCCGTCACCGTCCCTGGCGCGTCGGGACCCAGCGCCGATCCAAGATATTCGCGTGGACCTCCAAAAGGTTCTGTTAACAGTCGGGGCAGGTTGGTAGGTCGACGCTGCCAAATCAAGGGAGTTCTTGCGCCCTGAGTTTGGCGACCCATGCCCTCTACATTCCTATGGCGCTGTGTCCTTTGGAAGGGTCTTGTGTTCAGTCGGGCGTGTCCCTCTACAGTGAGAAAGTTCAAAAATAGTCAAAAAATAGTCGTACGGGGACAATTGTTTGATCATTTGTGCATTTTTGTTGAGTATGTTCGATTTTTCGCTGAAAATCCGCCTGTAGGGGGACATGCCCGACCTAAGTCTTGTGTCCTCTCGCGTGTCCTCTCCAATCAACCTCGTCTGTATGCACGTCTCCGAGAGCACCTTGGCGGCGCGCAGAGGGGGGTAGGGAGAGGGGGGAAGCCTTCTTAGAAGGAAGCTGCGTCTTAGAAGGCGCCGGTATTACATCTACAGACAATGCAACCGGCTTCTAAGAAGCAGGGGTGCTTCTAAGAAGCCTGCCCCCCTCCCCCCACCCCCCCCCTGCGCGCCGCCAAGCACCATCCAGAGGGGGCCCACCCCTGGGTGGTGGCACGCTCGAGCGTCGCGCCGCACCGGCCGACGCCGAGGCGTGCCGCCCAGGGGTGCGTGCCCACGGATGGGTTCTCGGTGGCGGTGGTACCCGTGTCTCTCAGGGGTGGACAGGCCTCCTGGCTTGACGCGTCGATTCAGGAATTGGCCGCTTTCGGTTCGCGAGAAGGCGTCGCGGCCGTCATTTTTGCGGGTCAAGGTCCGTCGGTTTCGGTCCCAGGCCGTTTTCACTCAGGGGAGGTTTACGAAAGGGAAGTTTGTCCACCGTCGATGTGTGCCCACGGATGGGTTCTCGGTGGCGGAGGTACCCGTTTCTCCTGCGAGAGACATGCTCTGGCTGGCCAGGTCCGATCCGATTCTTCGAAGGTGAAAACTTGCACAAAGCATGAGCACAATCTTCAGTCGGACATGTCCCTCTACGTGAGGAGTTTTCAGCAATAGTGAAAACATAGTCTGGGGACGATGTGTTTTTTAGTGTTGACTATGCTTGAGCCTGGTTCGACAATGTTTGCTTGTTCGTCCAAGAACCGCCTGTAGGAAGACCCGCCCGACCTAATTCGCTTGCAAGAGATCTTTGCCGGCTGGCCAGATCCGACCCGATTCATCAAATATGGAAACTTGCACAAAGCATAAACATGATATTCAGGAGGGAAAGAAACACACAGACACAATTAATATTCGATTCCCCAGAAAACATCTGAAAATATCGGAAGTGGGGGGGAATACAGAAACCCTGAAAATATTGGAAAATATGGGGAATATGTTTATTTGTATGTATTTATTTGTGTGTCCTTGGGCCCCTTCACTTTCTCGCGGCCTCGCGCGGATTTCTTGGATCCGCATCGGGCCCCCCTGGCGGCGCCCTCGGCGCCGGCTCCGCGCGCCAGGAGGGGGCCCCAGCGCCGATCCAAGAAGGCCGCGCGGACCTCTCTGAGAAGTTGTCGACTCATTGCGGACCTGCAGCTTTGCGCGCTGGCAGTTCCCCTCAGTCTCTGGCCCCTCAGCCACCCACCTGAGGCCTCGGCCGCGCTTAGCCGTCGCCTCGCGCGTTGCTCTGTTCTATTTGTTCCCGCGCTTCTTCTGCCCAGTTAGTCTCTGCGTAGCCCGCTTTGACCTGACTCGCCGCTGGCGCGCTCGCCCGCGGCCGCTGACTAAAAAAGTAAGCCCACCAGCCCATCCAGAAACGATGCCCAGACGAGCTGCCCTGATTGGGGATGTGGAGGAGCATGCACTGAATAACGGGCTGGGTAAGACGTCGCACCCCAAGAAGAGGATTCAGGATGAATCGGCGGAGCAGTAGGAGGATTGGGTAGAAATGGAGGGGGAGAGGGGAGGAGGAATAAGGAATAGGCGGATGAGGAAGGGGAAGAGGGTGAGCAGAGTCCTCTTGAGTGCCTCCCGGAGTCTCCTCGGATTTCATCTCAGAGCTTCTTGGGGTCCACTTTGTGCATCTGGGGGGCCTCTTGAGGGTCTCTTGGCAGCCTCTTGGGGGCGCCTTGAAGGCCTCTTGGGCACCCCTCTGGGCCGTCTTGGGGCACCCTTCGGAGAGCCTCGGGAGCCATCTTGGAAGAGATCGGTCAAAGGAGGGGGGCTCCTTAATTGGGCCTTTCCCCTAAGAGGCTGAACTGTGGTCCTCACATGAGAAAAAGTGATGATGTTTGCCCTCTCGCCGAGGCCTCTTGGGGCGTCTTGGCTGCCTCTGGGGGACCTCTTGGGGCCTCTGGGGGGGTTCTTGGGAGCCTCTCGAGGGCATCTTGGGGGCCCCTCGGGTCCCTGCGGGCACCTCTTGGGCCCGTTTTGCGCCACCCTGGGGAGCCTCGGGGACAATATTGGAACATCTTGGCGGTGATTGATCAAAGCTGGATGAGGTTCCCATTAGCGTTGCCCCACCACGAGGCCAATCTTTGGCCAACACCATGATAATAATAATGATGATGATTTTGGCATTTCGCCGAGACCATCTTGGACGCTCCAACCCGTCGTGGAACGCGCCGTCCAGGTCTACAGGGAGGGGATAGGGGGAGGGGTCAAGACACCCTCCTAGATAGCAAGCCGTCTAGCTCACCCCCACCCGCCCTCCCAACACATACCCGAGCCTCAGCATGTTCAGCGGTCGTCGTTGGATGGGCAGCTACTGGGAACCAATAAGAAGCCCATGTGCGCGACGGTTGGGCGAGGTGCGCCACGCGTGCCAGGCGCTCCACGCGCGCCAGGCACCCCTGGGGCCCGATCGTGCAAAGGTAGGAGGCCACATGCGAACCCTACCCCTACGTGGGGTTCACTTCGCTCGAGAGTTCCCGAACGAAGTGAACCCCACCCTCCCCCTCAGAAATCGTGGGGGGTAGGGGTAGGGTTCGCATGTGGCCCCCTACAAGGTTCGCCTGGTGCGCCAGATGCGCCACGTGCCCCCACGTGCGCCAGGTGTACCGCATACTCCAGCCGCGCCAGGTGCGCCACGTTTTGTTCACGTGAGGAGTGTGTCAGGTGCGCCTGCGCACGTGACAGCACACATCGGGCAACATGTCGGCCCCCACCATCCTTGTCGAAAACCAGTGCCCATCATTGTGTCTGGTGGGCCTGCGCACAGCAGGCCATACGCCACCACCCCCTCCGCCCCTTGTCAAAAACCACTTGGCAGTGATCGCGGGGTGGCCGCGCATGATCCAGATTTAGCCGCGAGGTGCATTTTGCATTATTTTGTCAGGGGTGGTAGCCTTGCGCACAGCCGGCGATATGCTGACACCCCCGCCGTCCCTGTCAAAAAACAGTACAAAGTGCTCGCGGGCCTCACGAGCATAACTCCAGACTTTTCCCCGAAGTGTACTTTTTTTGTCGGGATGGTGGTTGGGGGGGGCGCATCGGGTTGGTCGCATGCTCCAAAATTTGGAGGCAGAGTGCGTTTTGTATTGTTTGTTGGCGGGGATGGTGGGGGGGGGATCATGGTGTCATCAGTGTTCCTAGTTGGCTGCCGGTCGCCTGGTGGGAGGGTGTATATTCAGAGGGAGCAGAGGCAAAACGCTCCCCGACATGGAAGAGTGAGGATGGAAGAAGACATGTTCTGAGCCACTCACGCCCTAAAGGGCTGGTGACATTTCGCACAGTCCCCAAGCGGTGCGTGCACTTAAGGGGTTCTTCTTCACCTTCTGAGGGACTGGTCCTGAATGTCGGTCTGGCGGTTCCACGCTCGCCGTCGCCGCCCCGTCGCCGCCCTGTCGCCGCCCCTCGTTTGGGCCCGACTGTCGGTCTGGCGGCTCCGTGCTCGCCGCCGCTGCCCCGCTGTCGCCGCCGTCGCCGCCCCTCGTCTGGGCCTGTCGGGCGGTCTGTCGGCTATGTTGCCGCCGTCTCCGCCTCCTCGCCGCCCGTCGTCTGGGCCTGTCTGGCGGTCTGGCGGCTACGTTGCCGCCGTCGCGCCGCCCCGTCGCCACTTCGTCGCCTTCACACAGGCTCCACAACAATTTCCCTTGCTTGAGAAAAATAAGTCTCTACCCCCCCCCCGGAACCGACGGTCCCCATCTTCGTATTGCAAGTTGTATCGGATTCTGCCCCAGGGTCCACCCTAAATTTGGTCTGGTACCATCCTAGGTAGGTCGGCATCGCCTCCCTCATCTAAACATGCTATGCGCGCGCACTCGCTCATCCCTCGGAAAATCTCGAGCATCAAATTGGAAGAAAAGCGCACGCGCGCGTCGTCGCGCGCGCACGCCGAGTTTCGTGGAACATTATCGTCGTACGGATTTCAGAACCGAGCGTCCCTGAAACAAAACCATGCACACGGTTCCGCAATTATCATTTTCAACTAGCGCTTGCGATCGGGCTCTTGGTGAATTCTTCCGAGAACCATGATTTCCAACGTGTTTTAATATCTTCAAGACCTGCTACATACACAATGGGCCTTTGGCGCGCGCGCGCCGGAATCGCTCGAACGCCCTTGCGCGCGTGTTGTCGCAATAATCATTTGCAACGTCCTTCAAAAACCTTGCATTGCGTGCGGATTTCAAGATCTAGCGCCCTGAAAACATACAGCACGCATATGGTTGAGCAACATCAGCTCTCAGACAGTACGGTACTTAAGCTTAGGCGAATTCTGCAGAAAACCGTAAGTTTTTCAACCGTAAAGCCGATAACATAATTACATTCGGCCAGGCGGGCCCCTCGCGCCGCACGTCGAAATCCTTCCAACGCCCTTTTTGCGCGGGGTGGGGGGTGTCAACGAACATGCGGGCCATTCGCGCGTCGACCGCGCGCGCATGTCGAACCTTTCGAAAAACCTTCATCACCGACGCGAGGGCGCCGTCATCGTTGTCAGCGTGATCAGCATCGGCGCCGTCATTGGGTTTGCTGTCGTCGTTGTCACCATCGTCAACAGCATCGCTACCATCATGGCGTTTACTGTTGTCGGCGTTGCCACGGTACCGCGCCCGCCCACTTCGCCGATTCGCAGTGCAGTGCCCGCTGGGAGCGCCCAGCGGTCAGCGCCACTGCGGTCGCGTCGGTCGCGCCAAACTAGCTGGCCGCTGCACGCGCGAGCGTTTGCGGGCCAGCGGGGCCGCAAAACTGCACCAGCAATCTCCAAAAATTCATTGCAATCGCCGCCGCATTGGTTTTGTAAATCAACGGGTGGGTGGGTGGATTGCGCGAGCAGTGGGGTGGACAACTCATTGCGAATAGAGATTGATTCTCCTTTCTAAAAGACTCATACATTCTACCCCCCCCCCCCCGGACTTATCGGCCCCCCCGCGCGTGCTGTAAATTACATATGATTCTGACCACATGTCCATCCTAAATATGAATTCATACCATCCCAGCCAAGCCGGTACCCCCCCCCCTGCGGTTCCCTGTCAAATAACATTATGCGGTGACATGTTTTGTTCTAACATATCATTTTTTCACGAATCCCTTGCAACAAATATGACGAAGTGCACACGCGCGCGTCGTGGCGCGCGCATGCCGAAATCCTTAACAAACCTTCGGTTCTGGAGAGATTTCAAAATTGAATTTCCAAAAAACATATAAAAAACACATGGTTTCGCAACACTGATTCAAAAAAAAACTTACGCGCGAGCTCTTGCGAAATCTTAAGAAAACCATAGGTTTTCCAAGATTTTCACAAAATGCTACCAAACGGGCTTCGCGCGCGCGCATGTCGAAATCTGTCGAACGCTCTTGCGCGTGTGCCGTCGCGAGAATCCTCTGCAAAAAACGGGACGAAGTGCAGACGCGCGCGTCGTCGCGGGCGTATGCCGAAATCCTTCAAAAACCTTCGGTTTCGGAAGAATGTCGAAATCGTGCGTCCAAAAAACCTACAAAAACGCAAGGTTTCGCAACACGGGTTTTCAACAAAATTGTGCGCGCGCGCTCTTGCGTCGTCGTCGTCGTCGTCCTCCCTCCTTCCTCGTCGTCGTCGTCGTCGTCGTCGCCGTCGTCGTCTTCTGTCTTTCCTCGTCGTCTTTGGCGTCGTCGTCGTTTCCGTCGTCGTTGTCGCCGTGGTCGTCCTTCCTCCCTCGTTGTCTTCGTCGGCGTCTCGTCGTTGTCCCTCCTATTCCGTCGCCGTCGTCGTCGTCGTCGTCGTCGTGGTCTTCATTCCTCCCTCGTCGTTATCCTCCTCCCTCGTCGTCGTCGTCCGTCGTCGGCGTCTCGTCGTCGTCCCTCCTATTTCGTCGCCGTCGTCGTCGTCTTCGTCGTCGTTGTCATCGTCGTCGTCTTCCCTCCTTCCTCGTCGTTGTCGTCGTCGGCGTTTCCGTCCTTCCTCCTTCTTCGTCGTTGGCGTCGTCGCCGTCTTCCCTCCTCCATCGTCGTTGTCGTCGTTGTCGCCGTCGTCGTTTTTTCTCCTCCCTCGTCGTCGTCTCCGTTGGCGACGTCGTCGTCGTCTTCGTCGTCGGCGTCGGCGTCGTTGTCGTCATCGTCGGTGTCGTCGTCGTCGTTGTCGTCGTCGAAAACATTGGAGACGTCGTCGGTGTCGTCGCAGTCGCTGTCGGCGGCGCCGTCGTCGTCGATGTCGCTGTCGTCGTCGGCATCGGTGTCGTGGCCAAGTGCCACGCAGTACCTACCGTCACGGTCTTGTCTGAAGATGTCTTGCGTCCAAGTTGCGGGTGGGAGGGTGGGATGTTTGCACGAGCAGTGGAGAGGACAGCTTCAAGACAGTCGAAGTGGGTTACGCAACGTAGAATGCACCAGGCAGATCGGACCACGCAGATTGCACCACACGTTATGCATCGGCCCACTGCAAACAAACGTGTTGAAGGACCCACATTGCACATGGCCCCCCAGAAGTACACAAGAACATGTGCAGTAATGCAGTAACATAGCCGCATGAGAACGGATACGGAAGCATACAGGGAGGTGCGAATGAGGGGCATGCGTGCACTAATAAAAGCAGCGCCGCGCTATATACGCGACGAACACAGCGCCATGCGCTCGCTCTATGTCAGGCGCGTCGCGCTGAGCGAGGCAATCGCGCAGGGTGGTATGGCGGGCAAGAGGCAGCTGAATCTGTGAAATCAGCACCATGCGGTGCGTGGCGCAGCGGTTCCTTGCGTGGTGCGATGCGACAGCGCCCAGCGCCGCGTGCCGGGACAGCGCCGCGCGCCATGGAAACCTTGCCATTCTGGTTCCGATTTCTCGTCGTCCGTTGAATTTTTGGTCGCGATTTACCAAGAGGGTAGGCCACGAAAGAGGCGACAGTTGCGCACTGCGCAGCCCCCCAGGAACCCGCCGAAATATCGACACTTGCGCACCTCGCACTTCCCAAGGCGCCGCGAGGTTCCCATTTGGTCCGCGTGCCCCTCCATTCCGCTGGACCCCCCAGGAGCCGCCCACGAACGTGGCAACAGTTGTGCACTTCACAGCCACGCAGGGCGCTGCGGCCCCCGCTCTCTGCCCCAGGGCTCCATGCAAGTGGAGGTCAGTCAGAGCACCTGATCCTGCAGGATCCTGCAGGGCCAGGGTCGCGTTGACCCGGGCTTGGGTGCAGGATCCTGTAGGGTCAGAAGGCTAAGATCCCTGACCCGTCGTCTCCCCCCCTGGCCCCCCCCTTTGACCGACAAGAAAGATAGACCCATAGACCTGCCTGGACCGCCCCCCAATCAAAATGCACGGGGATTTCGACGTCAACGTCCTGGTGTCTTGTTCGAGCACTCCAGAAATTTCAGTTTCCCCCCCCCCTCGTGCCCCTCCCTGCACTCTCCCCCCCCCTTTCGTCTCCCCCCCTCTCGTCCACCCCCTTCGTTCTCGTCCCCACCCCCTCTCGCCGGGCCATTTCCGTCTCTCCCCCACCCCCCTGTCGCCCCCCTCCCCAGCCCTCTCCCGTCCCCCCCCCTTCCCATCGTCTCCCTCCCCGGCCCCGTTTCCCCCTCCCCTCCCTCGTCTCCCTCCTGCCCCCCCCCTCCCCTGACCCTCCCCCCCCCCTCCCCCTCGTTTCCTTCCAGGGCCCCCCGCCCCCCGCCCATCCCCCGTGGCCACTTCTCCCTCCCCCCCCGGCCGCTTCTCCCCTCTCCCCACCTGGTTCCCTCGGAGGCATCACGGCGCTGCGGTGCTTCATGGAGACCGCCGCGCGCGGGCGCGCGGGCCGGTTGCCCCCCGCATTCCCGTGGCGTTTGCGCGCCACGGGCACCTGGCGTCCTCACGATATTCAAACAGACACAAGCACACACAAACACACCTTTTATACATATGTATATACATATATATATATATATATATATATATATATATATATATGTAATGCATGACGTATGTCTATGTGTATATATATAGATATAGATACATGCATAGAAGCATCGAGACTCGGAAACATATGGGAAAGCATGAGCAGTGGAGGGGAAGCCTAGCATCCGGATAGTATGGAACATGTGGAGGACCCTGGGATTTGTTTTTATGTTTCAGAGTGAGGGGGCCGAACGGTCATTCACTGTTCCTGGGTGCGTTACTGAAGTGGGATTCCGCGATGCGGATTGTCGTTGTTGTTGCTGTTGTTGTTGCTGCTGCTGCTGTTGCTGTTGGTGTTGGTGATGTTGTTGTTGTTGTTGTGGTTGTTGGTGTTGATGCTACTGTTGTTGTTGCTGTTGCTGTTTTTGTTGGTGTTGATGTTGGTGGTGGTGTTGTTGATGTTGTGTTTGCTGATGTTGTTGTTGTTGTTGTTGTGTTTTGTTGTTGTTGTTGGTGGTGACGTTGGTGTTGGTATTGTTGGTGCTAGTGTTGGTGTTGCTGTTGGTGTTGTTGCTGTTGTTGTTGTTGTTAGTGCTAGTGTTAGTGTTAGTGTTAGTTGTAGTGTTAGTGTTAATGTTAGTGTTAGTGTTAGTGTTGTTGTTGGTGGTGTTGCTGTTGTTGTTGTCGTTGTTGTTGTTGGTGGTGTTGTTGTTGTTGTTGTTGATGTTGTTGTTGTTGTGGTTGTGGTCGTGGTTGCGGTTGCGGTTGTGGTTGTTGAACATTATTTATTCTAAAGAATAATTATTGTTGGGCCCCCTGGTGCGCGCCCCCCCTGCGCCGCCTAGGCCGCAGCTACATTTTCATCATTTTCGTGAGGAAGCCTCAGAAAAGAGGGTGTGTACAGGATCCGGTTGTTTTGTTGTAATCCGCTTTCCCTTGCAAAAAACAATAGAAAATGACATTTCTTGTTCTAATATAATCAAATTTCAAGAATCCCTTGCAAAAAATAAGGTAAAGTGGACATTCGCGCGCGCAAGACGAAATCCTTCCAAAACCTTAGTGTTCGCAGCGATTTTAACATAAAAACATCAAAAAACCAATGGTTTTTCAACAAAAATTTGTCAAAATCTCATCCCGCGCGCTCTTGCGGATTCGTAGGAAACCCAACACTTTTTAAACATTTCTGTCAAACGGGCTTTTGCGAGCAACTTTTTCGAACTTCTGCGACAACGGTTGCGCACCTGCCAGGGCCATCATCCCTGTCAAATAATACCATGCGGGACACATTCGTTTTTTCTTCGCGCGCGCACGCCGAAATCTCCAAAAACCATTGGGCTTCTTAAGAATTTTAGCACCGCGCATCATAAAATCATACCAGTACAGTTGTCCAGTGTTGGAACAGGGGGAAAAGTCGTATACTCAGCTAGCGTCCAGAAAATGTTACCACAACAAGTCACTGTACCCATGCGCCAGTGTAGTAGCCACGGTCGTCCGCAGGCCACGAAGTGAAGTGTCCGAACGTCATAGGGCGGGAAGCTGGGTGTGGGTGGTGGCGAAGAGTCGTTTGGAAATGTGGTAGAGCTTGAACCGGCCCCCCCACAAAGTGGGGGTATTGGCGGGCGTCGTATGAAAACCCTGGCACTGGTGAGAACACTGAGCGTTCGGGTAAAGTGATTGTTGTTGTTGTTGTTGTTGTTGGTGTTGTTGTGTGGTTGTTGTTGAACATTATTTATTCTAAAGAATAATTATTGTTGGGACCCCTGGTGCGCGGCCCCCTCGCCGCGCCTAGGCCGCAGCCACATTTTCATCATTTTCGTGAGGAAGTCTCAGGCAAAACGTGGGTGTCCGGATCCGGTTGTTTTGTTGTCCCCCGTTTTCCCTTGCAAAAAACAAGCTAAAGTGGACATTTCTTGTTCTAACATAACCAAACTTCAAGAATCCCTTGCAAAAAATAAGGTAAAGTGGACATTCGCGCGCGCAAGACGAAATCCTTCCAAAACCTTAGTTTTCGTAGCGATTTTAACATAAAAACATCAAAAAACCAATGGTTTTTCAAAAAAAATTGTCAAAATTTCATCCCGCGCGCTCTTGCGGATTCGTAGGAAACCCAACACTTTTTAAACATTTCTGTCAAACGGGCTTTTGCGAGCAACTTTTTCGAACTTCTGCAACAACGGTTGCGCACCTGCCAGGGCCATCATCCCTGTCAAATAATACCATGCGGGACACATTCGTTTTTTCTTCGCGCGCGCACGCCGTCGTCGTCGGCCGCGGGGCCCTGAATAGTAGCCACGGTCGTCCGCATGCCACGAAGTGAAGTGTCCGAACGTCATAGGGCGGGAAGCTGGGTGTGGGTGGTGGCGAAGAGTCGTTTGGAAATTTGGTAGAGCTTGAACCGGCCCCCCCACAAAGTGGGGGTATTGCCCGCCTCCTATGAAAACCCTGGCACTGGTGAGAACGGAGTGTCCCCACGTGCTAGTAATTGTTGTTGAACATTATTTATTCTAAAGAATAATTATTGTTGGGCCCCCTGGTGCACGCCCCCCCTGCGCCGCCTAGGCCGCAGCTACATTTTCATCATTTTCGTGAGGAAGCCTCAGGTAAAACGATGTGATCCAGATCCGGTTGTTTTGTTGTAATCCGTTTTCCCTTGCAAAAAACACTATAAAATGACATTTCTTGTTCTAATATAATCAAATTTCAAGAATCCCTTGCAAAAAATAAGGTAAAGTGGACATTCGCGCGCGCAAGACGAAATCCTTCCAAAAGCTTAGTGTTCGGAGCGATTTTAACATAAAAACATCAAAAAACCAATGGTTTTTCAACAAAAAAATGTCAAAATCTCATCCCGCGCGCTCTTGCGGATTCGTAGGAAACCCAACACTTTTTAAACATTTCTGTCAAACGGGCTTTTGCGAGCAACTTTTTCGAACTTCTGCGACAACGGTTGCGCACCTGCCAGGGCCATCATCCCTGTCAAATAATACCATGCGGGACACATTCGTTTTTTCTTCGCGCGCGCACGCCGTCGTCGTCGGCCGCGGGGCCCTGAATAGTAGCCACGGTCGTCCGCATGCCACGAAGTGAAGTGTCCGAACGTCATAGGGCGGGAAGCTGGGTGTGGGTGGTGGCGAAGAGTCGTTTGGAAATTTGGTAGAGCTTGAACCGGCCCCCCCACAAAGTGGGGGTATTGCCCGCCTCCTATGAAAACCCTGGCACTGGTGAGAACGGAGTGTCCCGTGCTAAATGATTGTTGTTGTTGTTGTTGTTGTTGTTGTTGTTGAACATTATTTATTCTAAAGAATAATTATTGTTGGGGCCCCTGGTGCGCGGCCCCCTCGCCGCGCCTAGGCCGCAGCCACATTTTCATCATTTTCGTGAGGAAGTCTCAGGCAAAACGTGGGTGTCCGGATCCGGTTGTTTTGTTGTCCCCCGTTTTCCCTTGCAAAAAATAAGCTAAAGTGGACATTTCTTGTTCTAACATAACCAAACTTCAAGAATCCCTTGCAAAAAATAAGGTAAAGTGGACATTCGCGCGCGCAAGACGAAATCCTTCCAAAACCTTAGTGTTCGTAGCGATTTTAACATAAAAACATCAAAAAACCAATGGTTTTTCAAAAAAATGTCAAAATTTCATCCCGCGCGCTCTTGCGGATTCGTAGGAAACCCAACACTTTTTAAACATTTCTGTCAAACGGGCTTTTGCGAGCAACTTTTTCGAACTTCTGCAACAACGGTTGCGCACCTGCCAGGGCCATCATCCCTGTCAAATAATACCATGCGGGACACATTCGTTTTTTCTTCGCGCGCGCACGCCGTCGTCGTCGGCCGCGGGGCCCTGAATAGTAGCCACGGTCGTCCGCATGCCACGAAGTGAAGTGTCCGAACGTCATAGGGCGGGAAGCTGGGTGTGGGTGGTGGCGAAGAGTCGTTTGGAAATTTGGTAGAGCTTGAACCGGCCCCCCCACAAAGTGGGGGTATTGCCCGCCTCCTATGAAAACCCTGGCACTGGTGAGAACGGAGTGTTGTTGTTGTTGAACATTATTTATTCTAAAGAATAATTATTGTTGGGCCCCCTGGTGCGCGCCCCCCCTGCGCCGCCTAGGCCGCAGCTACATTTTCATCATTTTCGTGAGGAAGCCTCAGGTAAAACGATGTGATCCAGATCCGGTTGTTTTGTTGTAATCCGCTTTCCCTTGCAAAAAACACTATAAAATGACATTTCTTGTTCTAATATAATCAAATTTCAAGAATCCCTTGCAAAAAATAAGGTAAAGTGGACATTCGCGCGCGCAAGACGAAATCCTTCCAAAAGCTTAGTGTTCGGAGCGATTTTAACATAAAAACATCAAAAAACCAATGGTTTTTCAACAAAAAAATGTCAAAATCTCATCCCGCGCGCTCTTGCGGATTCGTAGGAAACCCAACACTTTTTAAACATTTCTGTCAAACGGGCTTTTGCGAGCAACTTTTTCGAACTTCTGCGACAACGGTTGCGCACCTGCCAGGGCCATCATCCCTGTCAAATAATACCATGCGGGACACATTCGTTTTTTCTTCGCGCGCGCACGCCGTCGTCGTCGGCCGCGGGGCCCTGAATAGTAGCCACGGTCGTCCGCATGCCACGAAGTGAAGTGTCCGAACGTCATAGGGCGGGAAGCTGGGTGTGGGTGGTGGCGAAGAGTCGTTTGGAAATTTGGTAGAGCTTGAACCGGCCCCCCCACAAAGTGGGGGTATTGCCCGCCTCCTATGAAAACCCTGGCACTGGTGAGAACGGAGTGTCCCCAGTCTTAAATGATTGTTGTTGTTGTTGTTGTTGTTGTTGTTGTTGTGGTGGTGGTTGTTGTTGTTGTTGTTGTTGTTGTGGTGGTGGTGGTGGTGGTGGTGGTTAATGATGATGTTCTTGTTGCTTGTCGTTTGTTTGTTATTTGTTTGTTTGTTTGTTTGATATTTGCCGTCGCCCCCCCCGCGAGAACCACCCGCGACCCGCCCGCGACCCGCCCCCGCGACCGGCCCGCGACCCACCCCGCGGCCCACCCGCGACCCACCCCGCGCGAGACCCACCCCGCGACCCACCCCGCGAGAACCACCCGCGACCAGCCCGCGACCCACCCGCGACCCAGCCTGCGACCAACCCATACTGCTTCACGAAAAACACGGCGCATGCGGCGGGCCCACTGCCTGATTTGGAAAGGTTAGGCGCTTGCGGCGGGCTCCTTCGGAGCCTCGCAGGCTGCCGCCGTCCTCGCCGCCCCCTCTCGCAGGCCAGGAGGTCGACCCCAACACCAATGTCGGCGGCGTGCCTCCGCCGAGGGAAGAAGATCCCGATCTCGGTGATGGTGGCAATCTGGTGGCTTCGGGGTGGCTGGCAAATTACCACCAACACCGGAGCCTAGGATCAGTCAGAGGTTGATAGGCCTCCTACCTTGACACGTCGATTAAGGAATTGGCCGTTTTCGGTTCGCGAGAGGGCGTCGAGGCCGTTATTTTTGAGGGTCCAGGCCCGTCGGCTTCGGTCCCAGGCCGTTTTCACTAAGGGTTTGTCCACCGCGGAAGGAGGCAGCAGTCGCCTACACGTGGCGGCCCATGCCAGGAAGCACCCTGCTTGCCCCCAGGGTGCCCGGGGTCTCTCGGGCTTCGATGGCTTTGCCACAAGTGGTGCGGCGTTCCCACGCCCCAGACATCGATGGACGTCCAGGGGTCTCGGGGTTGGGCTTCTTGTAGAGGGTTTCTTGTGGTCGGGCCCGTCCTGCATTTGCTCTTCAGGTTTGTTTGAGAGATTTGGGGTGTCACGCCTCTTCGGCTTCCCGTCTTTCCAAGACGGCCCAAGAGGCTCCCAGGGTCGCCCCAAGACGGCCCAAGAAACCTCCAGTACGTTTCAAAATGGCCCCCAGACGGCCCAAGAGGCCCCCCCCCAGGGGCAACCCTGAGATCCGGACGTTGCATTTGTTCACAAGTACTTGGCGTTTACGCCGGGGCCGGGGGCCATCACAGATCGATTCGGCTCGAACACGCAGCAGAAACATGTGGTCAACAGTTCTCCGGTCTTGATGTTTCACGAGGTTGCATGCTGCAGTTATCAGAACGTCTTTCTCTCCGTGTTGGCCGCAATGTTCACGCTCAAGTCTTTTCGTGGCGGCGACGCTTGAGGTGCATGCTTCTCACCGCCTCCCACTTTGGGAGGCCGCGAAGCTTGTGTGGCCATCCCTCTCACCGATAGCAACCTCCGCGCTGACTTGCGCGGTGCAGAGCAGTTACCTTGGGTCGCCCTACACATTCAGTCTGGTGACTCTCCTGATCGGGATCCTCGTCGGAGCGGCGGGTCACGCTTTGTACTCTTGCAGGCATGAGGGACTTAGCCGCGAGGTTTTTGAGACCAGGTCGAGAGATCATCGTAAATTGCGAAACCGAGAGACGACTATGGCACAAGAGGTTGATCTTAGAGACCTGCGATGCCGTGACTTTGGAAAGGATCATGGACGAAGCCGCAAACGTTCCAACGTCTACCATCACGTTGCTGATGACTCCGACGGGGGATATCTATCCAGAGGAGTTGAGCTGCCCGCCTCTGCTCGCCGTCGCGCCGCGCGATCTCGAGGGGGGCTCGATCTGCGACCAGGTGCTGGGGCCGCCGTCGCACTGGGGCGGGGTCTTGGAATTTGGACCGCTTCCGCGGCCCGCACAGTGCGAACGGGCTCGAGCAGCATGTCGAGCTCAGAATCTTCGGAGGCCGGTCCCCGCGCTCGACGACGACGTGGCCGCTGAGGCTCTCGTGGTGGCGGACCCCGGGTTGGCGCCCGTGGATGGCATGCGCACGCCCGACGGGCCAGGCGTGCTGCCACCGCCGCCCCTTGCGGTCCGCCCGGGGGACGCGGTCGCGCTGAGGGTCGGGGAGGTATCCGGCTCAATTTCGGGGTCGGGCGCTTGCTTGCTCCGTTCCGCCGCTGGTACGACATCAGCGTCTCTGCAGCTGTGGGGCTCGAGAAGCCCATTGGCGACGGTTGGGTCCTCAGCGGCGACTCCGGTCAGTGGTGAACATGATCTCGGACCGCGACGGCACCAGCTGTGGCTTCGGCGACGGGGAGGAGGAGCAGGAACTCGACGCCCGCATCCTGGAGATCACTAGGGGTCGCCTGGGCAAACGGTTCAAGGATTTCAAGGTTACACTGGACCTTACTTCCGGGACGGCCTGGGACTCATGGCCTTTGACAGGGCCGCCTACGACGAAATGGTGTTTGCAGCTCATTTTGCAAACTAATGGACATCCACGGGCGCGCCAATCCTGGTGGAAATCGACCTGCAGACTCTCGGTTGCCGATCCTGGGATTTCAGATCATGAGACGGCGATGAAGGCGGTGGAATACACGTTGACATCTGATCAAGTGAATGTTTCAGAGTTGTCTTTTGTGGAACTGCTGTTGCGCCGTGCTCACTTGGTCGGGTGTCTCTACAAACACATGCTTCCTTCGCGCGGACGGCCAGATCGACAACATTGTGCAGGATGAGTTATTGTACTTGGGCGCCGGCGAGACGCGTGGCCAGTTGATGCTCTGTCTTCTCCTTGAGGAGTTCGTCGCATCGGAGCTGCACCGCGAGTTGCCGATCGCATAGGAGTCCAGGAAACTCAACGAGGTGAGGAGACTGCAGACAGGCCAGGTCTCACACCAGCAGCGGCCTCCACCGCTGACGGCACCTACGGACGCATTTGTAGGTGTACTACCGCCCGCCAAGGGCAAGGGCAAAGCAGAGAAGGCTGCCGCCAAGGCGGCCGCCAAGGCTCAAAACGAGGCGGCGGCAGCAGCAGGCGCGGCGGCCCAGCGGACTTGAAATGCTAGGCGGCTGGGGTCCCGTCCAGGCGCCGTTATCAGGGATGCCAGCATCTCGAGAGCTACTACCTGGTTCCGCCTTATCCACTAGAAGATCAATGTTGTGCCCACTTTTCTGGGTGCCGCACTGTCCGACGTCGTCACCGCGTGCGTCGGCATTGGCAGATCTCGGTTAATTCGTCTGGTGAGTGCTTGAATGAGATGCACGTTTGCACGACTCATCCTGCGCCTGGTCATGAGGTCTCACAGGCACAGAGTCTTAGCGTGAAGTTTCTTTTCCGGCATCTATCGGGCCATCCCGCTCCTCCTTACACAGCCGCGCAAGCCCTGGCGGAGCTTGGCGGCAGTCGCCCAGGGCATTCAGACTTTGAGCCTAGGCGCAGCTTCCAGCCTGACTTGGTCTCAGTGCCCAACGTGGGCGGCCTGGCCGACGGCGAGCATGTGCTGTCCTGACAGGCTCTTCAACGCTGGAGGTCTATATTGAATAACTTGCGGACTGGAGTTGGCGGCAGCTCGACCGCGACCACGTGCGCCAGTCAACCTTATAGTGATCCTGCGCTGGTCAAGGACGAGGCGCGCTACGATGACTTTAGCGCGCAAATGCACCGCGCTGGGCTGGTCACGCTTCGAACAGACGCCCCGCCACCGTCGGCAAAGTCTTCGTCGCGAGGCGGCATGCTGCGTGCGATGATGGCGCCAGAGCAGGCAACGCGCTGTTTGAGGGGCCCGCCCGCTCAAGGTTACCCACGCCATCTTCCCGGGCTTCAGTCGAGATCGGAGTCGCGGATGACCTCGCCCCCTCTCAGGTGGATGTCGACAGCGCCTTCTTCCGCTGCAAGGTACCTCCTGGAGTGCCGGACTGGTTCGCACTGCCTCGAGTCTCAGCGCGGCAATTTCGTCGCGTCGATAGTGATATCTGTGCTCGCGCTGGCGTCGGCACCTCTGGCTACGTCGCGCCGCACTTGGAGGTCATGGCGACGGGGCGGTCTTGGGCCTTATCTTGCTGCCGGGCCATTGTAGCGGCCAGCGCCCTCGGCAGCGTTTTTGCCGGACAAGAAGCAGGCCCCAGACATCGGGCGCAAGCCTCTGCGCGGCCATCTACGCGGACAGCGCGGGGATCGCGGGCACCGACGATGGCGCGGTCAGCGGCGCGGCGCAGAAGCTGCGCAGACAGCCGGCCGCCGACGGCCTGCAGTGCAAGGAGCTCGAGCACGGACTGCCCGAGGCTCAGTTCATTGGAATGGCCCTGGACAGGGCCAGCGGGCGCATCTCCGTCGGCCACCGACGCCGTTGGAAGCTGCGCCTTGCGATCCAAGGCGCCCTGGACGAGGGCTTCTTTTCCGGTGAATTGCTGCGCCGCATTGTGGGCCACTTCGCGCGGCCTGCGATTATCCGACTGTGTTTGCTGAGCATCCTTCGCGCCATCTACAGGCTCATTGACATGGCTCGAGGTAATCGCATTCGTCTCTGGCCTGCGGTCATTAAGGAGCTGCGCTGGATGATGACGTGGCTTCCGGTCGCCCACGCCGACAGCAAGAGGCCCAAGTCCACGGTTGTTGCGGCGTCAGACTCTGAGGGTGCCAACGCCACCGACAACGGGAGTTTTGGCATCGTAAGTCGGGGCTGCTCGCTGGACTTCGCGCGGAACTGTGGCCGACAGAACGAGCGCTGGAGGTTCGCCGTCGAGGGCGCGGCGCGGGCGCGGCAGAGGGCATTGGCCGGCTAGAAGGCAGACGCTTCTCCGCCAGATCGCCCGCGACTGCCCACCAGACGAGCCGCCGCCCGAGCTGTTCGACATTCGTCGGGCTGACGTCTCGGGGACTTCAGCGACCGAGGTCTCAAGGCGAGAGGGCGGCGGTGCTTGGCCGAGAGCATCACTTCTTCAGAGGGTCGCGCCATTGTCATCGCGGCGAGAAGTTGTCTCCGCTCGATCCGTCACCTCTCTCATCGCCACCTCTCTTCAGAGACAATTTGGGATTTGTCTTGGCGCGGGGGAATGGCAGGGCCAGCAACGCCAACATCGATAGGCAGCGTCGTCTGTCAGCAGCCTTGTCGATGAGCTCCAGCCCGGATTTTTATCACCAGGTGGGCCCCATCAGAGTTCAACCCTGCCGACGCCGCTTCGAGGTCCGCGGCGGGGCCGCCAGTGCGAGGGGGCGGCGGACCGCGGGGCGCTCGGCCACCCTGGGTCGCTCGAGGCGCGGAGGCGCGCGCTGCGCCCCAGTCTGCTGTCGAGGCTCGCGCCAGGGCCAGCAGCTGCGAGGCCATCACCAGCGAGTTCGACGACGGGGGCTGGCACCCGACCGGCTGGGCTCACGCGGTGGGATCGCCAGACGGTGGCTTCGGCGGCTATTACAACACCGACTTCGAGCTTGGCGGCTCGAGCGACTCAGAGCCACAAGTTGCTCACCGCCAGGGGCCTGCCGGCGCAAGCCAAGAGGTCATTAAACGTGGAAGTAGCTCCGCGTGCAACGTGCGAAGCGGCGTCGGCGGGGGCACCTCAGCGAGGCGACGCAGGCGAGGCAGTTCGGTGAACAAGGTCACGAGACCTTCGGCGATGATGTACGATTTATTTTTCTAGGGTTTTCCAGTGGTGGGCCAGCGACGACGGCGTGCCGCTGAACGCGAGCTTGGACATCAGCACAGTGGTGTTGGAGCACCAGGAGGAGCTCTACTTCCAAGGCCGCGACCACGACTCGGGCGAGAAGGTGATCGCAGCTCAGGAGTACCGGGTGCCAGGCCTTCGCAGTTCGAAGACGCTGGGGGGGGGGGCCAAGCATTCCTTGAAGGGCTTCAGACGTCTGGCGCAAGGGCTCAGCAGGGCCCCGATGCCCTGGATAGGCATGTGCGCGCTGGTGAAGCAGCCCTACACATCAACGAGCTCGAGTTCGCGCTGTGCCTCCCCTTTCTCTTTCGGACCTATTTGCGGCCGAGCGAGTGGCTGGGACTTCGGGTTCATCAGCTGATACCTCCTATGGCGGGGTCGGGCATGAAGTTCTGGGCTCTCTTGCTGGCGCCCGAGGATGAGGCCGCGCCGACCAAGGCGAAGGAGTTCGACGAGAGCCTCCTGCTAGACAGCATCGAGCTCACGCACCTGCACCCAAGCTTCATTACTTTGAAGGAGCGCGCCAAACACGACATGGCGTGGCCCTTCGACTATCGGAAGTTCCCGAACCTCTTCAAGAGGTCAGCCGAGGTGGCTGGCCTGGGCCAGGCCAGCTTGCACCCGCACATGATGACACGGCGGTGCCAGCGGCGACGCGCCCCGTCAGAAGCGGTCGATGGAGGCCATCAAGCGGCGCGGCCGCTGGGCTGCAGACACTTCGGTGAAGCGGTAGCGAGAAGCACGCCAGGGTATTGAAGTCACTGGAGGGCTTGCCCGAGGTGGTTCGCGACTACGGCAACCCGATCGACAAAGGTCTGAGCCGGTTCTTCAGCCCCAAGCCCGAGTTCCAGCACCACCAGGGGCCAAGGGCAAGAGGCTACCAGCAGGAGAGTAAATGGGGGCCTTTTCATCATGGCCATGGGGGCCACAATGCGAGCTTAGACACATGTTTGCCTGTTCGCATCATTCGGGCAAAGTTGCGGAGATTCGTCCGCCAGTCAGTGCAAGGCAGCCACGATCATCAATTTAATGTTGATTGGTTCTCAGGCTCGGGCACTCTCGCAGCAGGGTTTGCGTTTCTAGAAGAGAGTTGCATCAGTTTCGATTCATTCAATGGTCCAGAGTTCGGTCTAACGAATACCGTTGTCGTTACCGTTCGGCTGGGCCCAGGCTGGCATAGGCAAGGGCGCGTTTGCGGCCTTCCCGCGCAGCAGATGGACGCCCGCCCTTTTCATGCAAATCCGACGATCATGTTGCCCTTACGGGATTCCCGATCCGACCCTTGCTGAAACGATTCGCTTCAAATCTGGTAACAGAACGCTGATGGCCGCTAGGAGGCTCGCCTGAGCTTGCATCGAGCAGAAGGCCCCGAAGCTCCTTGAGAATCCGCACGCGTCAAAAGCGTGGCGTGAGCCTCTTATGGGGGCCTTGACTGGGCACCCGTCTTGTAGGCGGTTTGTCCTAGATCAGCGTGCTTCCGGGGCGCGTCGGCGCAGACGGAATAGATTTTTAGGCTGAACGTCCCGATGTCTCGACAAGAGAGCGCCCTACGTTCAGGCCGCGGTGGTTGCAGAGCCTCAGACCTCACATCATTTTGCGCGGGAAGGCCCCAGGTTGCAGCGTCAACCTAACCGCCGTCGGTGCATCTTACCCCGAGAGGTTATCCGAAACGATCGTCTCGTGGCTTCTCATGTCTGTTGAAGCTCTTAGACAGGACTCGTTTAATTCGCGTAGTAAGGTGAGGTTGCACCTCAGGCGGCTCCAGAGCACTGTATGGGTCTGGGAGTTGTTGTGTCGTTTCAGGGCCGTTTGGGCATAGCTTGTGCTCCCGTGGCTGCCGCCCTGGTCAGTGTGCACGCGAGCTGTGAAGCTGCTTCGCCATGCATCTTGATCAGACAGAGATTGAACAGACATGCGACATGGTTCGACATCGTTGAGCTTGGCGCCTGTTTCCGTCTGGCCATGGAGGGAGAGGTATGCTACAGTTCTCAGAACGTATTTCTCTCTCCGTGTTGGCCGCACTGTGCATGCTCAAGTCTTTCCACCCGCCGTCTCCTCCTTCCACCAACAAGTTTGTGGGTGTTGCTGTGTCGTTTCAGGCCCGTTTAGGCCTAGCTTGTGCTCCCGTGACTACCGCCCCGGGTCCGTGTGCACACGGGCTGTGCAGTTCTCTCGCCATGCGTCTTGATCAGACAGAGATCGCACAACAAAAAACATATGCGACAAGGTTCGACATCGTTGAGGCTGACGCCTGTTTTCGTCTGACCTTGGAGGGAGAGATTGTTGTTCGTGGCCTCGGATCTCGGGCAACGAGAGGAACGCGTTCTCTTCTTCCCGGGCGGTAATTGGCGTTGCCGCGGGTGCGAGGTTGCGTTGGTGACGTCACGTTTTGCGCTGGCGCTGTTTGGGGAAGTTCAGGAGTAGACAAACAACTCGGACGCCAGCGCGACTCGTGACGTTACCTGCGGGGGGCGGCCAGGGCCAGCAACGGTCTGTATCAAAAGAGCTACACATCACAAACTCTTGAAGGTGGGATGACTTCCTTTCGGAGTGAGCTGAGCATGCGAGAGAGGGGCTCCAGCGGCGGCCGGGCACTTTCCCCGCCTTCTCGTTTCGTCTCCTGTCCTCGTCCCTCTGCTCTCTCGTCGTTCCCCTGTCTCTCCCCAGGGCGCAGGCGCTTTGTTTCTGCAGGGTCGGGGGTTCTGGGTTCCTGTCTGGTGGCGTTCTTTTTCCGGTCGACAGCAGGCTTGGCTTGCTGGGGCCCCCGGTTCACCCGTAGAGACACAGCAATGATGCCTCGGATAGGAGCAGCCCCCCCCCGGCGCTGCGCACGCATTGGAAGAGCGCGAGCGATCGCCCTCTCCGCCTGCGCGCCCCTGCCGGGCGACTGAAATATCGGCGTTTGCGTGCCAGGGCATTTTCTTTTACGGAGTTGGGCGCGCTGGCGCGGACGGCCGAACGACTCCTGCAGCGGGACGCCCTGGCCACGCGGTCGCCGCCGCAGAAACTGCCCGTTCAACGCTGGCGCCGCGCAAAAGCGGCGGCTCGGTGAAACGGTAGCAGTTCGTGTCGCGTCGCCGCGGCGGCGGTCCCGGTGCGGGCGTTCCGGAAGGAATTCGGGGGCCCCCAAATGGTGCAGTGACCACACCGTGCGGTGGGCCGGTGGGGCTTCGGGGTCACCGCGGTGTTGGGATTCGAGCCGTTCTCCGAGGACGTCTCGGGCGACAGGGGCATCCGAGGACCCACGACCG
Source organism: Prorocentrum cordatum (assembly GCA_963575745.1). Lineage (NCBI taxonomy): Eukaryota > Dinophyceae > Prorocentrales > Prorocentraceae > Prorocentrum > Prorocentrum cordatum. Next base: position 239,457 of record CAUYUJ010003313.1, read on the forward strand.
TGCGGTGGCGGACCGTGCGGTGAGGTCTCAGAAGATTTCGAGGTCACCGCGCGGTCTGTCGCCGCACCATTTCGGGATTCCAAAGGGCGGGCGACCCTCGGGCCAGTCGCCACGCAGGGCCCGAGGCGTCTCCAGCGCAAGTAACATGTTACTTGCTTCCGCGGACTCGACGCAGTTATGAGTGGATGCGAAGGTGGTTTCACATGTGGCCTGACGCAGATTACAAGTGGGCTGCAAGTGCCCAGAGTCGTTTTGGGGTTCGCACAACTTCGCTGAGAGGGAGGACGCCCACTTAACTCGGATCATCCCCGCCCCCCCTCAGCCATTTATGGCCACGCACCGTTTCGGGACTCCAAAAACTCTGGGGGGCCCCAAACTGTGCGGTGACCACGCCGTGCGGCGGGTCGGTGGGGCCTCGGGGTCGCCGCGCGGTGTCGGGTTCTCGAGGCCCTCTCCCGAGGACGTCTCGGGCGACGGGGCCTCCGGCGGTCCCAAAACGGTGCGGTGACGGGCCGTGCGGTGAGGCGTCCTGGGGGTCCGAGGTCACCGCACGGTCTGTCGCCGCACCGCTTCGGGACTCCAGAGGAACGCCGGATCCAGACGAACGCCGCCAGTGGCCCAGAATCGACCAACATGGAGCGATCTGCGCCAAGGTCGAACGATCCACTCGGCGTCAGAGACCAGCTCCCGAGTTTGCCTCTGCGCGAACCGCCGCCGAGGAGCTGTCGGATGGCCTGCGGTCCATCCCGCCACCGTGCCCGGGTTGTGGGGCAGAGTTCTCAGGGATGTTCTTCGGGCGGTCGTTGTAGATGGTCTCGGAGGATCGCGTCGCGTCGCCGATGCATCGGGAACTTGGGTCGATATGTCGATATGTAAATTGCTTTTCTCCACCCAGACGTCGCATCGCCGACGTTTCTGATGCATCGGGGATGCATTGGCTATGCGGCACGATCCTCCGACCCCATCTGCTCGGACCCCAGTCAGGAGGCCTCTACTGTACACCAGTAGGGAAGACCTGCTTGCTCATGTGGGAGGACTCTATTCAATGGTTCAACTATGGGGTCCTGAGGGATGGGGGCCTAAGTATAGGAATCTAAGGATGGATGTCCGTTAATTGGTCAGCATCGTCTCACCAACTCGCATCCCAGTCCCCAACCCGATCCCCACCATTCCACCACCACAGCTGGGGCTATAGTTGTCGAAACCCGAAGGATGCAGCCTACACCTCCACCTAGGGGGGGGGGGGGGGTAAAATCGGCCACTGGGACCCAGGCCACGCCCATGGGGATAGGGGTCGGTTACCCTCCCCCTCATTATTCCGCGGAGGTCGGGAGGTATGGCAGGTGGAAGCGGAGGGAACTTGGACCCCACGGAAAGGATTGCGAGGCGAGGGGGCCGGCGTGGGGAGAGGAGCGAGGAGGCGGGCGCTCGTGCGGAGCGTGGGGAGAGGAGAGAGATCGAAGCGGATCGGGAAATGGTGAGCTGTGCTCGAAGGGCAAGCAATACATATATATATATATATATATATATATATGTAGAGAGAGAGGGAGGGCAGGCGATGCTCGCAGGACAGATGGGGGCCGGAGGCCGAGCCATGCCCGCAGAGCAGAGGCCGCGCGATGCCCCGCGCTGCCCCAGGAGCTCCTGCCGCCCTCGCCCGAGCCCGTGGCGCGCCAGTCCACCGGCGGCCCGCCGCCGGGCCCGCCCCGCCCCTGGCCGCGGGAGGGGGGGGGCCTCGGGGGCCGCGCGAGGAGGAGGAGGAGGTCCGAGGATGTGGAGAAAATTCGAGGATAGAAAGGATGTGCGAGGACACACATATATATATATATACACATGTAAATATAAACATATATATACATATGTATATATAGAGATATATGACAGATACTTGATATATATATATATATATATATGTATATCAGGATATATATATATATATATACGTATAGAGAGAGAAAAGGAAATGAGGTTCGAGGATGGAAAGGAGGTTCGAGGTGATGAGGAGGTGGTTCGAGGTGGGGAGGTTCGAGGATCGAGGCTCGAGCATCAGGGAGAGTCGAGGTTCGAGGATCGAGGCTCGAGCATCAGGGAGAGTCGAGGTTCGAGGGTCGAGTATCGAGGAGGAGGAGGAGGAGGAGGAGCAGAATCGAGGCGGAGGAGGTTCGAGGGTCGAGGGTCGAGGGTCGAGGGCCGAGGGCCGAGGGCCGAGGTCGGAGGATGGAGAGATACCGATGCCGCTGCCTGTCCCTCGTCGTCACGGCTGGATTCGCCGCGAGACCCTGGTCGGGACGCGCTCTTGGAGAGGCCTGCGGAGTACAGTCGAAGTTGATGGCAAGGACGGGTAACGTCCACAAGGGTATCCTTGTTGGGGAAGCGTAAGACAAGAGTACGCCAGAACACGGGATCGCCTACGTTTTTTGTGTCGAGCGCGTCATGGATTCTGACGGTCCAGTTTTCGTGGGATGTCTGCAGCGGGAGGTCGTGTCGAATTTCCGATTTGGTCTCGTCAGGTTATTTCGAGTCCTCTGAACCCGAGTCTCACGTCTCCCCGACCTTGCATCCTTGCCTCCTCGGTCCATCCTTAATCCCTTTCGATGGCCAGCCCCGCTCGAAAAGCTTGGACATGTGCGTCCAATAGCCAGGACCCCTGTGAAGGGGAGCCGGTTAGTGAAAGGGCCCCGAAGCCAACACATCAGCCGGGATCTTTGAACCAGGTCTGGCGCAAAATCGTGGTTTTCTCGGGCGGCGGCGGTTTGTTTGGTTAGCAGAATGGGACGGGGGAGGCGCCCCCAAGCACACATCTTTAAGCCAGGTCCCTCTCAACCCAGTCCCGCCAGAGCCCGATAGGGGGGGGGATGCATCGATCCCCCATCCCCCAGTGATCGCCGATAGAGGCCCGAGAGCCCCAGGCCACCTTGGACCGTGCCGCTTCGCTGCAGTCGTCGCAGTCGGCAGTGAGGATGGGTAACCATCCCGAGGGTACCCTTGCGTCTTCGCCTCCTCGGTGCCTCCTTGACCCCTATCGATGGTCAGCCCAGCTTCCAGAGGCTTCAACATGGGCGTCCAAGGGCCTCGCATCCTTCCTGCGCGTGCTTACTGACAACTTCGGGCTGTCCGGGTGGGTCGGCCCCCGGCGCGGAGGAGTAGGAGGAGGAGGAGGAGGAGGAGGAGGAGGAGGATGGAGGGGGAGGAGGGGGAGGAGGAAAGGGAGGAGGAGGAGGAGAAGGAGGAGGAGGAGGGCGAGGAGGAGGAGGGCGAGGAGGAAGAGGAGGAGGAGGGCGAGGCGAGCCAGTTGTGGCAGCGGTGGTTGGGCGTCGGGTGGCCCCTCGTCGCCGGGCTGGACGCAGCTCGGAGAACTGGTGCGTCGGGACCCTGGGAGGTGCCTGGGATCGATTCCGAGGTGCCGTTGCCTCAGCCCGCCTTGCTCCGAGCCCGACTCAGAGGCAAAGGCCCAGAGACTTTTTTTGTTGTTTTATTCAATCCGGGTGGTTTTCATTGGTGTCGGCTTCTAGGGCCCCCCATCGGGCCCCTGGACCTAGGAAAAAGGATCCGGGACGAAGAACTACCCACAGGGAAGAGGTCGGGACCTTTGAGAGGCCGCGCATTGACAACACATAGCGTCGGATTTCTTGGGAGGGGGGGAGACAACGTCAGAGGTGGGAAGGCTCTGGGGGCGGGGATACCTGGATCACCGCGGGGGTTGCTTAGGGGATAGCGGTTGATATTTCACTTTTCCGCGTTGAAGAGGGCAAAACTAAGGGCGGGTTCGCGGGGCTGGGGCCCTGACCGTGATGCGTCGTAGCAGTTGATTCGGTCTGTCTCGCACCGGAGGGATGGGGGGCCTCCTTTGGTGAGTGTATGCCAGAGTGTGTGGGCCTGCGTATGCTGTCCGCTTGCGGTCCACGTTCTCGCGTTAGGTTCGCCGCCCTGGCGGCCGTGCGTGTCCTCTGTAAGCTGCCCGCTGGGTGTCCGCGTTGACCGTGTAAGGGTTTCGGCTGACGGGTCTGATCGTTCGCTTTCCGGCCGTGTAAGCCTCACCGCAGCTGCCTTGTCACATTGGAGCCTTGTGGGTACGCTGCCGCAACAGTTGTATCCTTCAGCGGCCCCGCCGAGAGCTTTCCGGGGGCCTGTGGTATCGTATCCTTCAGCGGTTCTGCCGTAAGCTTTCCGTGGGCGAGCAGGTACCCAGCGGCCTTGGAAGATACGGAGTCTCCGACATCGTTATCCGTCTGCAGGGGAGGGGCCCGTAGTCAGCTGGGCCCAAGTTGCGATTCGTTGCCCCCCCCCGCCCTGAACAGCGGCATTGGCTTGGCTGTTCTGGGTTCGTCGGCCGTGCATTGTACTCCGTCTGGTTGCAGCGGCCTACTTAGTCGTGCACGCCCCGTTGTCGGGGCCTGCTGCAATGTGGCCCCTCAAGCAGTAGCCAAGGCCTGGGCCTCGCCCAGCTCGGTGGCTCCCCGGGTGGGCGGGCTGCCACTGGGGCCCATCTGCGGAACGGGAGATTGACCACAGCCACTGCTTCTTGCTTGCGCCGCCGTCCAGCCGGCCGAAAAAGAAGGCAGTGGCTGGTGTCATGTTCCTGGTGCCGAGCTAAACGAAAATGACCACAACCATTGCTCTGTTTCTGCTGGCTGGAAGGCGGCAACAACAGAGAAGCAGTGGCTGTGGTCGTGTTCACGTCCCGTACCACCAGCGCTGTAGCTGATGGGCCTGTTTTCCACACCATCCGCCGCCCCTCGTTGATGAGTGTTGGTTTGAGTTTTTACCTAACAGCTCTTGCTGATAGGTTTCTAGTGGTCTCAAAAGAGAGCATCATGACTCCTCAGGGGGGTCTGGGCGGGACCCGGATCGGCTGCCGCCGAAGCCCAAATCGCTTGGGACATCCCTCGCAAAATCGCTCTTGGTGCTCCCAGAACTCCATTCCCGGGCCACATTTTGGATGCCCGGAGCCAACTGTAGGCCACTTCGTGCTTTTCGACTTCCCAGAACTCCATTCCCGGGCCACATTTTGGATGCCCGGAGCCAACTGTAGGCCACTTCGTGCTCTTCGATTTCCCAGAACTCCATTCCCGGGCCACATTTTGGATGCCCGGAGCCAACTGTAGGCCACTTCGTGCTCTTCAGTTCCCAGAACTCCATTCCTGGGCATGATTTTGAATGCCCGGAGCCAACTGTAGGCCACTTCGTGTTCTTCTAGTTCCCAGAACTCCATTCCCGGGCCACATTTTGAATGCTGAGGCAGGCTGATGCTGCGGCCGAGGCAGGCTGAGGCTGAGGCAGGCTGAGGCTGAGGCTGAGGCGAGGCTGAAGGCAGACTGAGGCTGAGGCTGAAGCAGGCTGAGGCTGAGGCTGAGGCAGGGCTGATGCTGAGGCAGGCTGAGGCTGAGGCTGAGGCTGATGCAGGCTGAGGCTGAGGCAGGCTGAGGCTGAGGCCGAGGCTGAAGGCAGACTGAGGCTGAGGCTGAAGCAGGCTGAGGCTGAGGCTGAGGCAGGCTGAGGCTGAGGCAGGCTGAGGCTGAGGCTGAGGCAGGCTGAGGCTGAGGCTGTGACTGCGACTGCCGTTGCCGCTGCGACTGTCATAGCGAATGCGACTACGACTGCGAGAACAGCAGAATTCGACAACTGGATTTTCATCTGAATCTTAAGGGGAATGCTTTCAGATATGCTTCTACACATCGCTGTTAGGTTGCTTTGCCGGGATAATTTTTCAACAAAAACTCCCCTTGGGGCTCCGGCGCGTCCCGCCGGGGTCCCGGGAGGGAGTTCCAGGCCCGCAAACGACCTCAACGTCCGCAAAACATTCTCCAAGTCGGCTCAAGATGGCCTCCAAGATGGCCAAGATGGCCTTCAAGATCGCCCAAAATCGACAACCTCGGGGTGATGGGTTTCGACGGCGCAGATGTGTCCTCGAGCCTCGCCGCCGCCACCGCGAGGTTCGACGCCGCGGGCCTGAGGACGCACTAGACGGACATCCAGAGGGGCCGCGGCGTGACGCTGGGCTGCGTGCTGGACGGAGTCTCGCTTGCCACCAGGCTCACGGCCAAACGCTACTGGCGGGTGCGACAAGGTGTTTCGTGGGCCCTGAGCTGCAGGTCCCTGCCAGGCTGGACATGGGAGATCGTCCTCGGCCACTGCACTTACTGCGCCATGTGCAACCGCGACCTCCTCCCGGTCTTCAACGCGATGTACAAGTTCATAGCGGCCCACTACCAGGAGGCCGCGCCGCTCTGGCCCACGGCGCGGGCCGAGATGGTTGCCTTCCGGGGCCTGATGCTCTTGCTGCGCGGCGACTGGGCGCTCCCGTGGTGCCCACTGGTCTGCCTCTCCGACGCGTCTGAGCACGGCTACGCGGTGAGCGCCTCGCTGTTCGAGCCGGCCGCTGTGAAGGAGATCGGGCGGGTGCAGGGGCGATCCCGTTTCTGCCGCCTGGGCGGCCATTCCGCTCGGGCCCATTTCTTCGCCAGCAACGGCATCGTGATGACCAGTGCAGGGACGTTCAAAGATGCTGCCGATCTTGGTGAGCATGACGAGGTTGCGCCCCGGACTCAGTGGGGGCTTGACAGAACTTTCAAAGAGATGGCAGCGGAGATCTTCTCAGGGTCCCGCTGGACTGAGATAGTCGCCCGTGGGTGGCTTAATGCTTCAGACATTCTGGTCTACGAATCACGTGCCCTCCTGCGAGCTGTAGAGATTGTGCAGCCTGTCGCCGCGGGAGGGCGAGCATGCCGTCGTCATGAGCGACAACCTGCCCGCAGTGCTGTGTTTTGAAAGGAGGAGAGCAAAAAACTTGACTGTCCTCGCATGTATTCGTCGGGCTGTCGCCCTTTGCCTCTCCCTCAACAAGCGCCTGCACGTGAGATGGGTCCCGAGCGAGCTCAACCCGAGTGACGAGGGCTCTAGGCTATACGACCCGAGCTACGACCCCGGTAAGACCCTGGTGCACTCTTGGGAAGCTTCTGAGGGCTACGGCAAAGCACTTGTGAATCGCAGGCTACCCCAGCATGTACATGAGCAAGACAATGCACACATCAAGACGACGCACTACTGCAAGCACGTGGATACGGAGAACTGCAAGTACGACAAGTTTGGCAAATATGAGAGCACGAGCAAGCACATAGTCATGGGCCTCACCAGTACCTCAGCCACTACGAGCACGAGCCCAAGAACAGCCCCGCAGGCCCTCGACGAGCCCACCGAGACCCCCGGCATTCCAGACCCTCAGGACCTCCACGAGCCCCAGAGGAGCCAGCTTGCCGCCGTCGCCACCTCGGCTCCCGAGTGCGCCCCTGCGGTGGAGCCCCGGCGACCCGCCGCGGCGGTCGGCGATCAGGGGCGCGACGACCAGCGTGCCCATGGCGTCTGGCCCGCCGACCAGTCAGGGGCACTGTCGCCGCCTGGCAACGCCGCGACCGGCAGGAGGCTGCGCGCCCGCGCATGCCGCGCCCGAGACGCTTGCGAAGCGCTCGCGAGTGCTGTCGCCCGGGCCGGAGGGCCTGCCGAGCGGGCCACAGGCGCCAGCCAGCCAGACGCGGGCGCTGGGGGCGCTCCGGGACGGCGTGCGGCAGCGGCTCACCCTGGCCCCGCCCGCCTCAAGGGCCGCGGCGCGCGACCTAGAGTCGAACTGCAGCCCGGCGGGCGACGGCGAGGGCAGCGACGCCACGACCGTGGCCAACGAGGCAGAGGCAGCTCGCACCCGTCAGCTCCGCCAGACGGCCCGGCACCACGCCCGGGCAGTCGCCCGGGCCAAGGCGCCGCTCAGTCTGGCGGGGCTCACGCTGCTAGTGCGCTCGGCGGTGAGGCTGGGCACAGAGGAGCAATACCAGGTAGAGCTCAAGATCTTCATCGACGCCGCCAAGTAGCGCCAGCTCGTCGTGGACAGCGAGGTGGACGATGTGCTCGTGCACTACATGAACGCGAGCCGGGCCATCACTCGAACAAGGGCGACGTGCTGCTGTCGGCCTTGCTGCACTTCCAGCCCCAGTGCGGCAAGCTGGGGATCGCGCCCCCTCCGGGCCTGGCGATGCCTGAAGGGGTGGCGCCGGAGATGCGGGCGGCGCTCAAGGGACCCGGTCGCCCGCATGTTGTGGTCAGTTGTCGTCTGGGACCTCTGCTGCCGAGGTTACTGGCTCATGGGTGTGCACATCCTGTGGATGATTGTGACGCACTACCGCCCAAGCGAGTCGCTCACAATCCAGCGCCAGGGTCTCATCCAGCCAGCAGCGGGAAGCTCGAACGATTGGGGGGCGCTGCTGTTCTCGCTGTCAAGGGCGGCCACCCACAAGATGATGGGCCTACAGAACCGCCGCGGCGATCACATGGAGCTGAAAAAGCGAGGCGGCCGGCAATTCAAGAGCTCACTCAAGAGATACCAGAACGCCGCCAGGCTGAACCTGTCTGCCCCCCGCCTGCTGCCTTGGCAGGTGGCTGCCCCCCGAAAAGCGGACCAGTAACTCGAGGCTCTCTTCTTCGACCGCGCGGCCGCCCTGCCTCCTGTGGCGCCGCGAATCAACGCCGGTACTTTGCCGACCTGTTCTGTGGCGAGGGCGGCGTCGGGAAGGCAATTGCGCGCCGTGGTTTCCCTGCGCGACTCTGGGATCTTCCTTACAGCCAAAGCCTAGATCTCACCGATCACGCCGTGCTTCGCCGCCTGGAAGAGGATGCCCAGCATGGTCTGATCCTCGGTGCAGCGATCGCAACGGAGTGCACCAGTTTCTCGATAGCAAGAATGCGAACTCGTTTCATCAGAACCTCGTCACAGCCCTGGGGAGTTACAGACATATCAGAATTCAGTGTCAATGATCACGCCGCGCTACAGCGCGGCAACAAGCTGCTCAGGGCACCCCCCCGTATCATTCGTGCGCTAGACCTCTATCAGATACCTTGGTTTTTGGATAACCCTTATAGCAGCATGATGTGGAATACTCCTGCATTGCGGCGACGAGCTCTACGGGCTGCCGCCCAAGTCTCACTGGATTTCTGCAGCTACGGAACAAGGTGGCGCAAGAGGACCCATTTTTTGTTTGGGTACGTAGATGATGCGCGTCTAGAACCTCTGCGCAACCGCCTCTGTTGTGGAAAGGGATGTTGTTTTTATAGCGGCCGCCCACATATCGAATTGAGCGGCCCACACCCCAGCAGAGGCATCCCGTGGACAAAGGTGGCCGAACCTTACCCTACAGGTTTGTGCCGCGATCTCGCCGCCGCTCTCATTGCTGCTAGTTATCAGAGAACCTTCTTGTTTCGGGAAGTGATTTGGGGTGTTGTGGTGGCCGTCCTGCTTAGCACAGACCGCCATGTGGCCACGCCTCCGGCTGCTTTTCGCTGCCGGCCGAGCTCCGCCCGCCGTGCCGTGATCCTCGAGACAGATTCTCTTGCTCAAAATGTTGGGAATGGAGCGCTACCAGACATAGGAGTGCTTGCGCGGTATTGTCTGGGCCGCTCCATGGCTTTTCACCTTTCTCAAGTGCACCCGTGGCCTGCCCTCCGCCATCCGAGTGCGCTTCTCACTGTCCTTTTCAGCCTCGAAGCATTTTTGTGGTGGCCGTCCTGCTTAGCACAGACCGCCATGTGGCCACGCCTCCGGCTGCTTTTCGCTGCCGGCCGAGCTTCGCCCGCCGTGCCGCGATCCTCGAGACAGATTCTCTTGCTCAAAATGTTGGGAATGGAGCACTGCCAGACAATTTTCTTTCAGGGTTTTGAAGGGTTTGAACATTTGCTTCTTCTCGGCATTCCGACGGCTCAAGACGGCCCAAGAGGCCCTCAATATCGCCCCAAGATCGTCCACGAGGCCTCCAGAGAGGCCCCCAAGACGGCCCCAAGAGGGCCCCGAGACGGGCCAAGAGGCTTCCAAGTTGCCCAAGATGGCCTCTAAGACGGCCCTGGAGCACCCCAATAAGGCCCCAAGTCGGCCCAGAGAGGCCCCCCAAACGGGTTCCGACGGCGTCAGACGGGCTGGGAGCCCAGCAAGATTGCCGAAGTTGGCTCTAGGCCAGCCCAAGACGACCCAAGAGGCCTCCAAGAGGGCCCCAAGGAGGGCTCGAAGAGGCCAGAATCATTTGTGTTCCTTAGGTTTTTGAAGGATTGTGGCATTTGCTTCTTTTCGGCTTTCCGACGGCCCAAGAGCTTCAAAGATTGCCCCAAGATCGCCCAAGAGGCCTCCAAGCTGGCCCAAGACGGCCCCAAGATGCCCCCAAGACGGCCCCAAGAGGCCCCAAGACGGCCCAGGAGGCTTTTAAGATGCCCAAGATGGCCTCCAAGACGGCCCGGAGCATTCCAACAAGGCCCCAAGTCGGCCCAGAGAGGCCCCCCAAAAGGCTTCCGAGGGTATCAGACGGGCCAGGAGCCCACCAAGACGGCCGAAGATGGCCCCAAGATGGCCCAACACGGCCCAAGAGGCCTCCAGGAAGGCCCGGAAATGCCCAAATCATAGATTTTCCAAAAGTTTGGTGAAGGATTGTGGCACTTGCTTTTTCAGCTTTCCGACGGCCCGAGGCGGCCCAAAAGCCCCCAACGATCGCCCAAGAGGTCTCCAGTATGGCCACGGCCCAAGAGGCCCTCAAGACGACCCAAGAGGGCTCCAAAACACTCAAGATGGCCTCCAAAACGTCCATGGAGCACCCTAAGAAAGGCCCAAGTTGGCCCAGCCTCGACCACCGTGTTCCCCGAACGCTTTCCAAACCGATTCGGGGAACACACGGTCCGATAGCTTGGCAGACCTCTGGCCACAACGTTCGGCCACGTAGGCGTTTCCAAAAAGGCAGGGGGCGGCGGTGATTCGTCGTAGGCGTCTTCGATAAGTTCGGGGGGGAAAGGAGGAGGAGGACGAGGAGGAGGAGGGGGAGGACGGAGAGGAGGATGAGGCGAAGGAGGACGAAGAGGAGGAGGGGGGAGGAGGAGGAGGAGGAGGAGGAGGAGGAGGAGGAGGAGGAGGAGGAGGAGGAGGAGGAGGAGGCCCCCCTCCCTTCTCCAACTTATCGTTGTGGTGGTGGTGGAAAACAGGCCCCTCTGTAGCGGGGGCCTGGCCCCCGCCCACGACGGGGTTCCTGCGGAGGGGGGGGAATGCCCTTGGTAGCTGGCCGGTCTCCCGGCTGCCTTGGCAGAGGTGCTTCTGCAGGCATCGGGTGGCCGGAGGGCCCCCGAACAGGGTGGTGACCACACCGTGTGGTGAGTCGGTGGGGGTTCGGGGTCACCGCACGGTTTTGGCACTCGGGTCGTTCTCCGAGGAAGTCTCGGGCGACTGGGGCATCCGAGGTCCCAAAACCGTGCGTTGACGGACCGTGCGGTGAGGTTTTGGGGGATTTCGAGGTCACCGCACGGTCTGTCACCGCACCGTTTCGGGACTCGAAAGGGTGGGCGACCTTCGGGCCAGTCGCCACGCAGGGCCCGAGGCGTCTCCAGCGCAAGTAGCATGTTACTTGCTCCCGCGGACTCGACGCAGTTATGAGTGGATGCGAAGGTGGTTAACATGTGGCCTGACGCAGATTACAAGTGGGCTGCAAGTGCCCAGAGTCGTTTTGGGGTTTGCACAACTCCGCTAAGAGGGAGGACGCCCACTTAATTCGGATCCTCCCCGCCCCCCCCTGAGCCATTTATGGCATTTTCGTCCCACTTATAAGCTGCGCTACGCCATATATCACTTTGGTATCCATTTGGTTATGCGCAGGGTCTCGATCCTTGACCTTGGCCATCACCACTGGGAGACTCGGTTGATACTCCCACTCGCCTCTCCTCCCCCTCTGCGGCTACCTTTAAGTCGGGCATGTCCCACTACAAGAGGAATGTTCAGAAATAGTAGCAAACAGTCTGGGGACGATTTTTTGAGCGTGTTTGGCTATTTTGGTGCATTTGTATAAACTTTTCGCTTAAAACCCGCCTGTAGGGGGACATGCCCGACCTAAGGCTATCTTCGTTCCTCACCCCTTTTTTAACATACAGCGCCGAGGAGGGGCTTGGTGAAAGCATCAGGAAGGGGGAACAGGGAGGGAAAGAGGTAGGGTAGGAGGAGGAGGCGGAGGAGGGGGAGCAGGAGGAGGAGGAAAGAGACGATGGACATGGCGTCGGCGGCAAGGACGGCGGCCAAGCCGAGTGCGAGCTCGACGCCGACGATGCCGAGGACGACGTTGGCCACGACGGCGACGACGTCGCCGCCATACGACGACCGCGCCGAGCCAGACGCCCGATCCGTTTCGCGCTCTGTGCCACGAGGCCGCGCCCCAGTGGCTCGGAGACCTCTTCCCGAGAGCCAGTGGCCGCACCCCGAGCCGGTGCTCCACGGCCCGGGGGCCCCGCCAGGGCCCCCCCCCCCGATGGGGGAGTGGAGAGCTGCCGACAGACCTTCCGCCGAGACGCCGTCGCCCTGGCATCGCTCGGACTTGTGCATGTTTTTCTCGGCGAGGACCCTGGAGGAGCATCCTGGATCATCGAGCAAACCAAAACGCGCGCGAAACCGAAAAATGCACCGGGAATGGACGTCCGAGCGATGGCAAGTCGCGGTGCGAGGCCGTCCGTTGGCGGCCTCCGCCGCGGGGGAGGCGCCGAGGGGGTCGGCCGTGCGGGACGGCACGTGTCGGTCTGCGTTGGTCGGCATCGAACGGTCGCGTGCGTGCTGCTTTGCTTGCTCGGCGAGGACCAGCGAGGAGCATCTCGGAGGGAGCCTCCTGTGCGAAGATCAGGAGACAATCGCTCTCCTTGTCTTCGGCCTCCTGGAAGACCCTCGTCGCCACCGCCGGATTCGCCTCGAAGCCCTGGTCAGAATGCGCCCACCGGGAGAGGTCTGGGGAGTAGCGGTATCAGTGCCTTTCCGGTCTCCCCAGAAGAGACAAACGCACAAAGACGAGACGTGCACGGGGGATGGACGTCCGAGCGATGGCGAGGTAGGATAATGCCAAGAAGCAGCTTGCTTGCCTCCAGGGTGCATTGGGTTTCGATGGTCTTGCTGTGGAAAGCGCGACGTTCCCACAACAAGAATCAATGGGCGTCGTGGGGTCTCAGGGGTGGGTTTCTTGTTGAAGGTTCCCTGCATCTAATTACTTAAATCCAATGATCTTCTGGGAGATCTCCAGCAACTCCAGCTGCTCCTCGACAGACGCCCCAGGCGCGAGTCGAGGAGCAGCTGGAGTCGTCAAGCCGCTTATAACAACCCGTGGGTGCCTCCAAGTCCCCAGACATCCGGCGCGCTCCAGTTTTTTTCCATGCGTGGACCCCCAGAGGTCTGGGCAGCTTCCCTAATGGCCGGTTTTCCGCTCTGAGTACATTTAGCCCGCATAGTAAGGATGGGCAATCTTCCAAAGGGTACCGTTGCATCCTTGCCTCCCCGGTCCATCCCCGGCCATTTTCGTTGGCCGCGCCCCGCTCGAAACGCTTCGGAGTGGGCGTCCAAGGCCCTTACATCCTCATCGCGCATCCTTGTGATACGGGCCGACTGTAGTTCTTGGACTGTCCTGGGGCCCGGGGAAGGCCCTCTGCGGCCGACAACATGGCCAACCACCGCCCGCTCCAATTGTTTCCCGCAGCCTCGGATCTCTGGCACGCCGGAGGCTTCGCACCGCCGGTCGCAGTCGTTTCGCCCCGTCTGCCAATGCACCTCTGACGTGCACGGCTTCTCTCTCTCTCTCTCGTGGTGGGCTTGTTTTCCACCGCCGCCACCATGAGTAGGAGGGGGACGGGGGTCCTCCTCCTTTTCCTCCTCCTCCTCATACTCCACCCTCTTCCCCCTCCAACTTCTGGTGGTGGTGGTGGAGAACAGGCCCATCATCTCGGATCTCTGAGAAGTCTGGGGTCGGCGGCGGCGGCCGCGGCGGCGGCGGCCGCACGCCCGGGGCGCCCCCCAAAAAAGGCGGGGCGTCGCAGCCGCGGCTGAGGGCGCTGCGGGCGCTGCGCACCGCGTGGGGCAGGCGCCCCGCGCCGCGCGCAAACCGCGCCGTGCCGCCGTCGCTCAGTATGGTCTAACCGGTCCCTGCCCCCATATGCCCATCCACATCTCGAGCCCCACCGCCTCACCACCCCAGTTGGGGACATGCCCCTCGAACCCAAAAGGGAGCAGCCAACATCCCCATCCAGGAGGGCGAATCGGCCAGTGGGGCCCAGCCCACGCTGGTGAGGATGGGGATCGGTCAAACGATGCTCCGTCGCCGCGGCCTGCCGTCGGTCCCGCCCCTGCTGCTGCCCCGGACCTCCGTGGTGTAGAGTTGGGACGATCGGAGTCTAGGCCTCCCGGAGGGGGTCCGAGCAGGGTCGAGGATCGAGGGTCGAGGGTCGAGGGTGGAGGGTGGAGGGTGGAGCGTCGAGGATCGAGGGTCGAGGGTCGGGGATCGAGGACCGAGGATCGGGGACTTCCCCCCCCGGGCTCGCCGCCGAGTTCAAAGCCTTAGCCGGTCTGGGCGCCAGGGGCGGCGGGTCCATGCGCGCGCCCGCGGCGTTTGTCCTCGGGGTGTTGCAGGGCAGAGGTTTGGATTAAGTCGGGCCTGCCCCTCTACAGGAGGTATATTGGAAAAATAAGGGGAAAATCGCATTGGGACGATGTTTAACTACTTTTGAGTATTTTTGGAATATGTTTTTACTATCTTTCATTCTTTGTCCAAAATCGCCCCTGCAGGGGGACAGGCCCGAGCGCGTTTTTCTATAGCCGCCCCCTCGCTGTGCACGTGCCCCCGCACGCACGCCAAAGAACTGTCCCGCCCAGAGCGTGCTCCTCGCTGCTGCCGCGCGGTCGCCGCGCGGTCCTTCCGATCCTTCGCCTGCTATGTGCCGTGGCAGCCCATGGCCGCCCCCGATCGCGAAGCGGTCTCTCGCCGTCGCGAAAAGGTATGTGTTCATCTTCTGTTGTAGATTCTATCCTAGGGGAACAAGACAGTGAGATAAACATAAAAACTCTGAGGTCCGCGCGGATTTCTCGGATCGGCGCTGGACCTTCCCTGTTTTTATGTTTATGTCACTTCTTGTCCCCCTAAAGAGGTCTCTCGCCGTCGCGAAAAAGTATGTGTTCATCTTCTGTTGTAGATTCTATCCGGGCCTCCTCCATGGGGTCCGAGTCGATGGCGTCGCAGGATCGCGCCGCATCGCCGGGCCCCACATCGAGCCGCATCGCCGATGCATCGCCAACGCATCGGCGATCTGGCGGCCCCATCTAGAAGGCGAGCTGGCGACCCCCTTCTGCGCGTTGCGCTCCGCCCCCCACGGGAAGCGGCGCCGGGCCGAAGAGGCGTGCAAGCGAGTCCCGAGCGGCGTGCTGTCCAGGCGTCCTGCCGGGCCTCGCCCCCCCCGTTGTTCCCCCCCCGTTGTTCCCCCCCCCCTCCCGTGCAAGTGAACGTTCGGATGCAGCCAGGACATAGGCATCCCACGTGCCCTTGCCGTGTTCTGGGGGGGCTAAGGAGGCCGCGCGCGCCCTCGGGGCGTTCCTCGGTGGCACGCGGCGTCTGGCTGCGGGGGGGGCCAAGAGTGTGGGCTTCCCAGATGGGGTCCGAGTGGGGCAGGTTCGCGTCGTGTCTACCGGCGGCGACCTCGTCGCCAGGCGGGCACTTGTGAACGCCGCTGGCGATCCAGAATCGGCCCCTCGTTGAGCGAGTCGGCGTTTCTGAAGAGGCCGATCGTTCAAGGTTGAACGATCCCCGCGGCGTCAGGAACCAACGCCAGGGTCGTCACGACGCGAACCGGCCGTAGATGGGGTCGGAGGACCGCGCCGCATCGCCGATGCATTGCCGATGCTGTTCGATGTGGGGCCCCATTTTCTCTGCGCCAGCGTCGCTGATGCACCGTGGACGTCGCAGATGCAACGCCGATTCATCGCCAATGCATCGGCGGTGCGGCGCGACCCTTCGACCCCTAATTATTTACTCGCACATCATCTGAGAGGCCTCTAGGAAGGGACAGAGGTTTCGAGCGTGTTGTTCGCTTTTTCGAACCGAGAGCCAAACGCCACGCGATGGAGGGGGCCAACAAAAAGTCAAGGCGGATGCTGTTCGCCGTGTTCGGCCTCTGGGGGGCCTCGCCAAGCCCCCGGACAGTCGAACACGACCCGGGATGGAACACCGCCGGCCCTGGGGAAAGGGGTCGGGATTTCCGGGGGCCCTGCGTGGAATCGAAAACCAGGATATCGGGTGGACTGCTTCATACATATATATATATATGTTGAAAAAACTCTGGCAGGTTCGCTCGCATGGCTTTTCGGCCCCCCCCCCCCCCCCTGGCAGGTTCGCTCGCATGGCTTTTTGCCCCCCCCCCCCCCCCCCCGGGGTGGAAAACCGCCGGCCCTGGGGAAAGGGGTCGGGATTCCCGGGGGCCCTGCGTTGAATCGAAAACCAAGATATCGGGTGGACTGCTTCTTATCTATATATATATACAGATAGATGTATTCAAAAAAACTCTGGCAGGTTCACTCGCATGGCTTTCCGCCCCCCCCCCCCTCCACCCTCTTCCGCCGCTGCCGCAGAAGAGGCGCTGGGCCGAAAAGGCGTGCAAGCGGAGAGCCCAGGCTTGCGCGAGGTCCAGATGTCCTTGCGGTCCGCGCCACGTCCCCCCCCCACCCTTACGTCGGGCCTGTCCCTCTACAGGCGGAATATCCAAACATAGTCAAAACATGGTCAGGTTACGATATATATATATAGAGAGAGATTCACAGACATATGTATATTTTCTGTTTACATATACATATATATATATATGTATAGGTGTGCATGCTAGGTTTTAGTATTTTTGGCTATGTGTAATTTGTCCTCCAAAATCCGCCTGTACAGGGACATGCCCGACCTAACCCTACCCCCATCCCTCCCCCCATGTAAGCAATCCTGCCAGAGGGTGAGGAACAGCTGTCACTCTTGCCCGCTTGCTGGCCTCCGGGGGCGTCTGGCTGCGGGAGCTCGCGCTGGGCACGGTGTCGGAGCACATTTGGTTCATACCCCTTGCTTGTTCTCTTGTTCTCTCGAGCCCACGCCGACCCATCTTGCCGCAATGCTCCTCATCCTCGGCCCCCGTCGCCCTGCTCCTCCCCTCTGAAGGGCAATCTCCCATGTGCAGAGGGGCCTGACATCGCTCGGACGTGTGCATCTGTTCCTAGCGAGGACCATCGAAGAGCCTCTTGCATCACCTTGCGAACAAGTGCGCACGAAACTGGAACGTGCATGGGGCATGGACGTCCCAGCGATAGCACGGGGACCGCTTGCTCTTCCACACAGTCGGGGCCCTGAAGAAGGAACCCTTTTCGTTTGGGAGGGGCTCCGCGTTCCTTAAGTGTTTCACAGCTTGCCCCACGTTTTCCTCAGGTTTTCGAAGGGAAGTCGAAGTTCAGCTTCTGGAGAAAAGGGGCCCCGTTCCTTCTTTAGGGTTCCTTAGGTCAACGCCCCGACTGTACCAGAAGCTGCGCACACCGTCGCGCATGACGGCCAGACCCTCTGCGGCAGCCGGCCGTGGTCGAACGGCCGAGCAGGCGCCGCGCCCTGGCGCGCCCAGCTGATGATCCTGCTGCTTACTCCCCCCTTCTCGGCGTTCGGCACATGCAGGGGAGGCCCATGCCAAGAAACACCCTGCTTGCCCCCAGGGTGCCCTGGGGTTCGTAGGGAATCCGATGGGTTTGCCCCATGGAACTCGTGGCGTGCCCACCAACAATGACTGGCTGTCCTGGGGCCTCGGGCCGGGGCTCGCTCTGTGGAATGCTTCCTGTGGCCTGGCCTCCGCTGCACTCCCCCTCTCTTCGGCGTTCGGCACGTAGCCGTTTGGTCTCAGGCCGGCTCAGACCCAGCCAACCGAACCACAGGTCAAGTTCTCGGGCCTCCGGCGGGGTGGCCCGCGGCCCCCGGCACTTGCAGGGCTCCCGACGCCTCCCCCGAGGCAGGCTTACCAGCCTTGAACATATCCCTATCCCTGTGCTGGGCATCTCCTCATCACGATGCCAATCTTAGGGATTCCCTTATTTTTTGAGGGCGCATCCCTAAGATTGTCATCGCCTTTCGAGGCTGGTCGCAGGCGCTCTCGCACCGCCCCGGTGGCTGACGGCGCAGTTGGGGCCCCGGCGGGGCCTCGGAGGACTTCGAGGCCAGCACGCGTCGGGGATGGACAGACCTACTACCTCCTACCCCCTCCTCCTCCTCCTCCTCCTCCTCCTACCTCCTCCTCCTCCTCCTGCTCCTCCTCCTCCTCCTCCTCCTCCTCCTCCTGCTCCTCCTCCTCCTCCTCCTCCTCCTCCTCCTCCTCCTCCTCCTCCTCCTCCTCCTCCTCCCCCCCCTCCTCCTTCTCTTCCTCCCCTCTCTTGTGGGAGGTTTCCTGTGTCGGGGGTGGACAGACCTCCTACCCTGACACGCCGCTTGAGGAATTGGCCGTTTGGGGTTCGCGAGAGGTCGTCGCGGCCGTCATTTTTCCGGGTCCAGGTCCGTTGGTCTCGGTCCCAGGCCGCTTCCACGAAGGGAAGGTCTACCAGAGGGAGGTTTGTCCACCGCCGAACACCGGTCTGCCACCGCACCGCTCCGGGACATCCCGAAGCCACGTTTTCCGAGAAGAGAGGCAGAGGGCCCTTGGCGAAGCATCGCCTGAGTTTGCAGCCCTGCTGGCCCTGTAAAGTGAGTAGCCGAAAGCGGAGACCCAGGTTTCTTGCGCCTCAAGAAAGACAAGGAAGGAAAGCAGGTGGAGGGACTGAGCTACAGTCAAGACGCTGAAATAAAGACCGCTCGTTGGATGAGGAGAGTGCTTGGGTTTCCGGGCCATTCTTTAGATTGATGTCGTCGAATTTGTGTTGTGACCCAGGCCAGCCGTGGCCAGAAAAGCCTCTTCGTTCCTGATTGCCTTCCCTCTCATTCTTCCCGACCTTCCGCCCTAAACTTCCGCCCCTCTAGGTGTATCCGTGGTCGCAGATCGGCCAGATCCGGTATGTTGCTGCTGGAATCGCTTGATCCGGCTTCGTCCTGGGCGTGCCCTTTATTCTTGCTTGGCAGCCAACCTTCATTCTTTTCGAGAACGCCTCCAGGAATTGCCCCCCACCTTCACCTCCGCGTCCCATACCTTCCAACCTCTGCGGAAGGTGCGGAAGAGTTCATCGAATTTCATGAAAACCTTGCGCAATGCAAGGAAACCCACATAGATCGTATCCAAAACGGAGCGGAAGGTTATGGCGGAAGGTCATGAAGATTGAGAGGGAGGGTTCGGTAGCAAATCATGGGAGCCTTGTATACCCTCTTGATTCGTCTTTAGCGTCGACTAGCGTCGATAAGCGTGTGGGATTCGATGGGATAGTGCCGATGTAGCGTCGATGTTGTGTCGATTCAGCGTCGACTCAGCGTCGGATCAGCAACGATTAGCGTCCATTCGGAAGAGCCAACAGGATGGTTTGGGAGCCTCCCACGAGTGGCCACCGAAAGAGGGCAACCAATCCTCTAAGAGCCACGCAGGAGCCCCCACTTGCGAGCACCGCTGGGGGGAACAGGGGCCGAGCACCCCCCCCCGCCAGACAGAGAGGTCGGGCCGGCGCCCCACGGCGCAGCCGGAACCATGGTCCGCGGGGCCGTGTTTGATGGCCCCGGGGGGCCGATAATCAAGCAGTGGCGAGGCGTCCCGGCTGGCCTATGGGCCCACCAAAGAATTCAGGCTGGGGGCGGCTACGGAGCTCGAGGAGAAAAAACACAGTCAGTCCTCCTACGCATCGGCTCGGCCTCTCGCGCAGGGGGGTAGGGGGAGGGAGGAAGGCTTCTTAGAAGCACCGCTGCTTCTCAGAAGGCGCGGGCCTTGTCTGTAGATGTAAGGCTGGCGCGTTATAACCAGCAGCCTCCTCCTAAGAAGCCTTCCCCCCTCCCCCTACACCCTTGCACGCGCCGCCAATGAATAAGGCGATTACAAGCATGGATCAGCGACGGGTCCGGTTTCCATGCTGGAAGTCGCGGATGTCCGCCGCCGAACGAGGCGGCACCGGCCGCATTTTGGGGAGGGCGCTTCCCCCGATCCATGGAGTTGGCGACCGCGAGCCAGATCCATGGATCGCCAATCAATGTTTGCGCGCCCCCGAAGAATGTGCAAAGAACCTTTTTGGGGCTTCACTGCACGATCTAAGGACACTTCTGGCGGGGAATGCTGTGGTTTGTTTCACACATCGGGCTCATGGTCTGATGGCATTGCTTTTGTTACGAGAACAGTTGTGGGTTCAAAGAATATGTCGCGGTCGGCCTATAGGCATGCCGGGACGTCCGGTCCCTGCTCAAGATAAAGAACACCGGATGCCGAGACCGAGAAAGAGCACAAGGATTCAAAACATTATACCGTTTGAGACCGAGGAAGGAAAGAGTGTTTGTCTGAAGTTTGTTTTTGTGGCACTTCGGCCCCCCCAACTTGCCCCTTTCCGTCGCCATTTCAAGCAGCGTTAGGCCGAAGAGGTGGGCGAGTGAGCCCCGACTTGCGGGCTGTCCAGATTTCCTGTCGGGTATCGCCCCCCCCCTCCCGCCCCCCTCCGCGCAAGCAGACTTTCGGATGTAATCAGGACCCAGGTAAGGATAGCCCGTCAGTGGTTCGGCCTGAAACCCCTACCAATCGGTTGTTGAAGATTTGCAGGTCCCATTCTATTTTAAGCGCCTTCCAACTTCAATGATCGAGTGGCTTCACCGTTTCCGTCCTCCTTAGGGGGGCAGGCGGACACCGAATCTATTTTCAAAGTCTTCCTACTTGTTGTTCCTATCTACTTCTTTCGACCGATGGATAAATTGAAACATAACCACTAAACCAGGTCTGTCGTAGCTGGTGTTTCCTCGTGTGGCGACAGTCCCGGTCAGTGGAATGGGGGAGGGGGGCGTCCCCCGCCGGTACACATCTCTGAGCCAGGACCCCTTATGAATCCAGTCCTGCCAACGTCCGAGCAGAGAATGTATGCGGAGCATCCACCATCGAGGATCTAGGAGAAGGAGGAGGAGGAGACCGAGGAGCCTCAACCATGGAGGATCGAGGAGGAGGAGGAGCAGGAGGAGGAGGAGGGGTAAAGGTCGCAGGGTCCTCCCAACGCCCCGGGCGGGCCAGAGTCCTACGAAAGGGCCTCCAGCACCACTCCGCCGGAGGCCCGGGCTCGCGCCCCACCAATGCAGCCGGCCCGTGCGTCCTGAGCCTCGGCCGCTCCGCGCCGCCTTCGGCGCACGGTCCCGCCAGGCCTCCCCCGAGCGGCCACACCCAGGGGCAGCGCTGGGGGGGGGATAGGCTCAGGGGGACGAAGATTCGAGCTTCGAGGTTGAGTAGGGCCGAGGCTCAGAGAGGGCATTCCTCTGCAGGACCACCAAAACAGCGACGTCAAGGTGGCCAAACGCCTCACCACTTAAATCGACCAGGATGTGCAACATCCAACCGTTCGCTGATGTATGAACTTTTGGCTTAACGCCGGTTGTGGTGCATCAGTTTCAGCTTGACCGAACAGGTTGGTTGCGTCCCTTGACGTCCGTTTGGAGTGTGCTGCAGACCTGACCCCCCAGCCCTACTCAAGTTCGAGGCTCTGTGGCATTTTCGTCGGTCCTCTGCAGTTGTCCAGCCTCGGGATGCCTGCCGCTCGAGGCTCTGTGGCATGCTCGTCGGTCCTCTGCAGTTTTCCAGCCTCGGGATGCCCGCCAGCGGCTGCGCCTCGCCGAGCGAGCGCGTATCGTCCGGAACGGCCGCCGGAGACCCGAGTTATGACCCGAAAATCAGACGACGAGGATCACTTGGAGGATGGGGTCAGGGGGGATATGTCGACCCCCAAGCGTCTATGGATCGCCCACAGGAGCCCGAGAGTTCACCTTGCACAGGAGTGTGCGGGTGCGTCATCGGGGGTCTATCGCCGATCGATCGGCGATGGCTCGTCGATTCCAGTTTGTCCCCTCCCATCGTCGAGGGAACGCTAATTCACATGGATTGCGGCGTGTGGATCAGCGACGAGCCCGTGTCCGTGCGAAATCGGCGCGCCCTGTCGCTGACTTCGGCGGCACTGGCCTCATACGTAGGGGGTGCCTTCCCCATTCCATTGATCTGGCGCCCGTGCTCCTGCTCCTCCTCTCGTTCCTCCTCCTTTCCCTCTTCCTCCTCCTCCTCCTCCTCCTCCTCCTTCCCCCCTCCTGCTCCTCCCCCTCCCCCTCCTCCTCGTCCTCCTCTTCTGCGCGCCAGATCCAAGGATCCCTAATCCATCTCAGCGTGTCCCCCCCTAGCGTTGCCCCCCACATACGCATGGCGTCGGGCGTCGAGCGCGACCCGGTGCGCCCCCCGGCTGGGGGCGGCTACGGAGCTCGAGGAGAAAAAACACAGTCAGTCCTCCTACGCATCGGCTCGGCCTCTCGCGCAGGGGGGTAGGGGGAGGGAGGAAGGCTTCTTAGAAGGACCGCTGCTTTTCAGAAGGCGCGGGCCTTGTCTGTAGATGTAAGGCCGGCGCGTTAAAGCCAGCAGCCTCGTCCTAAGAAGCCTTCCCCCCTCCCCCTACACCATTGCACGCGCAGCTAATGAATAAGGCGATCGCAAGCATGGATCAAGGGGGCGTGGATCAGCGACGGATCCGGTTTCCACGGGGAATCGCGGATTCCCGCCGCCGAACGAGGCGGCACCGGCCGCATTTTGGGGAGGGCGCCTCCCCCGATCCATGGATTTGGCGATGGCGCGCCAGATCCATGGATCGCTAATCCATGTTTGCGCGCCCCCGAAGAGTGTGCAAAGAACCTTTTAGGGACTCCACTGCACGTGTCAAGAAGACTTCTTGCGGAGACGGTCGTGTGTGTGTGTTGCCTTCTTTGTTTGCATTTCAAAGAAAGAAACAACATTACATACATACGTGCACATACATATATGTATACCTGTATCTAGAATTGCTTATATATGAGAACAGCTGTGGGTGATAAGAACATGTCGGCCTACAGACCTGCGTAGACCTACTTGTTCGGACCTCCGCGTATCGTCTCTGGGTCCCCCTGCCTGGCGGCGCCTCCGGCGCCGCCCGCTGCCGCGCTCCGCGCGCCTCGGAGAGGGGCCCCAGCGCCGATCCTTGAAGTCCGCGCGGGACTTCCGACAGTGGAGATGCTTCTTTGGGTGTTCGCTTCCGGGACCTTCCTGGGGCCCACCTAACAGATTTGTTCGAAGTTGGTTCGACCCGAGTTCGACTCGAGTTTGATTCAAGTCCGACACTCAAGTTCGACTCAAGTTCCACTCGGGTTCGAGTCACGGTCGACTCGAATCGGCGGACGTTCGACGCAGCTTCGACGCAAGAGTGGAGCGGGTGTCTCCAGGGAGGTCCCCAGAATGAGCATCCAATGCTTGTGGTTCCTCCAGGAGCGGTCCCCACGAGGAGACCCTCGACCGCCACCGGCAGCGCCGCGGCCGGCTTGCCACCCCTGTCGTGGATCTGTTTCTGTGAGTCGGGGAGGAATGCTCGATACTAGTAAAACATTGTCTCGTCACGACTACTCGTGCTCGTTTCCCTTGTTTTTGGGACTTCTGATAACCTGTATTTGTCTCCCAGAATCAGCCTTTGGGAGGACATGCCATGTCTCAAGTCGGCTACGCCTCGTGCTGCCTGTTCCTTGTCTCCGGTCCTTTCGCCTTGGCATCGCTCGGACGTGTGCAGTTTTCCTTCGGCGAGGACCATCGAGGAGCATCCTGGATCATCCGGCTAAAAAACCACGCACGAAACCGAAAACAAACACAGGGAATGGACGTCCGAGCGATGGCCAGTCGCTGGAGTGGCCCTTGGTGCGAGCCCACAGGGTCCCCCCCAACGCTGTGGCTTCTGCTCTTGTGTGTTGGCTCGCTTCGCGGCGCCCTGAAGCTGCGCACCAGAGGTCATTCTTGCCTGGGGTCACCCAGGAGGGGAGACATCACACAGACACCATTCATCGTCGACTCCCAGGAGCATGTGGGAACATATAGGAAGTGGGGTGCAGACGAACACCCGGAAGATATTTGAAACTATTGGACATCTTAGGATTTGTGTGTATTCTCTCTGGGCCCCTTCAGTCACTCCTTGCGTGCAGGCGATCAGGTCAAGGAGAAGTCATCGGGGCCGCTGTCCTTCCCTTCGTTTCTCACAGCTGGGTTTGCTCCCTCCTCCTCCTCCTCCTCCTCCTCCTCCTCCTCCTCCTCCTCCTCCTCCCCTGAGCGCGCCACCGGACAGGTCCAGGCGTCGCCATTCGGGTGGGGCGAAAGTCAAGGACAGCGCAAGGGGGGTACATCCTCAGGAGGGAAGTCATCGACCTCCGATCGCCCGCAGGTCGCCGACAGGGGCCCGATAGCCCACCCCTCAGCCACGCACAGAGGGGGGTGGGGGGAGGGGGGAGGGCTTCTCAGAAGCACCCCTGCTTCTTAGAAGGCGCGGGCCTTGTCTTTAGATGTAAGGCCCGCGCCTTCTAAGAAGCAGCCTCCTTCTAAGAAGCCCTCCCCCCTCCCTCCACCCCCTTGTGCGCGCCGCCAAATTCGGGTCGGGCGAAAGTCAAGGACAGCGTCAGGGGAGGACATGCTCAGGAGGGGAGTCATCGGCCCCCGATCGCCCACAGATCGCCGGGGGGAGGGAGGGAGGGGGGGGCTCCCGAGTCCGTGGCTTCCCCTTTTGGGGGGCCTCCGAGGGCGCCGAAGGCCTCGGGTCCAGGCTGCCCCGTCGGGGCCCGGGCGGCTGGGACGGGAAAAGCTCGGTGCGCCCGTTGGGGGCGCGCCGGGGAGGAGCCACCACCCACTAAACCACCCCAACCCAACCCGAAGGCTCAGATTTAGCCTGGAATTCCAGTGGGGGGGGTCGGGAAGCATCGCCAAAAGCACATGTGTAGCCCTTACCCCCCCCAACCCGAAATGCAGGTCTTCGGGTTGGGTTGGGGTGGTCTGGTAGGTAGTCACAAGAGAGCATCGGGCCTCTGGCGCCGCGGTCACGGGCCAGAGCGGCTGCCATGGAGCCGTGGCGCGCGGGGGGGGGCGGCGGCGGCGCGGGGGCGCGAGAGCGCGAGGGTCTTCGCGCGTCGCGCATCGCGGCACGAGAGCGCGCAGGTGAGTCATCGCGCGTCGCGCGTGGCGCATCGCGGGTGCGAAGGCTTCGTGGCCCAGGAGACTCGCATCGCGGCAGCGGTGGCGCCGTCGGCGCGTCGGCGGCGCGCCGGGAGGGCGGGGCGGCTCTCCCCGGCTGCGGCCTGCCAGGAGGGGAAGGTGCCGTGAGTGGCGTAGCTGAGGGGCCTATCGGGAGCCATCCATCATGAGGGAATGAAGCACACAGACACAATTAATCGACGATCCCATGGCAAGTATGGGAAAATATGGAAGTGGGGGGCAAGACAGAAGCCCCCAAAATATAGGAAAATAGGGGGAATGCGTTTATTGTGTGTATTTATTTGTGTGTCCCAGGGCCCCTTCAATCCAGCTTGCAAGACGGCCGTCTGATGTGGGCTGGCCCATTGTGGCTGGCCGTCCCTTGTTTCAAGTCGGGCATGTCTTGCCACAGGTGATGATTTGTCGATTGCTGTTCGACTATTTCTGAGTACGGTTCGGCTATCTCCTGTTCTTGCTCCAAATCCGCCTGCAGGAGGTCATGCCCGACCTAGCCCTTGCTCGTGATTTCCAGGGGTGGACAATCAAGGAACAAGTGACCCGACAGAAGAGCCGCAAACTGAGACGTGAGGCTCGCGCCAGGGGCGGCTCCGAGTTTGCCGCCAGGGGGGGGCAAGCTTATGTTCATGAAGTTGTGCTGTCCCTCCTCAGCGGTGACCGCACCGTGTGGTGGTGAGTCGCTACGGGTTCTGGGTGACTTCACGGTCTTGTGATCCGGGTCGGTTTCCAGGGATGTCTCGGGTGCGGCGACAGACTTTGGCGGCGCGCAGAGAGGGGTAGGGGGAAGAGTGAAGGCTTCCTAGAGGCACCGCCGCCTCTTCGAGAAGGCGCGGGCCTTGCCTGTGGATGTAGGGCCCGCAGCTTCTCAGAAGCAGCCTCCTTGTAGGTAGCCCGCCCCCCCCCCCTGCGCGCCGCCAAAGGCCGTGCGGTGAGGCCTTTGGGGGCTCCGATGCCACGGCGCCCGCTATAGGGGCGCCCGAGATAATCTGAGCTGCGGCTGTCGAGCTCGCCAGGGCCCCGTAGCTGTGGGGGCGGCAGCCT
This sequence comes from Prorocentrum cordatum, assembly GCA_963575745.1. Lineage (NCBI taxonomy): Eukaryota > Dinophyceae > Prorocentrales > Prorocentraceae > Prorocentrum > Prorocentrum cordatum. Next base: position 265,488 of record CAUYUJ010003313.1, read on the forward strand.
GCCGCAGAAACTGGTGTGCCCAGCGCCCCCCCTCGGGTGTGCGATCGCTTTCTTATTCCCAACCATACTGTGGTGTCGGGTCCTCGTTTTGAAGAGACGGTGCCCCGCGTCTCCTTCCTCCTCCCGCTGCTTCCTCCCTCCGCCCCATAGGGAGCTCCACCGAAGGCCCAGTGCTGCCGCCCGCATGCGTCCCGCACACCCATTTCGGGTTACCCCTCACACGTTTCGTGGCCCCATAGGGAGCTCCACCGAGGGCTCCAGTGCTGCCGTCCGCATGCGTCCCGCACACCCATTTCGGGACACCCCTCACACGTTTCTTGGCCCCATAGGGAGCTCCACCGAGGGCTCCAGTGCTGCCGTCCGCATGCGTCCCGCACACCCATTTCGGGACACTCCTCACACGTTTCGTGACTCCATAGGGAGCTCCACCGAGGGCTCCAGTGCTGCCGTCCGCATGCGTCCCGCACACCCATTTCGGGACACCCCTCACACGTTTCGTGGCCCCATAGGGAGCTCCACCGAGGGCTCCGATGCTGCCGCCCGCATGCGTCCCGCACACCCATTTCGGCACACCCCTCACACGTTTCGTGGCCCCATAGGGGGCTCCGCCGAAGGCCCCAGTGTTGCCGCCCGCATGCGTCCTCACACGCGTGGCCCCATAGGGAGCCCAATGCGTCCCGCACACCCAATTCGGCACACCCCTCACACGTTTCGTGGCCCCATAGGGAGCCCCACCGAAGGCCCCAGTGCTGCCGCCCGCATGCGTCCCGCACACCCAATTCGGCACACCCCTCACACGTTTCGTGGCCCCATAGGGAGCCCCACCGAAGGCCCCAGTGCTGCCGCCCGCATGCGTCCCGCACACCCAATTCGGCACACCCCTCACACGTTTCGTGGCCCCATAGGGAGCCCCACCGAAGGCCCCAGTGCTGCCGCCCGCATGCGTCCCGCACACCCAATTCGGCACACCCCTCACACGTTTCGTGGCCCCATAGGGAGCCCCACCGAAGGCCCCAGTGCTGCCGCCCGCATGCGTCCCGCACACCCAATTCGGCACACCCCTCACACGTTTCGTGGCCCCATAGGGAGCCCCACCGAAGGCCCCAGTGCTGCCGCCCGCATGCGTCCCGCACACCCAATTCGGCACACCCCTCACCGTTTCGTGGCCCCATAGTTGCTGCCGCCCGCATGCGCCCACACCCAATTTGGCACACCCCTCACACGTTTCGTGGCCCCATAGGGATCCCCACAAAAAGGCCCCAGTGTTGCCGCCCGCATGCGTCCCGCACACCCATGCGGCACACCCTCACACGTTTCGTGGCCCCATAGGGAACCCCACCGAAGGCCCCAGTGCTGCCGCCCGCATGCGTCCCGCACACCCAATTCGGCACACCCCTCACACGTTTCGTGGCCCCATAGGGAGCCCCACCGAAGGCCCCAGCGCTGCCGCCCGCATGCGTCCCGCACACCCAATTCGGCACACCCCTCACACGCTTCGTGGCCCCATAGGGAGCCCCACCGAAGGCCCCAGTGCTGCCGCCCGCATGCGTCCCGCACACCCAATTCGGCACACCCCTCACACGTTTCGTGGCCCCATAGGGAGCCCCACCGAAGGCCCCAGTGCTGCCGCCCGCATGCGTCACGCACACCCAATTCGGCACACCCTCACACGTTTCGTGGCCCCATAGGGAGCTCCACCGAAGGCCCCAGTGGCGCGCCCGCATGCGTCCCGCACACCCAATTCGGCACACCCCTCACACGTTTCGTGGCCCCATAGGGATCCACCGAAGGCCCCAGTGGCGCGCTCACATGCGTCACCGCACACCCAATTCGGCACACCCCTCACACGTTTCGTGGCCCCATAGGGAGCTCCACCGAAGGCCCCAGTGCTGCCGCCCGCATGCGTCCCGCACACCCAATTCGGCACACCCCTCACACGTTTCGTGGCCCCATAGGGAGCTCCACCGAAGGCCCCAGCGGCCGCGCTCACATGCGTCCCCGCCACCCATCCCGGCACGCCCCTCACAACAACAGGTTTCGTGGCCCCATAGGGAGCTCCACCGAAGGCCCCAGTGGCACCGCCCGCATGCGTCACCACCCGCACCCAATTCGGCACATCCCTCACACGTTTCGTGGCCATAGGGAGCTGCACCGAAGGCCCCAGTGGCGGCGCTCACATGCACCCCCGCCACACATCCCAGTACACCCCTCACGCGCTTCGTGGCCCCATAGGGAGCTCCACCGCAGGCCCCAGTAGCGGCGCTTACATGCGTCTCCGCCACCCATCCCGCCCCCCCCCCCGCAGCAGCATCATGTTTCGAGGGCCCATGGGGAGTTACACTGGAGGCCCCAGTGGCGGCCCTCACATGCGTTTCCGCCACCCATGTCGGCACACCCCGCGCGTGTTTCATGTCCCCATAGGGAGCTTCGCCGAATGCCCCAGTGGCACCCATTTCGGCACACCCCTCAGACGTTCCGTAGTCCTATGGGGAGTTCCACTGAAGATGAAACCCGCAGCTGCGGCACTGACAACTGCATATGGTTGGTTTCTTCGCCTGGCTATTTCTTTGTTTTGCCGATCGGCGCGGGCCCTCGAACCCCCCCTCCTCTCCCCTATGGATAAATCGGACGTGTCCTTCTACAGGAGAACTATTCAACAATAATCAAACAATATAGTATGAAGACGATTTTTCTACTATGTTTGACCATGTTCTAATACGTTTGGAATATTTTAATTTTACGTCCAACATCCGCCTGTAGGGGGACATGCCCGACCTCATTCTATGGAATAGATCTTGGCTGTCTTTTGGCGCCTGTTTCAGGCAGGTGGGATCTCCCCCATAGGACGCACGGTTGCAAACGGTCGCAGGAAACAGAGGTCCAGAGCCAGGCCCCCCCCCCCTCCCGCCCCCCTGCCGCCCAATGTCGAAACGCTGAATAAGAAAACGTTCACTGTGTGTTTTGTGAGAGCGGCCGCTCAGTACGAAAAGCATCCGTTCCCTGCCCCCCCATGCCTCCTCAGCCTTGCCCCCCTCCTCGCGCCCCCCACTGCCAGCATCTCAGCCAACATCCGTCCACGGACCGCTCCGGAGATCCATCTTGGCGCGGTTGTGGCCACGAGACACCGTCTGGCAGGCTAGGAACAGAAATGGGATAAGCCAACAAAATTCTAACCCTCGGGGTATACTGCCAGAGGGGGCCCTGAGCCAAGGTGGGTGGCCCCAGAGCTTTTCCAGGGAAGCCCGGATCCCCTTCGGAACGCCCCTCTCGAGGCCCAGACGGCCTCAGGCAGGCCCTAAATGGCACGTCAAGCGCCCCGAGCATGTTGGGGCACGATCTTAGTGTTAAGTCGGGTCTGTCCCTCTACAGGAGGAAAACTCAAAAATAGTAAAAGTATTCCCAGGGACTATTTTTTGGTCTATGTTTGGCAATTTTGGGGCATTGTTTGAGTGTTTTTCAGTTTTTCGTCCAAGATCCCCCTGTAGGGGGACATGCTCGACCCAATCTTAGTGGGCCCCGGAAACGGCAGGGCCGTTTTTTCTTACCGTTTCCGAACAGTATTTTGAAAACGGAGCCAGCAGAAGATTTGCTCCAGAACTTGAACCGGAGCCGAACCCAGAAAGACAACGGCGACGGAATTGGCAAGCGCACGTTGTCGGAAGCGGCAGCCAAAACGGCAAAACGGCACAGGCATCAACAAAAACGGCCCTGTCGTTGCCAGGGCCCGCTCAGGGGCACGCGCACGGCTGCAGCCTCCGAGTCCTGCGGGCCGAGCCTCCTTGGCCCGGGTGGCTGGTGCGTCCCAGGTCCCCCTTGCCGTGGGGGCCAGGCAGCGCCAAGAGTCCAGGCGTCCCACATGGGGTCCGAGTATATTTAAGTCGGGCCTGTCCCTCCACAGGAGGAGTACTCAAAAACAGTCAAAGTATAGCCTGGGGACGATTTTCGTTGAGCGGTGTCTTGCTGTGTTGGGTATTTCTCTGAGGTATTTTTGTTTTTCGTCTGAAATCCCCCTGTAGGAGGACACGCCCGACCTAAGAGTAGATTGGGTCGCAGGATAGCGCCGCATCGCCGATGCATCGGCGATGCGCTTCGATGTGGAGCCTGGTTTTCTCCACGCCGACGCCGCCGATGCATCGCTGACGTCGCCGATGCATCCCCCGTGCATCGGCGCGGTCCTCCGATTTCATCTTCTCGGACCCCATTCGGGATGCCTCTAAACTAAAATCGGGCATGTCCCTCTACAGGAGGAGTAGTCAAGAATCGTCAAACAATTGTCCAGGTGACGTTTTTTCCGATTATTATTGTTTTTCTTATATGTTTGTGTTTTCTTTGATGGAACACATGTTTTTGCATTTTTTTAACTTGTCATCCAGAATCCGCCTGCAGGAGGACATGCCCGACCTAACTCTAAACAGGGGCCACCTCTCAATGGTCGCCACGTTCTCCAAGGAACTGCCTCCCCCCCCCTTGGCCACCCAGAACCCGCCAGGGGGTCTCAAAGACGCCCAAAAACGTTCAAAACTCACCGATCGCTTGATCCTTGAGCATCATAGGGTAACGAAGAATTGCATAAACATAAACGCTCGGAGGTCCACGCGGATTTCTCGGATCGGCGCTGGACTCCCCTCCCTTGCGTGCGGAGTGCGCAAAGGGCGGCGCCGGAGGCGCTACTAGGGGGGTCCAGCGCGGACCTGTGAAAGCCGCGCGGACCTCCGAGGTTGTATGTTTGTGTAATCTGCCGTTTCCCTACATCACTCCTCCTGGATCCGCGATCTCCACGAAGGGGTGGTGACCCCTCCCCCCCCGCGGTGCCCGATCTGGGGGCAGCCAGCCGGCCGCGGCCCCGTCGCCGTCCGGCGGTCGTCCTCGATGGCCGAGTTCCTGCTGGACAAGGACATCGTGGTGGACGTGGCGAGGTACCGCATGCAGGTCCGGCGGCCGCGCGCACGAGGACGGGGACGAGGACGGGGAGGAGGAGGAGGAGGAGGAGGAGGAGGAGGAGGAGGAGGAGGAGGAGGAGGTAGGACGAGGTAGGAGGAGGAGGAGGAGGAGGAGGAGGTAGGACGAGGTAGGAGGAGGAGGAGGAGGAGGAGGAGGAGGAGTAGTTGGTTGGAGAGGAGGAGGAGGAGGAGGAGGAGGAGGAGAGCCAGTGCAAACCCAAGAGTCATCAACGATGTTGGAATAGACCCTCGCTTCAAGCTCTCTCCTTCATAGGCCCCTACAACGGCTCATGTTCACTGTAGGGACTGCGTCGCTGGAAGACAACCTTTGGAAGACCCTGCAGCATGCCACAACATTATTCTCCGGACCCCAACGCCACGGATCAATCTGACGGAATGCGTCTTGACGATCTTGAGTCGTGCCAGAACGCCATTACTGGGCCTCCAACACGGCGAATCAACGCAATTGTTGCACATTCATAATCCAGAATCTTTCCCAAACGCCGTGATTGGTACGTTGACCATGGGGATCCGTGAAACTCTTGCGAATTCTCATAAGAATGCGCCCGGCGCTAAGGCGAGAGCCACATTTTGAAAACGAACCGCCTTCAATCCGGGAAGCTCTTGCAACAGTTTATGTATTCGGCGCTAGATCGAGAAACATTGTTTGCAAGTGACCCGCCCTCAATACGTGAAGCTCTTGCTCATTTTGAAACCGACTGTGCGAGGCGTTGAGGCGAGAGCCAGATATTGAAACGACCCGCCCTCAATCCCTGAAACCCTTGGAATTTTTTGACACCGACTGTGCGCGTCGCTGAGGCGAGAGCCACATTTTGAAAACGGGCCGCCCTCCATCTGCGTAGCAAAGGCCATTTTTCAGCTTCAAGGTCATAATACATGGTGAGGAAGTCTCAGGCGATACGCCCAGCCAGCCCTTTCGACCAGTCCCACGGTGCGACATGGAGGAGTTATTTCTGAGGGATAGGAATGGACGAGGAGGAGGAGGAGAACGCGGAGGAGGAGGTAGTTGGAGGGAGAGGAGGAGGAGGGTGATGAGGAGGAGGAGGAGGAGGAGGAGGAGGGCCAGTGTAAACCTACGAGTCATCAGCGATGTCGGAATAAACCCGCGCTCCAATCTCTCTCTCTCTTTCTCCCTCTCTCTCTCTCTCTTCATAGGCCCCACAACGGTTCATGTCCATTGTAGGAATTGCCTCGTTGGAAGACATCCGTTTGAAGACCCTGAAGCATGACACAACATGATTCGTTGGACCCCAACGCCACGGATCTATATAATTGTTGTTTCTTGACGATCCTGAATCGCACCAGAACGCCATTATTGGGACTCAACCCCGCGAATCAACGCAAGCGTTGCGCCCTGCTAATCCTGAGTATGTCTACAGCGCCATGTCTGGCATGTTGACCATGGGAATCCGTGACTCCCTTGAACGTTTAGAACGAATGCTCGCTGCGCAAAAACAGGAACGCATTTTGAAAACGAACCGCCCTCCATCTGTCAATTTCTACAACAAGTTTACAACAATGTTGAGATGCGCTAAAGCGACAGACTTTTTTGAAAACGATCCGCCCTGTTGAACAACCGAATGCGCGCGGCGCTGAGGCGAGAGCCAAAGTTTGAAAACGGCCCGCCCTCAATCCGGGAAGCTCTTGGAAATGTGTGAAAACGAATGCGCGCGGCGCTGAGGCGAGAACCACATCTGGAGCACGATCCTTCCTCCACCTGTGAGGGTCATACAGCTTCGGCTTCAGGTTCATACGTGGTGAGGAAGCCTCAGGCGATACACCCAGCCCGCTCTCGCGACCAGCGTCAGGGTGCGACAGGGATAAGTTCAACATGAGAAATGCGAACGGAAAAGGAGGAGGAGGAGGAGGTAGGAGGAGGTAGGAGGAGGAGGAGGAGGATGAGGAGAAGGAGGAGGAGGTAGTTGGTTGGAGAGGAGGAGGAGGAGGAGGAGGAGGAGGAGGAGGAGGACCAGTGTAAACCCAAGAGCCATCAACGATGTCGGAATAAACCCTCGCTCCAAGCTGTCTCTTCGTATGCCCCTACACAACAGTTCATGTCCATTGTGGGGAATGCCTCGAAGACAACCGTTTGAAGACCCTGAAGCATGACACAACATGATTCGTTGGACCCCAACGCCACGGATCTATATAATTGTTGTTTCTTGACGATCCTGAATCGCACCAGAACGCCATTATTGGGACTCAACCCCGCGAATCAACGCAAGCGTTGCGCCCTGCTAATCCTGAGTATGTCTACAGCGCCATGTCTGGCATGTTGACCATGGGAATCCGTGACTCCCTTGAACGTTTAGAACGACATGTGTGGTGCGTTGACCATGGGAATCCGTGAAACCCTTGAATGTTTAGAAATAGTGTTCGCGGCGCGAAAACACAAACCGCAAATAGAGACCGAACCGCCTCCCATCCGTCAAGCTCTTGCTAAAGTTTACAACGTATATGCGCGACGCCGAAGCGAGAGCCACATATTGATAACGATCTGCCCCCAATCCGCGAAACTCTTGCCAAATTTGAAACCGAATGTGCGTCGCGCTAAGGCGAGAGCCACATTTTGAAAACGGCCCGCCCTCGATCCGGGAAGCATTTGGACATGTTTGAAAACTAATGCTTGCCGCAAGAAGGCAAGAGCCACATTAAGAAAACGAGAAGCCCTCCATCTGCGAAGGCGCTGCGATTTTTTTTAGCTTTGGGTCATACGTGGTGAGGAAGTCTCAGGTGAAATGTCCAGCCCGCCCGTTGACCAGTTTCGAGGCGCGACAGGGAAAAGGCATTTGAAAAATAATGGAGGAGGAGGAGGAAAAAGACGAAGAGGAGAAGGACTAGTGTAAACCCAAGAGTCATCAACGGTGTTGGAATAAACCCCGCTCCAAGCTCTCTCTGCATAGGCTCCTACAGGGGTTTATTTCCAATGAGGGCATTGCCTCGTTGGAGGACTACCGTTTGCAGACCTTGAAGCATGCCACCACCACGCCACGGATCAATATGATTGTTGCGTCTTGACGATCTTGACCCGTCCAAGAACGCCATTCTTGGGTCTTCACCACCGCGAATCAGCGCAATTGTTGTGCCCTCATAATCCTGAATATGTCCAGAAGGCCATGTTTGCTAGTACGTTTACAATGGGAAACCGTGACATTCTTGAATGTTCAAAACAATGTTCGCGGTGTTGATGCGAGAGCCCCATTTTGAAAACGAGCCGCCCTGCATCCGTGAAGTTTTTGCAACAACATCGAGCGTGCGGCGCGAATGCGATAGTCACATGTTTAGAGCGACCCGCCACCAATCCGTGACAGACTTTCAAAGTTTGAAACCGAATGTGCGCGGCGCTAAGTCGAGAGCCATATTGTTTAACGGACCGCCTTCGAGCCACATGTTGATATCGACCCGCCCTCCATCTATGCAGCGGTGAAACTTTGTCCAGTCTCAGAGACATGGGTGGTGAGGACGTCTCAGGCGAAAAGCCCGGCCCGCCCTTTCCCCCGGCCGCGGGTTGCGACAGGGAGAAGTTTGTTATGAGGAGAAGGAAAGGAGGAGGAGGGGGAGGAGGAGGAGGAGGAGGAGGAGAAGGAGGAGGTGGTGGAGGAGGAGGACGTGTGAGGAGGAGGAGGAGGAGGAGGTAGGTGGAGGAGGAGGAGGAGGAGGAGGAGGAGGAGGACGAGGAGGAGGAGCAGCAGGAGGAGGAGGAGGAGGAGGAGGAGGTAGGAGGAGGTGGGGGGATCTCGGGGCGCCCCTCGTGGGTGCCTCCCGCCGGCCCCCGCCGCGCGGGCCCGCGGGCCCCTCGGGGAGGGAGCGCCCGCGCGGGGCGCACGCGCCCCTCGGGGGAGCCGCGTCCTCCCACCGTCCCCCCCCCCCGGGGTCTCGAGCCAGGGGCTCCTCCTCCTCCCCCTCCTCCTCCTCCTCTCTCCTCCTCCTCCTCCTCCTCCTCTCCTCATTCCCCTTCTCCTCCTCCTCCTCCTCCTCCTCCTCCTTCCTCCTCTCCTCCCTCCCTTGGGGAAAGACTGAAGGGCTTATGGTGCCCTCCGATGCCAGGGCCCCCAGGGGCTCGAGCCAGGGGCTCATCTGGACGCACGAAATTGGTACGGAAAGAATGGGTACAATGCCCAACAGCAGTTCCTGTTCATTGTGAACAGGGTTCGCTGTCCACGCCGCCGCGGCCTGTGCCCATTCGAGACAGAAGGCCGCCTGCCCAACAGCGGCCGCTGTTGGTTTGGGACAACATGTGTTGTTGGGCATTGTACCCATTGTTCCGTACCCACTTCGGGCGTCCAAATATCAGGCGGTCGCAGGAGAAGGAGGAGGGGAGACTGAAGCGGGAGCGATTGGAAAAGTAAGAGGAGGAGGAGGAGCAGGAGGAGGCGCAGGAAGAGGAGGAGGAGGACGAAGAGGAGGAGGATGAACAGGAGAAAGAGGGGGAGGAGGGGGGGAATATTTGAACGGATGTAAAGGAATGGGGGACAAGGGAGGAGGGATCTGAGGAGGAGCAGGAGGAGGGGGAATGGGGAACGGAAAAAAGCTGCCCGCACTCGCGCCGTATCTGACTTCGACCCCTCCTATTCATCCCGACACATTGCGTTGATGTGTTATATACGTA
>CAUYUJ010003313.1:275157-332657 GCA_963575745.1 Prorocentrum cordatum
AGGACGAGGACAAGGACGAGGACGAGGACGAGGAGGGGGACGATGGAGAAGGGGAGAAGCTCGGCGTGCTCGCGCCGTATCTGACATCCGATCTCTTCCACCTATCCCGACCCACTGCGTTGATGTATAAGGCATTGGGAGCAAACGGTAAAGACACCCCCCGCCCCCCCATAGTTGAGTTTGGCAGACTACTACAATCCAGCCTCCAGAGCTGATGTTTTGATCGTCTGCCCCTGGGCAATCTACCTGCCATCGCGTTCAAACTGGTTTTCTATTCGGCCCCCTTGCGGTCGCTTGTCCATCAGCGGCACTGCAGACGCACAGCTTCGGCGGTGTATTTTTGCATCTGCAGGTTGGAGGGGAGAAGGGAAGAGGAGGCGGAGGAGGCGGAGGTGGAGGAGGATAGTGCGGGGGGGGAGAAGGGGAGGATGGAGATGGGGAGGGGCGAGGGGGAGGAGGCGGGGGCGGGGGGAGGGAGAGGAGGCGGGGGAAGAGCAGCAGCAGCAGCAGCAGCAGCAGCAGCAGCAGCAGCAGCAGCAGCAGCAGCAGTCCGGGATTGGATTGTCCGCCCTGGCTCCTGCGGCCCCCTGCGGCTCCGAATTGTCCCCCCCCCCCGGCTTTTAATAGTCTGCCCATGGGCCCCCCCCCCGGCCCCCCAGACAGCCTGGGATTGTCCACTTGCCGTCGGCCTGCCGTGGGGGCAGCCATGGCCGGCGAAATTAGTTCCTCAATCGTCCGCCCCAGGATTTGCAATCGCTTGCTCCCACGAGGGAGGGTTGGTGAGGGGCTTGGGAGGGAGGGCGGATAGGAGGGAGAGAGGCAGGGAGGAGGACGCGGAATAAGAGGACGAGGACCAGGACGGGGACGAGGACGGGGCCAGGGACGAGCATGATGACGACCAGGAGAAAGAGGAGGAGGAGGAGGAGGAGGAGGAGGAGGAAAGGGAGGCAGAGGAGGAGGAGGATGGTGATGGAGGTGGTGATGATGTTGATGATGATGATGGTGATGATGATGGTGATGATGGTGACGCTGATGATGATGATGAGGAGGAGGAGGAGGAGGAGAAAGAGGAGGAGCAGGAGGATGCTGCTGATGATGATGATGCTGATGCTGCTGCTGATGATGATGATGGTGACGATGATGATGCTGATGCTGATGGTGATGATGATAACAATGACGATGACGATGATGATGCTGATGCTGCTGATGATGATGATCATGATGATGCTGGTGCAGATGCTGATGCTGATGCTGATTCTACTGATGATGATGGTGATGATGATGGCGATGATGATACTTATGATGATGATGATGATGATGGTGATGATGCTGATGACGACGATGGTGACGATCTTGATGATGATGATGATGATGGTGATGATGGTGACGATCATGATCATGATGTCGTTGATGATGTTGATGAGGATGCTGACGATTGGGATGATGCTGATTATGGTGATGACTATGATCCTGATGCTGATGCTGATGCTGCTGATGATGATGTATTTTATTATCATCCTGATGATGCTGATTGCTCTGATGATAACGATGACGATGCTGATGATGTTGACGATGATGATAATCCTGATGCTGATGCTGATGCTGACGCTGCTGATGTTGATGATGATGATGCTGATGCTGTTGCTGCCGATGATGATGATGCTGCTGATGATGATGCTGATGCTGATGCTGATGCTGATGCTGATGCTGAATATGATGATGATGATGATGATGATGATGATGATGATGATGATGATGATGATGATGATGATGATGATGATGATGATGATGATGATGATGATGATGATGGTTACCAGGAGGAGGAGGAGGAGGAGGAGGAGGAGGAGGAGGAGGAGGAGGAGGAGGCTGTGGACGATCATGCGAAGGGAAGGCGAGCGGTGCCACCCCCCCACGCCCCGCGCCCCTGGGCTAGCGCGCGGCCGGCTTGCAGGTCTTCGGCACGTGGGGCTCCTTCATGATCCAGGAGCCCCTCGGGCGACCCTGGCCCATCGGGCGAGCTGCCTTGCAGCTTGGCATCGCCCGGCCGTGTGCCTTTTTATGCTTACCTCGGCGAGGGCCATCGAGGAGCATCCCAGATCACATCCAGCACAAACTTTTTTCGGTCTGCGGGTCGAGAGCGAGCCTCTTCCGGTTAAGAGCTAGGCGGGCCGCGCAAAGCATTAATTGGGGAGACAGAGCACAGGCGGGCGGGGCCTCAGGCGGCCGGAGGGCGCGGGGTGCAGGCGGTGTTGAGGAGCTTGCACAGGAAAAGGAACGCCTTAGACAGGAGCCAGAGGCGAAGTCCCGGAGGGAGAGCGGTGTGGTGTTGCCGTCGACGGCGCATCGAAAACACCATCCTCAAGTGCTGCGTGAGGATGAACGCGAACAGGTCGACGTCCAGGGGACATTCAGCACAAACAAAGGCATTCATGAAACCGACAACATGCATGGGGAATGGCCGTCCGAGCGATGGCCAGCTTGCGCCAGGGCAGAACAGGAACGAGTAGCCCAGTACATGTGGTCCAGTTGGGACACAATCCGCGTGAGTAGTCGTTCGCAAGAGGAGGGGGCCATTCTGGGGCCCTCAGGAGGAGGAAGAGGATGAGGAGGAGAAGGAGGAGAAGGAGAAGAGGAAGAATAGTAATACGACTACTACTAATAATAATGATAGTAATAATAACAATAATAATAATAATAATCATACTCATAATAATAATAATAATAGTAATAATAATAGTAATAATAATGATAGTAATAATAATAATATTAATAATAATACTAATTATTATTATTATAATAATAATAATGATGATAATAATAAGAAACAGATAAATAAGAGGAGGAGGAGGTGGAGGAGGAGGAGGATCAAAAGAAAAAAGAAGAGGAAAAAGAAGAAGAATAATAGGAGGAGGAGGAGGAGGAGGAGACCTGGGGTCCCCGGACCCTGGGGTTCCCAGGGACCCTGGGCCGCGTGCACGGCAAGGCCGCTCTCCCGATGGACCACTTGTTGGGCCCATTGGGCGAGCGGTCATATGCAGGCGAGCGGGCGCGCGGAGCCCGACGGGGCGGTGCGGCGGGCGGCCGGCCACTGGGCTTAAGTCGGGAGCGTCGCTCTGCTGGAGGAGTATTCAAAAGCAGTCAAACAAATAATTACATTTGAGAAAACCCAATCAGTGGATGCTTCGAAAATGTATAGTATGGATCTTGAGATTGATTATGAGATCGATCATAAGATCGATAGTGTAATCGATAGTGAGGACGATTGTAAGGTCGATCGTGAGACTGAGAGTGAAATCGATTCAATGATATCGATAGTGAGATCGATCGCGAGATCGCTCATGCGATCTCTAGTGAGATTGATAGTGAGATCGATTGTGAGATCGATGGTGAGATTGATCGAGAAGTCGGTAATCAGATCGATGGTGAGACCGATCGATAAGAAGATCGACCAGGAATCCGGCAACCCGGGAACCTGGCCGCCCTCCGAAATCGCCCCGGAACCAGGAACCTGGTAACCCGGAACCGGGAACTCGAGAACCCGGGAACCCAGCGTGCGACCAAAATCGGCGGGACACCTTCGCCAAATCCTTCAACATTCGCGAGGACCCCTTGAGTGCAAGCACTGATTGGGGAACATGGGGACGATTTTTTGAGATTTTCTGTTCTTTTTGGATGTTTTTCAATTGTGTCTTATTTTTCGTCCAAAGTCCGCCTGTAGGAGGACATGCCCGACCGAACCCCAGGCCAGGCGGGCCGGGCGGGCGGGGCATCAAACTCGGCGGGCGGCCTTGCAAGCACACGGGCGGGACACCAAGCCTCAACCCTTGTTGTCTCAAGCCTCGAGCCTCCTCGACGGCTGCCCTCCTCGACCCGACCCTCCTCGAAGAGAGAGTCGGTCGGGGGCAGCAGGCTGCCCTTGGGTGCTTGTCGGCATGTTAATGACTCCACCGTGCGTTGCCCGGTGGTCTGGCACGTCTCCAACAGCGGCACGCGGACGGGCTCCCCACGTCGAGGCGTGTCGATATTGATGTTGCCGATGCCTCCCCAGAAACGGGGGGGGCATAAGCAGCAGGAGCACGGGAGGTGATCGTTTTCTGATTCATTGTTATGCCGATCGGCACGGGCCCTCGCACCCCCTCTCCCCCCATAGAGTAGATCATGGCTTGTGTGTCGGCGCCTGTGTCAGGCAGGTGTAGTTTTCCCCAGAAGACGCAATGTTGCAAACAGTCGCGTTGAGCGGTGGAGAGAACATGTAGCAAAGGGCGATGTTTGACGGTCATCGGCCTCCCGGGTGCCCGCATCGGGCCCCAGTGCCGTCAACAAAAAGGTTCGGGATAAGACGCCGGTCCTTTGAGAAGGGATCCAGATCTCCAGCAGGCTTGCCTGGATGGTGGGGGGGATGTGCGTGGCGAGCACCGAAATGAGAGCTGGAACTCGCGCAATTCGGAACTCACATGCACGCCTTTTCGCACCAGCGCTGCTTGAAAAAGGCTGTGGACGGGGAGAGGGGGTGCGGGGCGAAGCGCCATGCAAGCAAATTCGCCAGAGTCTGCGGAAGAAAGACGCGACGCCACCTGCTGCAAAAGCACGGCGTCGGAGTTGTAAGTTCTGTGTGTGTGTTGCCCCTCTTGGGGCTCTGGTCGCCACGGCGGGAGGGCCCCGACCAGCGGGATATGACGGGCCCCGTGTGGGGTCTGGGGGCCGCTTCGGAGCGCATTTGGGCCGGGCGCCGTCCGAGGCGGGGGTTTGCCCATGCCCCGCCGCTTGGGGGGATCGACTCTCGGGCACCCGAGCAGACTTGCGTCGTGCGTGCAGTGCTTCCTCGGTCGAGCACCCGGATGTTTAGCACTGCCGCCTGCCCTCGGAAGCTGCCGGATCTCTGCTCGGATTGCTTAGATAGGGGGCCCCATGCGAACCCTACCCCAACCCCCCACGATTTCCGAGGGGGAGGATGGGGTTCACTTCGCTCGGGAGCTCCTCAGAAATCGTGGAGGGTGGGGGTAGGGTTTGCAGTGACACGTCGATTCGTGAATTGTCCGTTTTCGGTTCTCGAGATGGCGCCGTGGCCGTCATTTTCCAGGCTTGCGCCCGCCAGGTTCGGGCCTCAGGTCGTTTTCACTATACCACGTTTTCCTGAAGGGGTGTGTGTCCATCCCCGATATGAACAGAAGCTGCCAGATCTCCGCTCGGATTGCTTAGAGCTGCCCTGGGCCCCCTTAGATCGGCGCTGTCAGTGCCGCCCCCGGCGCTCCGCGCGTCGGGGAGGTCAGCGCCGGCCCAAGGCATCCGCGCGGCGCCCAGGCAGTTTCTGTTTATATGCAGTTTCTGTTATGTTGTTTTGTCTTGAAGCTCGCTGAGGGGCAGCGAACGCGATCTGTGCTTCTGGGGCGAGGGGGGAGAGGGCAATGCTTTTGTAGGGCCAGAGCAAGCCTGAGCAGCCCAATCGTCGGCAAGAGCAAACCTGAGATCAGAGCTTCTCGCGAAGGGCGGCTGTAAGGATTGCTGTTGGCCGATCAGGCGCGCCCGGCGAGCGTACGGGGATCTGGCCCTGGAAACAAGTTTTGTGTATGTGTGTGGTTGGTTTCTGGTGGTGTTTTTTTGTTGTTTTGTTTGTGTTGTTTTGTTGTGCTTTGTGTGTTGTGTTGTTTGTGCTGTTATGCTTGCTGCGTTGTGTGTGTGTGTGTATGATCTGGGTACCTCGGCAGGCGGCGGAAACGGGTACACCCGGGCCCTGCGGGGGCCACGCGCGGCCACTGTCCACCGCCTGCCGGTGGGCGGCCGAGGGCGGACCCCCGTGCCGCACCGTGGCCCTTCTCGGGGGCTCGCCTGGTCTCGGGGGCTCGCCTGCCGGGACGGACCTTGGTGGGGCCTTTGCACCGAGACCCGCGCAGCAGCACATGACCATCATCATCATCATCATCATCATCATCATCATCATCATCATCATCATCATCATCATCATCATCATCATCATCATCAGCATCAGCATAATCATCATCATCAGCGGCATCAGCATCATCATCATCGTTATCACACTATTAGCATCATCACCATGAGCATCAACATCAGCATCGTCATCATCATCCTCATCCTCACCGTCATCATCAGCATCATCATCATTATTTAATCGCTTCGCTCATTCCGCCGGCCCATACAGTCTCATGTCTGCCGTTTGCCCGAGGGCCTGGTGTCAATGCGGCGCTTTGGGGGTTCCTGGGGCCGCTTGGGGGACTCCTGGGGCGCTCGGGGGGGCATTTGGGGGGCCTCCTGGGGCCGCTTGGGGGACTCTTGGGGGCCTCCTGAGGGCCCCGTGGGGGCCTCTTGGGGCCTCTTAGGGGCCTCGTAGGGGCTTCTTAGGGCCGAGGGCTCGAAATGTTGTTTCGTGTTCCCTCTCTGGGGCCCCTTTGGGGGCGTTCTTGGGGCCCTCTTGGACCGTTTTGGAGGCTTCTTGGGCCGTCTTCGAGCCCTCTTGGGCCATCTTGGGGCCCTCTTGGGTGCCTCTTGGGCCCTCTTGGGGCGATCTTGGGGGCCTCTTGGGCCGTCTTGGGGCGTCGGGAAGCCGAAAAGGTGGAAGCTCCAAAATCTCTCAAAAACCTATGGAAAAACAATGATTTTTGCCTCCGGGGGCCCTATTGGGAGTGCTCTTGGAGGCCTCTTGGGGCGTCTGGGGGCTATCTTGGGCGTCTTGGAGCGATCTTGTGGCATGTCGGACCCCTCGTGTACCATCTTGGGGGCCTCTTGGGGGCCTCTTGGCCTTTCTTGGGGCTCTCGGGGACGTCTCGGAGCCCTGTTGGTGCGCTCATGGAGCGCTCGGGGGGACCCGGCCGGGACCCGGCCGGGACCCGGCCGGGACCCGGCCGGGGACCGGCCGGGACCTGGTCGGGGTACTTTTCGTCCGGGGACCCCCAGGGGCCGCCCCGCGCGCGCGAACTAGAAAATTGTTAACCAGTTACCGGAGATCTTAGCACGCCTCTGGCCCGTTGGGCCGGCGAATTCATAATCGTCAGCATCAGCATCCTCCGCCTCCTCCCCATCATCATCATCATCATCATCATCATCATCAGCATCATCAGCATCATCATCATCAGCATCAGCATCATCCTCATCATCATCAGCATCATCAGCATCATCATCATCATTGTCAGCATCATCAGCATCATCAGCATCACTATCATCATCAGCAGCAGCAGCATCATCACCATCATCACCATCATCATCATCATCATCATCATCATCACCACCCCCCATCATCACCATCACTAACATCATCAGCGGCATCGGCACCGTCATCGTCATCATCCTTTCATTTTCATCGTGGGAACTGGTGCTTCCTCCCCCAGGAGAAGACCGTGTGGAAGAACGAGAAGCTGTGGCGAATGATGGGCCGCCTCGCGTCCGTCTCCCTGCTCACGGCGCTGCTCACCGTCGTCGTCGTCCACAGGCCCGCGGTGCTCAAGGTCGGGAAGTTCACGGACGTGAGCAAGTTCTTGAACGTCGTGACTGGCTTATCTCGAAGAAGCCAACAATTGCGTACCCATAAGTGATCGACGCTCCGCGCGGGTTGAGGAGGAGGAGGAGGAGGTTTCTCGGCTCTGCGCTGCCCCGTCCCGCCCCCCCCTCCTGGCGGCGCACCCCGCGCGTTGGGGAGGAGGCCCATCGCAGATCCAGGGCATCCTCCGAAAGCTTATGCTTATGCAATTGTTCCCTTCTCCTCTGTTGTTGGGCTTCTTCCTGGCCTCCTCGATGAATCGATGGTACACCTGCGTCGACGGCTTCCTGGAGCTCCTCGACTCGATACGCAATCTGCAGATCCAGTTCATAGCCCTGGGCGTCCCCTTCCAGGACACGTGCATGTGCGTGAGGTACGGCCTGCTGTCGGGCTGGCTCCTCTACTTCAGGCTTCAGGGGCAGCGGTAACGTGAAAAGGGTTCAGGGAGAGGTGCATCGACCCCCTTATCGCCCACTGATCGCCGAACGGGACCCGATGGTCCGCCCCGCCAAGGGACGTCTGGATTCGCCAACGGGGGGCCACCGTCGATCTATCGGCGGCGTCTCGCCGGTTCCGGCTTGATGCTTCCCTCCCTTGAGCCAGTCACCCCCTGCCTTTGCCCGTCGCAGGCTGATCATGGAGTCGCGGCTAGTTCCAGAGGACCAGGCGAGGGAGTCGGTCTGGGCCAACATTCAGAATATCCCTTTCAATCCCAGGTCGAAGAAGACACAACTGCATAAACATGATTTTTCGGAGCTCCAAGCGGATCTCTTGGATCGGCGCTGAGCCCCCTTCCTGGGGCATAGAGGCATAGAGGCGCCGCTGGCGGTGACACAGCGCGGATCCAAGAAACCCGTGTGGTCCGGAAGTTTATGGACATGTAGTTCGTTTTCTTTTTGACAGGGGTTTCGAGTCGGAGCCGTTCATCATGGACCGCGAGCTCGACGTGCTGCGCCAGACGAAAGATCCCCCGCCGATGCTGTGGATTTGGGTCGCGGGCCTCATTGGCCGGCTTGCCCAAGATGGGGTCATCCCGCCGATGGCGTCGCCCACATACGGAAGGATCATGAACCTTTGCCAGGCGGCCCACGCGGGAATTCGCAGGGTGAACGTGTCGATCATGGTGCAGTACCCGCTGATATACACCCACCTCATGGCCACTCTGGTGCACATCAACAACCTTCTCAATGCCGTCACCTTCGGCATCGTTCTGGGCCTCTCCATCGGGACCGTGCTGCAGGAGAAATCGCTGCACCTCCTGCACCCGGCCACCCCGGAGGACGTCGCCGAGGGCGAGAGCCAGCGGGATGTCCAGACAGCCCTGGTCACTTTCTTGTATTGCTGCATCGGGCCGACGGTCTACCAGGCGCTCCTGATTATCAGCATGGCCCTCGCGCAGCCATTCGACTCGGTGGAGGCCGCCATCCCGCTCGACCGTTTCCTGCACGGCCTCGAGATGGACCTGCGGGACAGCTTCCACGCGGCGGACCACATGGTCTTCGAAAAGCCCTGCTTCGCGCCCGAGAAGGCCAGCGCAAGCGAGGCGGCTGGCGCGGCGGCCCCCGCCACAGCGGCACCAGCGGCCTCTGCGCCAGCGGCACCAGCGCCGCCCGCGGCGGCGATTGCCGCGGCCGCCGCCGCCGTCCCCAAGCCCCTGCAAACGGGGCGTCAGTAAGCGGGGCGGTAACTAAGGGGCCCTTTCAAGCGAGAGCGGGGCGACAGGGCATTTACCCCGCACTGGTGCGTGATACATCGGGGCGACAACGTCGATACATCATCATCACTCTGGGCGGGGGGGGTGTAATTACCTCGCACTCGTGCGCGGCAAATCCGTTTCGTGAAAACGCCACTGAAAGCGCCCCCTTACCAACGTGCCAGGAGGAGGCGGAGGAGGAGCAGGAGGAGGAGCAGGAGCAGGAGGAGGAGCAGGAGCAGGAGCGGGAGAGGCGGAGGAGGAGGAGGAGGAGGAGGAGGAGGAGGAGGAGGAGCAGGATCTCAATGGCCCGCTCACGAACGCCCCGTCTGCAGGGGCTCGGCGTCCCGCCGGCCGTGGCCGGCGCGCCGCCCGCTGCGCCGGGCTCGGGCCCCTGAGGCGGCGGCGCTTCCATGTCAGGAGGGAAAAAACACACCGACACAATTAATCGGCGATTCGCCAGAAAATATGGGGAAATATAGGAAGTGGGGGGAAAGACAAAAACCCAGAAAATATGGGAAAATATGGGGAATCTTTTGATTTGTGTGTATTTATTTGTGTGTCCCAGGGCCACTTCACCATGGGCGGCGTCGTGGCGGCCAGGGCCACCGGTGGCCGGGGCGGCGCCCGTGCGGCGGCCGGTGCGTGGGGGCCCAGGCGGCGCGGCGGCCGCACCGTGTGGTGAGGCAGCGCTCTTTTCTGTTGAAAAGACATTTCTCAGGAGGGGAAAAAACACACAGACACAATTAATCGTCGACTCCCCAGAAAATATGGGAAAATATGGGGAGAGGGGGGGAAGACAAAAAATATGGGGATTATTTTTATTTGTATGTATTTATTTGTGTGTCCCAGGGCCCCTTCAATTTCTCCAGTTTCAGATAATCGTTAAGTCGGGCGTGTCCCCCTACAGGGGGATGTTCGACGAAAGATAAAAAGCCCAAACAGACCCCAAAGGGGTCAACAAAATACTCAACAAATAGTCCCCAGACTATGTTTGGACTATTTGTTGACCATTTTCAGGGGTATTTTTTATTTTTCGTCGAAAATCCCCCTGTAGGGGGACAGGCCCGATTTAAAATTATAGTAAGAATGACAAGAAGACGATCAGACTAAGATTAGTAATGCTACTGATAATGCTGAAGTTTTCGTAGGCTCCTGGCGTTTGGCCTGCATCGGGATGCGTTTTTCAGCAGCTGCGCCACGCCGAGAGCGTGCCGGAGGTGCCCAGCGTGTTTCCCGGGAGGCCAGCGGAGGCTCGTTGGTGTGGTGAGTCAATGGGGAGTTGTCCGGGCGAAGAGAATTGTGCACATGCACCGATCCTGGCAAGGCCCATCCTTGACCCAGGATCGGTGCATATGCCTTCTTGGCCAAGGTAGGAGGGAGTATGCACCGATCCTGGGCTCAAGATGGGCCTGGCCAGAATCGGTGTATGTGCATAGTTTTTTTTTTCTCTAGTTGTGGTGGTCACGCGGTGTTGGGATTCGTCCTGTGCTCCGAGGACGTCTCCAGGTTCCCAAAAACGTGCGGTGATTAAACGTGCTCCAAGAAGGAGAAGCAGGGGCGACAGAACCGACCCCTAGCAAGCCTTCCCCTGCCGTAATTTATGTGGCTGGAGTAGAGCTCGAGAGGAGTGAGTTCGAGAGGCGAGAGTGTAATTATGCGGCCGGAGTGGCGCTCGAGAGGCGAGGATGCCGTCACGAAAAGGAATGGTTTGCTAGGGGTCGGTCAATTAGGTGAACGTTTTCCTATTCGGCGTTTCGACATTGGGCAGAAGGGGGGGGTGAGGGGGGGTCTGGCTCCAGACCTCCGTTGAACGCGACTGTTTGCAACAGTGCGTCCATTATGGGGGAGACTTTCCACCTCGACACGGGCGCCAAAAACAGTCGAGAGCCCCACCTGGGGAGAGCGGGGGGGCTGGGAGGGACCGCGCCGATCGGCAAAGCAATGAATAAGATAACGATCACTAGGCTTGAGTCGGTCCTGTCCCTCTACAGGAGGAAAATCGAAAGGTGGTAAGAAATAGTCAGGGGACGTTTTTGCGTTTTACAAACAGGTTTTGACTGTTTTTCATTTCTCGTCCAAAGTCCGCCTGTAGGGAAACACGCCCGACCCAAAACCAGGCCACGACCGGAAACAGGTCCATGAGCATAAATCGCAGGTGGATAGACCTCCTACCCTTACACGTCGATTGAGGAATTGGCTGTTTTTGGTTCGCGAGAGGGCGTCGCGGCCGTCATTTTTGCGGGTCCAGGTCCGTCGGTTTCGGTCCCAGGCCGTTTTCATTACAGGGAGGTTTTCTAAAGAGAGGTTCGTCCACCGTGAAAATAGTCAAAAATTAGTTTGGAGACTATTTCTTGAGAAATTCTTGATCATTTTGGAGTACTTTTGGGGGTATCTTCTATTTCTCGTCGACACAATCCCCCTGTAGGGGGACGTGCCCGACTTGAGCAGAAACGTCTGGAGCTCCGCGCGGAGTTCTGATTCGGCGCCGTTCTGGGCGACCCAAGAGGGGGTCCAGCTGCAAGGGGGTGGTGCAATAGATTTGGGGCAACTGTACTGCAAACGTATTGCGCCTGAGAATTGTCTTGCATCGTACTGCAACCAATGTGTTGCACGCGGAAGTCCAGCAATGCATCTGCGCCCCGGAAGGCATTGCACGCCCCAAAATGTATTGCAACCCCACAAATCTATTGCACCGAATCTATTGCACCACCCCCATTGTCGCTGGACCCCCTTTGGGGTCAACCCAGACGGTGCTTCCCCGAGCTGGAGGTTCGGGATGTCTCGAGCGCGAGGGGAGGACCACACAACCAGGGAAACCTCTCCCTCGTCGCTGGACCCCCTTTTGAGGTCCACCCGAGTGCCCCCCGCCCCCCGGGCGCGCCTCGGGCGCTCGGGGGGGGGGGGGGCGGCGCACGGGGGGCCCGCCGCCGCGCCCGCGCGGGGCGCCGAGGCGTCGCCCCGCGTGCGGTGAGGGCCGTGCTCCGGGAGGGTTAAGTCGGGGCCTGTCCCTCTACAGGGGGATTTTCGACAAAAAATAAAACATATCCCAAAAATACTCAACAAGGTAAGAAAATATTCAAACAATCGTCCCCTGACTATTTTTGGATTATTTTTGAGTTTTTTTTTTTTTACATTTTTCGTTGAAAATCTTCCTGTAGGGGGACAGGCCCGACTTAACGGGAGGGAGAGAAACAGACCGACGCAAGGAATCGTCGACTCCCAGGAAGGTGTGTCGGGGGCGGACAGACCTCCCACCCTGACCCGTCGATTGGTGAACTGGCCGTCTTCGGTTCTCGAGAGGCTGCCGCGGCCGTCATTTTCCAGGCTTGCGCCCGCCAGGTCTGGGCCCGAGGTCGTTTTCACTGAACCACGTTTTGCTAAAGGGGGTTCTGTCCATCCCCGAATACCAGTGGGGGGGACGACGAAGACCCAGAAAATATGAGAAAATCTGGGGGGTCCTGGGATTTGTGTCTATTTGTTTGTGTGTCCCAGGGCCTCTTCACAAAGAGTCGCTCCATGTTCGGTGACATCGTTGTTGGTTGATCTCGAGGTCACCGCGAGACAGTTTTTTGATACGCGGCCTCGCGGTGCTCCAAGGGTCGACATTGATGCATGTGTGCTTGCTCTACGGTCAACCCGCATAATAAGGGTGGGCAATGTTCCTCAGGGTACCTTTGCATCCTTGTCTCCTCGGTCCGTCCTTGACCACCTTCGCTGGCAGCGCCCCGCTCGAAAAGCTTCGAAATGGCCTTCCAAGGCCATTGCATCCTTATCGCGCATCCTTAAGATACGGGCCGACTGTATGTTCGGTGAGATCTTTGTTGGGGGATCTCGTGATCACCGCGAGGCTGTTTTTTTTCTTCTGTCTTGGGCCTCCACCTTCCATGCCTTTCGACCTCCGCGGTGGGCGCGGAATAATTCATCGAAATGAATGGAAACTTTGTGCGAAATTCAAGGAAGACCACCTAGATCACATTGGAACACGGGCGGCAGGTTAGGGCGGAAGGTCCGGAAGAATGAGGGGGGCGGTGGTGCGTAACGGGTTTTTCCCTGCGAAAGCCCTCTCGGGTGATGATGACGATCGCGCGTTGTTTGGGGGGGGGGGCTGCCGCTGCTCGCAGGCACCCTGCCGGTGCTTGGAGGCGCCTCGCCAGTGCTCACAGGCTTGGCCCCACGCCGCCGATACCCGGGCCCCCCACCCTCTCACCCCTGGTACAAGAACGACCGCTGCGCGGCAATAGTTGTTGGTCTGCGGGCTCGCGAAGCAGGTCGAATACCGTCCGAACACTAGCCGGGCCGCGACTAGGCAGCAAGAAAAGAGAGGCAAGCGAAGCGAGCGCGCGGGCAGCCACTCAAAAAAAGAGCCAGAAGCGAAACTCCCAACCCGGTGGCGTGGAGATCCTGGTGGCGACCATCAAGTAAGCGCGGCCCAAATGGCACGGCGGCGCCACCATAAACACGCAGAGGTCAATTACTCGGTTCTGCGCGGCAAAACAATGAACTAGTGAATTCGGCAACGCGCCCGGGGGAAGGAAGGGAGAAGGAGCAGGCCTTTTCAGAAGATTGTGAAATTCCCCGGTCTTCGAGACGTTTTCTGAGCCTTTCCCGAAGACGCAGAAGGTGTCTTAGAAGGCCTTCTGAGAAGCCCCGCCGCCTTCTGAGAATGCCTTCTCCATCTCGTTTCCCCCCCTCGCCCGCCGCCGAAGGACAATTTTTTTGCGTCGGCGGCGAGGCAGGGGTCGTCTTGCGCCAGCGGAAAAGCCTGAACAGGGGGTGCCGTGAGAGCGCATAGTGCCACCAGGCAAGGAGGGGGAGCCGGCGGAGAGCGCGGCCGAACAAGGGGGGGCGGGCGGGAGCGAGCCGCGCAGGGGGACGGGGCGCGCCCCGGGCGCGCGGCGCGGCCAGCCTGGCCGGCGGGCCCCGCGGCGGCTGCTGCTGGAGGGGGCGAACATCCGAGGGCTTGGCATCGCTCGGACGTGTGCATGTTTTCCTTCGGCGAGAACCATCGAGGAGCATCCTTGATCATTTGGCGAAACAGCCACGCACGAAACCGAAAAAAACACAGAGAATGGACGTCCGAGCGATGCCCAGAGGGGTGCACGGACAAGTGGGCCAGTCATCGGGCAGATGGCACCCGAGGGCCGCAGGAAGCCACGGCAGGGACTGCGCCTCGTGCAGTGGGCCACGCACCGGGCAGATGGCACGAAGGGGCGCAGAGAGACCACAGCAGGGACTGGCGCAGCTTTCAGCCGCCCACCTGCACCACGCGCCTGGACCGCTTTGGCGGAAGGCAGCTGTGGTCACGCGCTCGGCGTGGTGCAGCAGCTGCACCACGCCGCCGCAGGGTCCTGCACGGCCAGGGTCGCATTGACCCGGGCTTGGTTGCAGGATCCTGCAGGATCTTGCAGGATCCTTCGCATTGTCCCAGGTTTGCGTGCAGGATCTTGCAGTATCGTGCAGGAGTTTGCAAGGCACTGACCTGGATCTGGATTGACCCAGGTCAGCAGGTCCCCGAGCTGCACCACGCCGCCGAAGAGCACGACCTCCACGCGGGCTGTCACCGCGCCGCCTGGGGCCCGGGCAGCACCGTGCGGCCGCGACGCCGGCACGCTGGCCGCGGCCGCGCGCGCCGCGCCGCTCGCGGCCGTCAAGGCGCCAATGCTCAGGTGCAGGTCGGGCGTGTCCCTCTGGAGGAGGACTGTCCAAAGACAGTCCAACAATGATCTGGGGACGATTGTGCGCGCTGTGTTTGTGCATCTGTTCTTGCGCACTTTCAGCTTTCGTCCAAAGTCCGCCCGCAGGGGGACATGCCCGACCCCCAAGCGTGGGCGCATTGGCCACCGCGTGGCCGATGCTCCAGGGAAGACGAAGCGGCATATGCAGGCCTCGTCGAGGCAGGGCACGACGGGCGGTTTCGAGTTAGTTGGGAGCTTCTTGGGGGCCCTTACCGGGCCTCGGGTTTGTCAAAGAACGGCTCGGGAGGAGAAGCCGGTCCTAGGGAATTGGTCGAGACTTCCAGGATCGACGTTATGAACAAGTCATGACAACGGGGTCGAGTCATGTACCCATCAACCCATCAATCGTTGGAAGTATGACGTTTTGAATTGCCAGGTTCCAATACACGTAGTTTGGGCGCTTTCCTACTTTAAGGACCGATTGTTTTTCTTGCTCTTTCGTCTTCAGGGGGTGGGCGAAGATCGAGTATTCTTCAAACGCCTTCCGTCATGTTTTCACCCAATTCTTCCGACCGATGGGCAAACATAATTGTAAGGAGCTCTGCGCAGATTTCTTGGATGTGCGCTGGGGGGTCCCTGGCGCGATTCGCACCCCAGGGAGGGGGGCCAAGCGCCGATCCTCGAAATTCCTTCCGCTTCTTCGACAGTTCATGTTGATGCAATTTTGTTTACGTATAGGTGCTTTGGCCACCGGGTGACCGAAGCTGCCGCCAGCACCGCAAGCAATCCTCGTGTCTATCAGGGGAAGGCGACCCTTTGATCTCGTTAATGGTTGGACGATTCAGGCCATCTAAGAAGTCTTGTTCTCGCCGTTAGTACTGGGACCAGGAAATCGAAAGGTGTCCTTGCATGTCTGCGAAGCACAATTGTTGGTGTTTGTGCGTACACGTTTGCCTGCCTCTGAGTCCCGGTGCAGTCGGTGTGATTTCAGATAGGGCATCGCAGGCCTGGTCTGTATGCAGTGCATGTTTTGTATTCTGTATCGCACAATTGACCACTATCTTCGGCACGTGTCGCCGACGCTCAATCTTGAGCAGCAGTATGTTCTGAATTGTGTACGGGGTTCGCGGCACTCGCTGTTCGTTGCGGAGCATTCCGTCGCTGGATCCATCGTGTGAGAGCCGTCCACATGTTGCGTCGAGCATGTGAGAAATATCAAAAGCACAACGGACGATGGGATAGATAAAAGACGGGGCAAGAAGCGACGAGGTGAGAATGTTTGTGAGCAGGTGGCCTGCGTACCTAATGTAAACTTGCCATGGGCAAGATGAGTGGAATAACAAGACGCTACGAACTTGATCGGTCAAGCGATGTTGCTTGAGATCCTGAGTTCGAGCATCAATTCCGCAGCCTTCCCACAAACAACCCCCAAGCCTGTTTGAACATCCCAAGTCAGCTGGGTCTCGGGGTGGGGGTAGATAGTGACGGTGGAGGTTACGCCAGTCTTGCTGACTCCAGACGAGGAGACGTGCAGCTTTCGATTCCGAATGTGTTGTGTGTCGCTTCCCGTCGCGCCGCCTGCGTGTAGTCGGTTCTGATTCGTCGTCCTGTTTCTCCGCGTCTGTTGCGAAGTGTCGTCGGAGGCCTCTCGAATGCCTTCCGGGGGGGAGGGGGCCAGCTGGTTGGGCGCAAGGGCGTCATCCTTCTGCGAGGGGCCCACTGGCGGGCCGTGATTCTCCGTTGCCCTGGAACACCCCCCCGTGCCCCAGAGCCTCCCAAGCGCGGCAGAGCTCCATTTTGAGAAGGTACTACCCTAAGTCCTTTCTGTTGAGTGATAGGGAACCCTCAGGAGGTAGGACCACAAAAGTTCAAGGAGGTGCCTGGCGAGAGCCTCGTTTTGCGAAAGGGGCCACCACCCCGCACACACAAGAAGTTTTCCTCCGGCGCCAGCAGCTCCAGCAGCCCCCGCTCCCCCGATGGACAGCCCGCACAGAGCAGCAGCCGAGTTCCGCGCATGTTCCCGAAGCCACAGTACCTCCTCGGAGTTTCGTGCAGAGCTTTGAGGAGCTGCGTTGGACACCCCCCGCCCCTGGCGCGCTCTGCGCGCGGCTCTGCGCGCCGGGGAGGGAGGCCCAGCGCAGATCTAAGAATTGGTGGTGATCTTCTGAAACTCATGTTTAGGCTGGTTTCGTGATCGTCTTTGTGTCGGCCATGAGTCAGGAGGAAACCACAACACACAGACACCATTAATCGTCGATCCCCAGGAAACTATAGGAAAATATGGGAAGTGGGGGGGAAGACAAAAACCCAGAACATATGGGAAAATATGGGGAATCCTTTTACTTGTGTCTATTTATTTGTGTGTCCCAGTTCCCCTTCAAAGAGTTTGTCCAGATTGACCCACAGAATGTCTGGTCGGCCAAGTCAGTGATCTGGGCCCCAGGTCGACCCCAGTCACCCCCCCCAGTCTTGGCTGTCTTTGGAGCCTGGTTCGAGCAGGTGGCGTCTCCCCCAACGGACGCACTGCACCTGGCATCGCTCGGACGTGTGCATTTTTTTCTCGGCGAGAGCCATTGAGGACGATCTTGGACCATCGAGCAAAACAAGCACGCACGAAACCGAACAATGCACGGGAAATGGACGTCCGAGCGATGGCGAGTGCAGAGCACCCAAGATTCTGACACCACAAGACCGCTGCGGACTCTCGCAGGCGCCCGCGTCGCTCAGGGCTCCTCGTCATCGACGAGTCGTGCAGTGCCCGTGGCGTTCCGTTCCCAGGGGCACCTCCTGTTTCCTCTTGCGTGCTATCGGTCTGCTTGGAAGGATTCCCCCGACCGATGTTGGCCGGAGGGGCTGGCTGCGAGGGTTGGCCGGGTTCTCGGGAGCTGGCTGAGGGTGTCGGCAGGGCATGTCGTTGCAAGGCGAGTTTGCGCCATTGTGAAGCCGATGCGGAAAGTTGCCACTGAAGGTGGTAGTGCCGGGTCTTTATCCCCATTCCCGTCGAAGCCCCGTGCGTTGTCGTTTTCTTCCGGTTCTCCTCCTCCTCCTCCTCCTCCGCCTCCTCCTGTGGCTTCCTACTTCCTCGTCGTCCTAGGTACGCCATTGCTTTCTCGCCTCAGATGCGCTGAGCGCGGGAGTCGGCGTCGAACCCCCTTCTCCGAAGGCAGAGACGGCTTCTCAGAAGGCCGGAGGGCTTCTGAGAAGCCGGGCCGCCTTCTGCGAAGACCTGTCCTCTCTCGCTTCCCCCTGGGCTCGCCGCCAGGTGCTGAGCGCGGTGTTTCGGTAGCAAATCATGGGAGCCCGGTAAACCCGCTTCATTCCATCTTTAGCGACGACTCGCGTCGATTAGCATCTCGGAGTCGATGAGGTAGCGCCGATCTAGCGTCGACTAGCGTCGATTAGCGTCGCTTTAGCGTCGATTCAGCGTCGATTAGCGTCGATCTAGCGTCGATCAGCGTCGATTCGCTAGCGTCTATCAGCGTCGATTCGCAAGGGCCGACAAGATGGTATGGGAGCTCCCATGAGTTGCCACCGAACGGTGCCCCGTTCCAGCCCCTCCCTCCTCCCCCTCGCCCGAGGTACTGGGCCGACGCGCGCCGCTTCTGGCAGCCCGTCTTCGACGCGTTCCGGAGCGGCGGCGACTTCCGGGCTCTGAAGAGGCCCCTCCTGGCTGCTCGTCGACGCCGACGGTCGACGATAGAGTTAAGTCTGGCACGTCTCCCTACAGGAGGAATATTCAAAAATGGTGAAAAATAGTCTGGGGACGATTCTTTTACTATGTTTGGCCATCTTTGAATATTTTTTGACTGTTTTCTATTTTTCGTCCAGAATCCCCCTGTAGGAGGACATGCCCGACCTAACGACAGAGGATCCAGATTTGGGGTTGTTTGGTTCCGTTGATGTCCCAGACCCCCTGGCGTCGTGACAAAGGTCGCGGCGGGAGGTCTTCTGGCTATTTCCGTCCGTCCGCTTCGGGACCGTCAACGAACGGCTCAGGATGAAGAAGAGGTCCCGGCTAAGGGTCGGCGGCGAGCGACAGGGTGTAAATGAGAAGGAGCAGGCCTTCTCAGAAGGCGGCGGGACTTCTCTGAATTCCTCGTGCCTTCTGAGAGTTTCTTTGTCGTAATTATTCGGCGAAGGCTTCAAAACTCCCTGGAAGGCCGGGGAACTCCTGCACCTTCTGAGAAGGCCTTCTCCTTCTCCCTTCCCCCGCTCGCGCGCCGCCGAGAGGGGTCGAGACCTCCCCGGGGGGTCGATGCTGCGAAGGCGCCACGGGCACCGGGGCCCGAAGGGCGCCGGAGACCCCTGCAGTACCCTGCAGAGGTCCCGGGCCAGAGGGCCCGGGCGCCCCCGGGGTTGGGCGGGTCGGGGCTCAGGAGACGGGGGTCGATGCAAGCGGGGGTCAGCCAGGGCACCGGATCCTGCTGGATCCTGCGAAGATCGGGGGTGGACAGAACCCCCAACAGCGACACGTCGATTAGTGAATTGTCCGTTTTCGGTTCTCGAGATGGCGCCGTGGCCGTTATTTTCCAGGCTTGCGCCCGCTAGGTTTGGGCCTCAGGTCGTTTTCACTAAACCACGTTTTAATAAAGGGGGGTCTGTCCATCCCCGAGAAGACCCACTCTGGCCGACCTGGGTCTGCGAGCCGCTCGTGGCCGCGAGGCGGCCGCGCACGGTGGCCGGCCCGGGTCTGCGGAGCCCTGCGCTGCAGTTTGGTTGGTTTCCTGCGTTGCTGTTTTTCGGTTTCTTGCTGACCCGGGTCTGGATTGACCCGGGCTAGCAGATCCCCGAGCGGGAATTTCTGCAAGGACGTTAAATTTCAGGCCTCCAAGATGGGGTCGGAGTAGGTGGGTGGGGTCGGTGGATCGCGCCGCATCGCCGGTGCATCGCCGATGCGGCTCGATGTGGAGCTCGACTTCCTTCACGCCGACGTCGCCGAAACATTGCCCGCGACGACGATGCATCGCCGGTGCATCGCCAATGCATCGCCGATGCATCGTCGATGCATCGCCGAGGCATCGGCAATGCGGCGCGATCCCCCGACCCCATCTATTCCGGCCCCATCTAGGAGGCCTCTATAAAATGGGGTGGCAACAAGCTGCCGAAAAGGATCCCTTCGTGGCCCCCCGAAGGGACCCTCTCGGGCCCAGACTGGGGCCTCTGGGGCCCGAAAAGGGCACCTGTCTCCCTCCCCTCCATTATTTTGGACCTTCCGCCCCTTTTTCGATCTGATGTGCGTAGGTTCTTTGAACTACGTGGAGTTTCCATGAGTTTGGCTGAACTCTTCCGCACACCCCGCGGAGGTCGGAAGGTGTGGAAGGTGGAGGTGGGCTCAGAAGGGGCCCCAGGGCCCGCCAAGGGCACCTTTCCTTTCCCCCCACGCATTGATTGCCCCCCAATGATGGAGGAGGAGGAGGAGGAGGAGGGGGAGGAGGAGGGGTGTGGAAGGTGGAGGAGGAGGGAGAGGGCACCTTTTCGGGCCCAGAAGGGGGCCTCCCGGTCCCGACAAAGGCACCTTTCTCCCCCCCCCAAATGTCACCTCACCGCCCACCAGACCACCCCCAACCCGACCCGAAGGCCCCGATGTGCTCTCCATTTTTCCAGTTGGGGGGGGGGTCGAGGAACATGGACAACCGAAACACGTGTGAACCCGCCCCCCCCCCCCAACCCAAAATTCGGGTCTACGGGTTAGGTTAGGGTGGTCTGGTAGGAAGTCACATTGGTCGCTTCCTCCCCTTCGTTCGCGCTCGAACAGGGCCTCTAGGGAGGCCCCCGCGGCCCCCAGAGCACCCCCCCCCCCGAGGCCCAGGGGGCCCTCAGAGGCTCCACGTCGTCGTCGTCGTCGTCGTCGTCGTCGTCGTCGTCGTCGTCATTCGTCGTCGTCGGGATTGCCGTCCTCGCCCCGTCGTCGTCGTCATCCTTCGTGGTCGTCGTGGTTGTCGGGGGCGTCAACGTTTGACGGCCCGCGGCCTGTCCTGTTCGGGCCTCGGACTTCCTCCGCTGACAGCCACAGAGGGAGAGAATGGTGTTGTTGGTAGCGTTTTTTTTCGGCGGCGCGCCCGGGGGGAAAGGGAGAAGGGGCGGGCCTTTCTCAGGAGGCTCGGGAGTCCCTCAGCCTCCTGAGAGGTGTTCTTCTGTGCTCCCACAGGTACAGGAATTGGGGGGCGCGAGTGCTTCTGAAGAGTCCCGCCGCCCTCCGACAAGGTCTTCTCCTTCTCACTTGCCCCCCCCCCGCTGTCTACATTCGAGAGGCTTCAGGGGGGGGCCTTTACCAGTTTGAGACATATCCCTATCCCTGTGTTTGGCATCACCTCACCTCGATGCCGATCTCAAGGATTCCCTCAGTCTCTGAGGGCACATCCCCAAGATTGTCCTCGCTTTTTGCTCGCCCATCTTAGGGATGAGGATCAGTTCGAGGCTGGTCAGTCTTCGCGGCCACGGCTGCGCGCGGCTTCGTCCAGGAGGCTCCGGGGCCGAGTTCCTTTCGGAGCGAGAGCGGAGGGGCCCGCCTCCACACCGCCCCGGGCGTCGTGGTGAGGTCACGCTGGCGGGCCAGCGTCCCGAATCTGGGTGCCCGTGGAGGCCAGTGTCTTCCAGAGGGAGGGAGCGTTGGCAGCTGGGCCGAGGCAGGAAGGCGGTGTGGGGAAGGCGCCTTCTCGTGTTCTTCGTGCTCATGTGGGTGCCTGTGGAGGCCATGCTCTTCCAAAGGGAGAGAGCGCTTGCTAGGGGAACAAGCGATGGCATGAACATAACAATCCGGCGCCGCCACTGGCGCGCTCCGCGCGCCAAGGAGGGGGGTCCAGCGCCGATCCGAGCAATCCGCGCGGACCTCCGAGTTTTTATATTTATATCATTCTCCGTTCCCCTATTTGCAGTCGGGCCGAGGTAGAATGTCGAGGTCGGTTCGGGGAGGGCGCCTTCGTATTCTTCGTGCTTGTTGGATGTTCTGTGCATCCTGGGGAGGGTACCCGTGGGTGTTCTGGCCGGCGGAGGATCTAATACTCTTGAGGGATGTTTTTCTGGCTTAGGTCCGACTGTATTCAACTTCTGGCAAGTTTACTGGTATGGCTTCCCCCCCCCCACCTCCTCCCCTTCCCCCCCTTCCGCAACCTTCTCAAACAGCCGAAACAGCATGCGAGTGAGTCCCGATGTGCGTGAAGTCTAGATTTCCCGTCCGTACCTCGCCACGCCCCTCCCCCCGCTGCACACAAATTTGCCAGAGTCCAGCGGAAGAACTGCCTCAACTTGGCCCGGGGGACGGTGTCGAGAGTTTTGGAGCAGACCAGGGGACTGGGTCGTTTCAGAGAAGGGCCAGGGGACTAGCTACAGTGGAGACCCATGAGAAGAAGCACCCTGCTTGCCTCCAGGGTGCACTAGGGTTCTTGGGTTTCGATGGATTTGCGGTGGAGAGCGTGGCGTTCCTGCGCGAAAAATCGATGTACGTCCTGGGGTCTCAGGGTTGGGCTTCTTGTGGAAATCTTCTTTGTAGAATGACCTCCACTGTATCTCCTGGCTCCCGTGGCCCCACCTCCCCTTCCGGCACGCCCCCCTGGCAATTTCCCTCGCCCGCGCACGCGCCTCGCGCAGTTTGTGTGCTGACCGCCCCTTCCCTGCCCCCCGCCCTTGCCCTCCACCTCCACCTTCCATACAGTGGAGACCCATGCCAAGAAGCACCCTGCTTGCCTCCAGGGTGCCCTGGGTTTGTCTTGGTTTTGATGGTTTTGCGATGGAAGGCGCGACGCTCCCACGCCAAAGATCGATGGACGTCCTGGGGTCTCAGAGCAAGGGTTGGGTTTCTGATGGAAGGTTTCTTGTGGTCGGGCCCCTACTGTACCTCCAGACCACCGCGAAAGGTACGGAAGAGTTCAGCGAAGCTCCTGGGAAATGTCTGCGCATTTCGAGGAAACCCGCGCAGAGCATATCGACAAAGGCGCGGCAAGGTCAGGGGGGCGGAAGGTCCAGAAGAAAGAGGAGGAGGAGGAGGAGGATCGAGGGCCATTCGGGTGCGCCCATCCTCGAGCACCGCGGGTCGTTACCATTACCCGGGCGGGGGTTGGCTCGGCAAAGCCCGTTACGCGCCACCTTCCTCATTCTTCTTCCGGACCTTCGGCCCTGACAGTCCGCCCTTTTTCGATGTGCTCTACGCGGGTTTCCTCGAACTGCGCGTAAAATTCCCATGAGTTTCAGAATTCTTCCGCACCTTCCGCGGAGGTCGGAAGGCATGGAAGGTGGAGGTGCAGGGTCGATCCTCCTCCTCCTCCTCCTCGACCCACGGTGCTTCGGGGGGCCTCGTCTGTCCCGAGAGTAGGTGCTATTCCTGAGAAGGCGCTCTCCTTCTCGCTTCCCACCCCCCCTGCCCGCCCGCCGAAAGACACGATTCAGGAGGGGAAAAAACACACAGACACAACTCATCGTCGATGCCCCAGAACATATGGGAAACTGTGGGGGAAGTGGGGGGGAAGACGAAGACCCAGAGAATGTAGAAGAAAATGTGGGGAATCCTGTGCTTTGTGTGTGTGTATTTCTTTGTGTGTGCCAGGGCCCCTTCAAAGATCTCGCCCCTCCTCGGCCAGCCGTGCTGCCCGCCCTCCCCCCTCGAGGGCCTCCCCCCCCCACGCCACCCCACGCACGCCTCCCCCCTCGAGAGCCTCCCCCCTCGAGAGCCTCCCCCCCCGAGAGCCGCCCCTTCAACGATCTCGCCCGCCCTCCCCCCTCGAGAGCCTCCCCCCCCTCTGCGGCGCGCGGCCTGCCAAGCCCCGCGCACGCGCCGGCGCCGGCGCCTCCTCCTCGGCTGCCGCCGGGCCCGCGCGCACAGGGAGAGACCGGCTCGGCCCGCACGGGGGCGGCTCTGACGTCGGGCCCGTCCCCCTAGAAGGGAGGGATGTTTCGAAGCGTAGACAACACATGGTCTGGGGATGTTCTGTTAGGGGGACAGAGAGTGATAGAAACATAGAAACTCGGAGGTCCGCGCGGATGTCTCGGATCGGCGCTGGGCCCCCCCGGCGGCGCCTCTGGCGCCGCCCCTGGCGCGCTCCGCGCGCCAGGGAGGGGGGTCCAGCGCCGATCCGAGCAATCCGCGCGGACCTCTGAGTTTTTATGTTTATGCCACTTTTTTCCCCTCTATTTTTTTGTCTGACATAATTTTGGAGCTGTTGAAGCATTTCTCTAGTATTTTTGAACCTTCGCCCAACCTCCCCCTGTACGGGGGGACAGGTCCGACTAGGGCTGCTCTCGGCCTCGAAGTCCGTACGTACTCGATCCTCCGGGCGGCAGGTGTGGGGTCCGAACCTCGCCGAACACGTTGCGATTTCCAGACCCTCCCCCCGCCTCTCGTCGATTGAGGAGAATGGGTGGGCGGTTGGCGGGGGCATTGGAACGCGCGACGGTCCCACACCAAAAGTCAACGGACGTCCTGGGGTCTCAGGGTTTGGTTTGTGGTGCTCTGCGAGTTCCCTGCCCTTCCCTTCACTCACCCCCCTTCCCTTTCCCCTCCCTTCCCTCACCCCCCCCACTCCCCTCCCCTTCCCTCCCCCCCCTGCCCTCACCCCCCCCTTCCCTCGCCTTCCCTTCCCCCCTCACCCTCCCTGACCTTCCCTTCCCTCCCTCACCCCCCTTTGGTGAATGTCTCCACGGAGCCGAAAACCCAGAGAACATGGGAACATATGGGGAATCATTTTATTTGTGTGTATTTATTTGTGTGCTTCAGGGCCCCTCCAGTGATGCAGATCCCCCGACTTTCCTGAAGCAGCCGTGGGCTGCGACAGCCGAGCGCTTCTCGGCGCCCCTCTCGGCGCCCCCGCTCCGAGCTCTGGGACGATGGCCGCCCGCCGCCCCCCCCCCCGGGGGCGCATGCCGGCGCCCTGCCCGGACTCGCCTTCTGCCCTGCCCTGCCTCGCCTTGTCCTGCTTCTTCTCGCCTTGCCCTGTCTGTCCCCAGGATCACCACCTCGCCTCGCCTCGCCTCGCCCTGCCTCGCCTCGCCTCGCCTCGCCTCGCATCACCACCTTGCCTTGCCTTGCCTGGTCTGCCTTGCCTCGCCCTGCCCTGCCCTGCCCTGCCTTGGCCTGCTTCGTTGAAGTCGGGCGTGTCCCCCTACAGGGGGATTTTCGACGAAAAATAAAAGATACCCCGAAATGGTCAAAACATGCCTCGCCTTGCCTTGTCCTGCTTCGTTTCAGTCGGGCCTGTCCCCCTACAGGGGGAATTTTCGACGAAAAATAGAGAATACCCCGAAATGGTCAACAAAAATGCTACAAAAATCGTCCCCAGACTGTTTTGGTGTATTTTGTTGATCCTTCTGGAGGTATTTTTTAATGTTTCGTCGAAAATCCCCCTGTAGGGGGACAGGCCCGACTTTAAGTCTTGCCTTGCCTTGCCTCGTCGGTCCCCAGGATCACCACCCACCAAATTACACCAGCCCAAACCGAAGGCTTTGATTTTTCCCCTCCATTTGCAGGGGGGGGAGGTCCGGGAACATAGAAAACACAGATGGAAACCCCATACCCCCACAAAACGAAATTCGGGTCTTCGGGTTGGGTTGGGGTGGTCTGGTTGGTAGTCAAGAAAGTTATGTCCTTTTCTTTGTGCCCGACGCGTGTGCGATGCGGCATCAGCGCGGACTGGGCGTGGCTTCGACGCGGAGTCGACACGGCTTCGACACAGACTCGACGCGGATGATGGGGGCGCGACTGTCGCGGCGGGTAGTTCCCGCAGCGGCCAGGAGGGGAGCTAAGGCACACAGACACAACGAATCGTCGGTTCCCAAGAGAATGTAGAAAACTATGGTAAGTGGGTGGGAAGACGCGACTCCAAAACAGATGGGAATACATTGAATCACACTTGGATTTGTGTGTATTTCTTTGTGTGTCCCTGGGTCCCTTGAAAAAATGCATGCGCCCAGACCCATCGACTTGACGTAATGTACTCGGTGCCGCCCCCGGTGAGCACGCTGCAGAATTCGACGGCGCCCGCATGTCTCCTGTGGTCCGGCAGGCGCACCAGGTCCTTTTGCAGGAGAGGCTCCTGATGTAGGCTTAAGTCTGGCATGTCCCTTGACATGTGGAATATCCGAGAGTGGTCAAAAGATAGTCCGGGGACGAGGCTTCGACGATTTTTCACTGTTTTGCCATAGTTTTGGCAATTTCTCATCTTTCTCCCAAAATCCGCATGAAGGGGGACACGCCCGACCTACATGTAGGCAAGGTTCTCGCCGTGCCTGAGGTGTCCTCTTCCGAAAGCCCTTGCCAACACCCTTCGCCGCCTTGTTCGTGGCCGCCCTTGCAACAGCCGCTCCTCGCCGGCGTCGCCCCCTGTTGTCAGACAGCTTTCGACACGTGGTGTTCCGGCTCCTCCCTGGTGTTCTCATCTTTCTGCCTGTCCCCCCCTCCTCTCCCTCCCCCCTCTGCTCGGGCTGGACGAAAGGGGGGGATTGGTAAAGGGGGGGGGGCGAAATTTGCTGCATGCAGCTGGTTTCGGCCCCACCGAGGGGCCCATTCCTCGATACATAGCCGCCTCCGGCGCCGGGAGGCGCCGGGAAAATCAGCTACGTGAGCTGATTC
The DNA here is from genome assembly GCA_963575745.1 of Prorocentrum cordatum. NCBI lineage: Eukaryota > Dinophyceae > Prorocentrales > Prorocentraceae > Prorocentrum > Prorocentrum cordatum. The sequence continues at coordinate 301,575 of CAUYUJ010003313.1, forward strand.
TCAAACCCCCCTTTTGCTATATCCCCCTTTCGCCCGACCCGATCTGCTCCCTCGCCTCCTCCTCCTTCCTCCTTCCTCCTCCTCCTCCTCCTCCTCCTCCTCCTCCTCCTCCTCCCCCTCCTCCCCCTCCCTCCCCCTCCTCCTCCTCCTCCTCCTCCTCCTCCTCCTCCTCCTCCTCCTCCTCCCTCCTCCTCCTCCTCCTCCTCCTCCTCCTCCTCCTCCTCCTCTCTCCTCCTCTCTCCTCCTCTCTCCTCCTCCTCCTCGTCGTCCTCCTCCTCCTCCTCCTCCTCCTCCTCCTCCTCCTCCTCCTCCACCCCCCGCCCTCACCCCCGAGCCACTGGCGCAGATGCAGGCTCAGAGGGAGGAAGGGGCGCGTTCTCGACGCGCTCTCCGCGAGGCCGTCCCCGAGGGAGGGCTCCTCTCTGGGCTTCGGGGGAGTGAGCTCCCTGTCCCCTCCCACTCCCCAGGCATCGGAGGTGGACAGACCTCCTACCCTGACACGTCGATTCAGGAATTGGCCGTTTTCGGTTCGCGAGAGGGCGTCGCGGCCGTCAGTTTTGCGGGTCCAGGTGCGTCGGTTTCGGTCCCAGGCCGTTTTCACTAAGGGGAGGTTTACTAAAGGGAGGTTTGTCCACCGCCGAAGGTAGGCTGGCGAAGAGCCTTCCATCTTCAGTTCAGTTCAGTTCCTCTGCTTCCTCTCCGCTTCCCTTCTCCCCTTTGCGGGGTGCATCTTGCCCCTCCGCGGGGATTGCATCACTCCACCTGCCCCCTTCCTCTCCCTCCCCCCCTCTGCTTCCCCTCCAGGTTGGCCGACGATGAGCCGTCTGTCTGAAAGATGGAAGGCTCATCGTTCGGTCCAGTTCAGTTCCTCTGCTTCCGCTTCGCTTCCCTTCTCCCTCCCCCTCCCCCCTTCCCTTCCCTTCCCTCCCCCCTTCCCTTCCCCTCCTCCCTTCCCCCCTTCACCTCTTCCCTTCCCCTCTTCCCTTCCCCCCTTCCCTTCCCCTCTTCCCTTCCCTTCCCTCCCCCCCTTCCCCTCCCCTCTTCTCCTTCCCTTCCCCCCTCTCCCTCCCCCCTGCCCTTCCCTCCCCCCCTTCCCAGCTCGGAGACGGGGGCGCCAGCGCCGCCAGGGCGTACGCCGCCGCGGGCGTGCACCGGGTCATCGGCATGGCCCGCCCGCGGGGGGGCCCGTCGCGGCGCCCCTCCCGCCCTCGGCGGAGGGCACCAGCTACGCACCCAGGGGAACAGAAAGTGACATGAATATAAAAACTCGGAGGTCCGCGCGGATTTCTCGGATCGGCGTTGGACCCCCCTCCTTGGCGCGCGGAGCGCGCCAGGCAGGGGCGGCGCCGGAGGCGCCGCAGGGGGGCCCCAGCGCCGATCCGAGAAATCCGCGCGGACTTCCGAGTTTTTATGTTTATGCCACTTTTTGTTCCCCTAACACCTGCACGCGAGTCGGGCATGTCCTCGTACAGGAGGAGTGTTCAGAAATAGGCAACGGAAATAGCTCGGGGGCGACCTTTCGACGATGTTGAGCTCGCCTTCGCCTTGGTTTGTCTGTGCATCTGCTGGATTTTCCCTCCGGAGCCCGCCTGTATACGAGGACATGCCCGACCTGAACCTTCACCGACCCTGGCCAGGCCCATGCTGGGTCCAGGACCCGTGTGTGTGTGTGTGTGTGTGTGTGCATTCTGCCCCAGGCAGGGGGGCGTGTGCACCGACCCTGGGCCCAGGGTGATCCTGGCCATGGCCGGTGCTGGTGTAGAGTTGGTGCATCGGGAGCCTTGAGACAGGGGTCAGTGCAAACGGGGGTCAGCCAGGGCACCAGATCCTGCAGGATCTTGCGAAGACCCCCTTAGGCCGACCCGGGTTACCGAGCCGCTCGTGGCCGCGAGGCGGCCGCGCGTATTGGCTGACCCGGGTTTGCGAAGCCCTGCACTGCAGCTTCTCTCTTGCATTGCAGTTTTTCGGCTTCTGGCTGACTCGGGTCTGATTTACCCGGGCTAGCAGATCCCCGAGTGCCCTCCCCCCCCCTCAGGATGCTTCTCCTGAGCGGGCCCCTTTCTCAATTTCCCGGAACTCCGCGCGGATCTCGTGGATCGGCGCTCTGCCACCCCTCCGATCGACGCCCCCAGCGCGCTCCGCGCGCAGGGGGAGGGGAGTCCAGCGCCGATGCAAGAGCTCCGCGCGGAGAGTCGACCGTCCATGTGGATGCAGCTTGCCGTGCCTCTGCTCCGAGCGCCTCCCCTGACGAGTCCCGCCAGGCAGGTTGCCCCCGCAGAGAGCACCCTGACGGCAGCAGCGGCGAAGGGGGTCGAGGAGCAGGAGGTCGAGAGGCGCGGCCGCGTGCGCCTCGCGGTGCCATTCGCACGCCCGGGGTCGTGGCCGTCCTGGGTCCTGGACCGAGGCGTCCGTCGGAGGTCGGGGCACGGCCACGCACACCTCGGGAGGCTCCCCCCCCTCCGAGTCGGTTCCCCTCCTGGTGGTTCCCACCACGAGCTCTGCCACGGAAGAATCAGGCCGCTCAGGAGATGGGGCAGTGTCTGGGACACAGTGGAGGCCCATGCCGAGGAACACCCCGCTTGCCTCCAGGGTGCCCTGGGTTTCGACGGTTTTGCTACGGAGAGCGTGGCGCTCCACACCACAGATCGGGGGACGCCCTGGGATCTCGGGGTTGGGCTTCTTGTGGAGGGCTTCTTGTGCACTGGCCTCCACTGTGCATCCCCTGGCCGGGGGGGGCAGTCCGAACCCTCACCCTGGCTGTACGAGCCTGTGCCTCGCGGGGACTGTTCGAGTAGGGGATCGACTACAGAATCGATTTACCCCAAAATTGGTCTTCTCGTCGAATCGGAGAAAAGATGCAGAAGTCTCCGTCGATGGCTGAACATTCTAGGTTTTCGTCGCAGATTCGATGGAGAATCAATTCTGGGCCTATCCCTAAGATTGTCCTCGCTTTTTGCTCGCCCATCTCAGGGATAGGGATCGGCCCGAGGCTGGTTAGAGAATCCGTTTTGGGGTACATCAATTCTGTAGTCGATCCCCTGCTCGAACTGCTTGTTCCTGGGATGCCTGGGCCGTCCCGAGCCCGAGCTCGGCCGCCGGCGGCCCCGAGGCCACTCTGCCCGGGAGAGCCGGCAGGTCGGGGGGCGCCGCTCCCGTGGAAGCGGCACTGCGGCAGCGGCGCGGGCACGTCCGTGGCCGAAGACCAGCCTGATGCCCTCCCCCTCATTTCAGAGCCCCAAATCATCAGGGGTAACTCGGGTCAGGGTTAACTCGGGTTCGTTGTTCGGGAATCCAAGCCCGAGTTACCCCAGACCCGAGTTACCCCGGATGATTCTGGCATCCAGAGCCCCACATCATCAGGGTTAATTCGGGTCAGGGCTAACTCGGGTTCCTTTTTCGGGAATCCAAACCCGAGTTACCCCGGACCCGAGTTACCCCGGATAACTCGGGCGCCCAATCATTCTTCTAGGCCTTCCGCCCTGGCCTTCGACCTCTGTTTCGATGTGATCTGCGTGGGTTCTTCCTTGAAATGCGCAGGGTTTCCCTGCGGTTCGATGATCTGTGCCGCACCTTCCGCGGAGGTCGGAAGGCATGGAAGGTGGAGGTTGAGGGTATGATGTCGGGCAAGTCTCTCTACAGGAGGAGTGTTCAAAAATAGTAGAACATAGTTCGGGGACGATTTGTTCACACCATTTTCTGAGCATCCCTGTGCACTTTTTGACTGTTGTCTATGTTTTGTCTGAAATCCGCCTGCAGGGGGACACGCCCAACTTAAGCCTAATACTCGGCGGCGAGCCCAGGGAGAAGTGAGAAGGGGCGGGCCTTCTCAGGAGTCTCGGAAATCCCCCGGCCTTCCGAGAAGTTTTCCAAGCCCTCCCCGGAGACGCAGAAAGCCTCTCAGAAGGCGCGAGGGCTTCTGAGGAGCCCCGCCGCCTTCTGAGACGTGCCTTCTCCTCCTCACTTCCCCCCCTCGCTCTGTCGCCGCCGAACTTCAGCATCGGCGCTGGCAGATCCGTGGTCGAAGATCAGCCGAACACGGCCGGAGCCCGCCGATGCCCGCAGAACTCTCGTCTCATACCAGCTCTGATCGGGCGGAGTTCTTGGCTCCGTCCGGCCTTCCCTGGCTTAGTGGCCCCTCCGTCAGGCTCGGTCGCTCTTTTGACCGTCTCGCGAAGACCCGTCGGCAGGTGCGTCCTTGCCGCCCCCTCTTCCGGGCCCCTCGTGCCGCCCAGTTCTCTCGGGGCGTGCGAGCCAGGAGACGGTGGAGACCGACCGTCGCGCACGCAGGCGTCGTCCGTCGAAGGCGAGCAGCGGATTGCGCCAGGCACGCCGGGCACGTCGCGGGCTCGGTGGCCTCGATGTGCAGGGCGTGCGAGGCGGGAAAGGTTCGACAGCTGGGCGAGGGCTGCTGAAACCGTGGCTGCTAAAACGGCCCTCCCGGAAGGAAAAAACAACCTCCCGGAATGAGGCGCGGTACGCGAAACAGTCAACGGGCTTCTTCCTGGAAGGACGAAGACAATTTCCAGGAGGTCGATTCTAGCAGCCACGGGTTTAGCAGCCCTTGCCCAGCTTCCGAAATGTGCCCCTTCTCTGAATCTAACAACCCAAGCCTGATCGAGTGGGGGAAACGTGACGGCTGGTATCTCTTCGCGTGCGCCTTCTGGAGGCACGGTTCTGTCTCCCCGGCCCCGCCCTGGGGTCGTCAAAGAGAAGAGCGAGGTTCGAGGGTTAGGGTATTTCAATTTCCACTAGCCTTGCCTGCCATATGGAATTTCGAGCACCAAGACAGTACCGAAACTTGATGGTGTTCACGTGTCGACACTGTTTCGATACCTTTTCTGGGTGCTCGATGTTATGTTTGAGATGTGGTTCTCAAGTGTCTGGACGCCCGAACTGGGTACGGAAAGAATGGGTACCATGCCCAACAGCAGTTCCTGTTCGTTCTGCACAGGATTCGCCGTCCGCGCCGCCGCGGCCCGTGCCCATTCGAGACAGAAGGCCGTCTGCCCAACAGCGGCCGCTGTTGGTTCGGGGCAACACTTGCGGTTAGGCATTGTGCCCATTCTTTCCGTGCCCATTTCGGGCGTCCAAAAAGCACGATGGGAGCAGCACAATCCAAGGGCCTGCCAGGTGTTCGCCTCTCCTGTGCCCGCATGGGGCGCTGTTGGTTTTGGGACAACACTTGCGGTTGGGCATTGTACCCATTCTTCCCGTGCCCATTTCGGGCGTACAAAAGGCACGATGGGAGCAGCACAATGCAAGGGACTGCTGCCAGGTGCTCGCCTCTCCCTGTGCCCGCAGGGGGCGCCCTGTCCGCCACGGCGGAAGGTGCGCCTCGAGCTGTCTGGTCGGTGCGCGCCCTCCAAGGGGACGTCTGTGGGCCGTTGCTCTCTGGACCTGCAGGAAGACCGGAGGCGGCCAAGAGGGGGGTGATGGCTACAGTGCCGTTTTTAATACCTGCTCCGCGTGCGGATCATGTATACAAAAATGCAAGAATTTAGTACTAAACGCAACGATGGGTTCATGCATGCATTTATTCATACATTAATCATGTATAATTAATCAAATATGTTTATAGTCTTTTTTTACAAAAAATACCCTATAGGGCGAGAAGGGGAACGCGCGAGCCGCAAGGGTGTGGGGGATACCACGCGCTTTCCGGTTCGGAACAGATGCGTATTTTTATAATTGGCATCGCCTGATCTCGATGCCGGCTTACGGGATCCCTTAGCTTGCAGGGGCACATCCCCAAGATTGTCATCACCTTTGGCTTGCCGACCTTCTGGATCGGGATCAGTTGGAGGTTGGTGATGCACGCAAGCGCAGCGCATATGAATTGCAAGCAGCTCTGGCATTATGATGTTCCAGCCTACTTTTAGCCTTCATCACTACAAAAGACTTTCGAGCATCAGAAAAGTACTGACACTCGAGGGTGTTCACGTGTCGGGCCCTGTGAGACACTCGTCTGGCATTGTTCCGACGCTGTTTCGACACTCTTTCGGCACTTTTCCGGTGCTCGAAATTATGTTTGGGATGTGGTCCTTAAGTACGATGAGAGCAACATAACTCTGGCGCAGAATTGGCATGGGCCCCTCCTCTGCACGGACCGCCCCTCCCTCGCAGAGAGCCAGCCACGCGCAGAGTGGGGAGGGGGGAGGGGGAGGGCTTCTTAGGAACACCCCTGCTTCTTAGAAGGCGCGGGCCTGGAGTATAGATGTAAGGCTGGCGCCTTCTAAGAAGCCGCCTCTTTCTGAGAAGCCCTCCCCCTCCCTCCACCCCCTTGTGCGCGCCGCCAAGAGAGCCCCGCCCCCTGGGCGGTGCCGCCGCCGCGGCTGCGCGCACCGACCGAGGACCTCTGCGCGGTGCGCCAGGCCCTCCACGAGGCCGCCCCGAGGGGCAGCGCCGCCCTCCTCCCGAGGGGCAGTGCCCTCCTCCTCCTCCTCCTGATCTTCCTCCGCCCTCCTCCTCCTCCTCCCTCTGCCTCCTCCCCCTGATCCTCCTCCTCCTCCTCCTCCTCCTCCTCCTCCCTCTCGCCGCCGTCGTCGCCGCCGCTGGCCGCCGTCGCCGTCGAAGTTGCCGTTGGCGCCGCCAGCGCCGCCGCGGTGGGTCGCCGTCGCTGGCGTGGGCGTGGTCGGCGCCAGCGCGAGCGCCAGCGTGACCGATAGCGTCGTTTTCGTCGTCGTCGTCGTCGTCGTGATCGTCGTCGTCCTCGTCGTCGGCGTCGTCGTCGTCCTCGTCTTCGTCGTCGTCAGTGTTTCCAGGCCGCCGAGATGGGGTACAGTGGGGGCCCATGCCAAGGAACACCCTGCTTGTCTCCAGGGTACCCTGGGTTCCTGTGTTTCGAGGGTTCTGCCGTGGAATTTTGTGACCTGTCTCGCGCCGAAAGTCGAAGGACGTCCTGGGGTCTCTTTCTTGGTTGGGTCTCCTGTGGAGGGTTTCTTGTGGTCGAGCTCCTGCAAGAGCAGAGGGGGTCGGATCGGGTTCCCTCGGGCCTCCCGGGCCGCTGGAGAGGCCCTTTGGGCCCCAGAGGCTTTCTCGGAAGCCCGCGGAGCTCGTCGCGGGGCCAGCTCGGGCTCGGGAATCTCCCGTCCTGGGCGGTGCTGACAATTTCTGCTTCGGAGGGCCAAAAAGGAGGAGAGAGGAGGAGGAGGAGGAGGACAGGGAGGGGGAGATGGAGGAGGAGGAGGGGGATGAGGGGGAGGAGAAGGAGGAGGAGGACGAGGAGGAGGACGAGGAGGAGGAGGAGGAGGAGGAGGAGGAGGAGGAGGGAGGACGGAGGAGGAGGAGGAGGGAGGACAGAGGAGGAGGAGCTTGACAGTTTCTGCCTCGGAGGGTTGGGGCATCTTTCCGTAGGACAGTCGGGGGTGGACATAACCCCAAACAGTGACACGTCGATTGGTGAATTGTCCGTTCTCGGTTCTCGAGAGGGCGCCGTGGCCGTTATTTTCCAGGCATCCCCGAGACAGTCGTTTCAGACTTGCCAAAGGGGCTCGAAGCAGATGTGGTCGGACGGTTGCGCCGCATGTTCGGTGCATCGCCGATCAGGCTCGACCTGGATCCCGATCTTCTCCATCCCGACGCCGCTGGTGCATCGCCGATGCATTGGCGATGCGGAGCAGACACCATCTACTACACCCCCATGGGCAAGTAAGGCAACTTTTGCAGGCCGTGGCGAAAAACTTTCCTGGGAGGAGTTTTGCTTTCCGGGTACGTTTGTGAAGGCCCCAGGGCCCAGGAAGGGCCCCCGGAGACCGAACACGACGAACACCGAAGACAATAAAAATCAAACAAATCAACGGACTCGTTGCATGACGGTCAGGGCGCTGAAATAAACACCCCTTCGGGCTCGGGAGTGGTTCGGATTTCCAGGCAGTTCCTGTTGTGGCTCTGGCCCGCTTTGGCCAGAGTAGCCCCAGCGTTCCTTATTATGAATTTCTTAGGGTGGACAGACCTCCTACCCTGACACGTCGATTAGCGAATTGGACGCTTTCGGTTCGCGAGAGAGCATCGCGGCCAGGATTACGAATAATCATCATCATCATCATCATCATCATCATCATCATCATCATCATCATCATCATCATCATCGTCATCGTCATCGTCATCGTCATCGTCATCGTCATCATCATAACTTGTATCTGAGATCGTTGTTAGTGTTTGTGGTTTGATATTTCAGGTTTGGAATTTGGCGTTTGGGATTTGGTGTGTTGGTGTTTTGTGATTGGTGGTTTGAGTACGGGGTTGGGGGGGGTGATGTTTTGGGCTTTGGGTTTGGTGCTTGAGAGGTTGGTGGCTGGTAGTTCGAGTTTTGTCTTTGGTTGTTTTTGGTGTCTGGTATTGAGGGTGCTGTGTTTTGGGCGTTGGGTTGTTGGTGTTTGGGGTGCGGGGTTTGGTGTTTGGTGTTTCGGGTTTGGTCTCGTGTGGCGCTGGTGTTTGGTGTCTGTGTGCGGCGTTGAAGGTTTGGTGTTTCGAGTTCGGCGCTTGGTGCTTGGGGTCTTCTGGGCTGTTGGTTTTGGGTTTGTGTGTTCGGGGTTTGGAGTTTGAGGTTTGGGGTGCTGGTGTTTGGTCTGGGGGTTTGGTGTTTGGTGTGGCTGGCGTCCTTTTGAGTGCTGCGAAGAGGTGTGCCATCGATCTGTTGTAGAACACCTGCAGAAAGAGCCCTTTTCCCGGATACTGTGCCCTTTTGCAGGAGGAGGAGGAGGAGGAGGAGGAGGAGGAGTTCTTCCCGAGGTTTGCTTTCCCCCCTGTCCACAGGGGGGACCGCCCCCTGGGACCTCCAGGGGGCACGGCGTAATCTGAGCTGGGCCCCCCTTGCCCTCCCCCCCTCCCCCCGCACCCCACCCTTTCCCGGCGACCCCCCCTCCCTTGGCGATCAAAGGGAATGGGATTCCTTTCGAGTGAACTACGACGTTTTTCAATTTCCTTCGGACGGCGACGACGACGACGACGACGACGACTAGAGCGTCTTCCACACCCCGACAGGGTCGGCGGATGCGCATTGAGACGAGACTTGCACATAGGTTACCTGCGGGGGCGCGAAGGTAATCGCGCTTCGCGCGAGGTGGTCTAGGCCAGGGGGGCGGCTGCCCTTCTTCGGGGCGGGGGCGCGATGGCGCGAAGATGCGTAATCGGTCGTCGCACATCGCGGGGGGGGGGCCTAGGGTACGGCCAGGCCAATCACCGGACTTTTCCACCTCCCTCCGTAGCCGCACGTTGCGGCTCCATTCACAGGGTGCCCATTCATCCAGCACTTTGGCTGCAGGCCAGTCGCACTGGTTGTCTGTGGCACCCTTGGCGATCCAAGCGGTCGTGGAGGCCTACGTCTCAAGCGTCGTGCCCAGTGTGTCGTTCATTGGTTTTCTGACACTGATGCCATGGAGCTCGCAGAACGAGCCAGCCAACGTGCTGGCCCCGGAGGCAGGCCATGGAGAGATGAGCCAGGGCAGCATCACCCAGATGGTGGAGCAGCACGAGGCCGTGGTTATCCCGTCCGTGTACAAGACAAGTGAGGAGAAGAGGGGCTTGACGCGCCTTTTGGACGCTCTGACGGCCGCACACCCTGACGCGTTCGTTTTCTGGGTGCAGCTGCCAGATCGGATGGGTGCCGAGCTGACCAAGGGCTACCTCCGTACCTTGATGGCGCGGCAGGGTTCGCTCTACAGCTTTGGGGCGAGCGGCGTACTGATGGAGCTGGAGGGTGGCCCAGAGGGCTTGCAGCAGAAGATACGCCTGGAGCTTGCGGAGAACACCGCGATCCAGCTTCGCGTACAAGTCTACGAGAGTACCATTCGAGCGGGAGTGTTTTCTTCTAGCGAGATCTAGACCATGGAGGGCGAACACGACAGGCTTCTCTGGGATATTATCCCAGAGTTGTTAATGTCCGTTTTTCCTGCTCTAGACAAGCGCTTACTGGAATTGGGGCACTGTCGGGGACTTCCTGTTGATTCAGCAGTACGCAAATCATCCGCACATTATGTTGGCGGTTAACGGGCAGCACGAGAACCTTGTGGTCAAGATGCGCAACAAGCGCAGCGTCACCGCTGCCGAGGAGGTGGAAAGCATTTACCAGGAGTTCAACCTGCTGACGCACACCCTCGACCACCCACACATCATCCGCTGCGTAAGCATGCTGCACGGCCAGTCCCATGCGCACCTGGTGCTCCAGTATGGCGGTGGTTTCCTCATGGAGCAGGTGTTGTCGACTCAACCAGGCCGTCATTTGTCCAGGGACGATGCCGCGTCAATGATGTTACTCACGGGCAGGTGTCGCTGAAGCACGTGTCGGTAGAGATTGCGAGGAACCGGTTCGTTTGCCGCTTGGTGGATTTCAGCATGGCAGCCCACGTTCCAGACTCCAGCACGCGGGAGACCATGTGTGGTTCTCTCCCGTGCGTCGCTCCGGAGGCAGCGCTGGGGGTGCCGTATTGGCCCAAGCCAACAGATTGTCGGAGCCTAGGGGTGGTGCTCCTGGAGACCGCTTGCGGGCAAGGCTCGCTCGAGCTCTCGGTGCCATGGCGCCGTTGCGCAAGCCTCGCGCAGGCCATGCGGGAGATACTCGAGTTCTTCGCCCATGCCGGCTCCCGTGCCCAGGCGATGGCGAGCATGGGCGGCGTGCACCACGGCACGGCGTTGGTGTGCTTGGAGGCGTTGCTGAGGCCCGAGCCCCTCCGCAGGGCGAGTGCCTCCGACGTGGTGGACGCGCTGTCAGCCAGGCGCGTGTAGGCCGCTCGTTCCTGGGTGATGCTCGGGGGACAGAATGACATAAACATAAGCGTTCGGAGGTCTGCGCAGATTTCTCTGATCGGCACTGGAGCCCCTTTGCGGCTTTCCAGCGCCGCGCCTGGCGTGCTCCACGCGCCAGGGTGAGAGGGGTCCAGCGCCGATCCAAGAACTCCGCGCGGACCTCTTTCCGCAACCATTTTGGCTCACGAGCTCTACGAGGGTCCCGGCGGTAACCTGGTCTCCTCCCTCCTCGGGATTTTCAGACTGGGGGCTCCCGTCGGGCCTTCGTCTCGAGCGGCATTGTGCCGACATCATGAGGTTCTTCTTACGTTAACTGCCCATCCCGTACTCTCGCTCTTTTGTTCTTCCCATGCTGTACATTTGCATTCTGCAGTCGTGCATTGAGTTGGTCTTGACATACGATACGAATATCGGAGGCTCACGTGTCGTGTGGTATTGCAGGCTGTTCGTTGAAGTCTTCATATTGTACACGGTTGCACTCTGGCCATGTGTTGTGCTCTGCTCATTTTTTGCCAGTTTGTGATTACCCAGGTAAACATTCGACATTGTGACAATGATAAGTTAAGGTTTCGTTGAAGGCAGTGAGACACTCAACTTGAGTTCAATACAATGAGACGCCGGTGCCAACTTCAAGTCAAGCTCAATGCAATGAGACATTCAATTCAAGTTCAGTTCAAGTTTCTTCCGATCGCGGAGGAGGCGTTTGGCCTGGATCCGCGGTCGCCTGTGATACGGTGTCAGTTTGAATCATGGTCTGTGATGTTCTATCACGCTTGGACTCCGCTTAATTTGTGCACACTGTGCACTCTGCTGACCGTGCACATCGTGAGTCTGCACTCTGCTCAATTCATGCATGTTGTGATTAATGAGATATTGACACGTTCAACATTGGGCCATTGATTATTCACTGCGCGAGGTCTTTGCTGACAGTTTTTATTGTGATTCTCGTGTGTCTTCGCGAATCACCTTGCTGCGCGAGCCCCTTCTTGCGTGGCGCCCTCTTGGCAGTTTCGGAGAGACCATTGAGATCAATCGTTGAGGTATTTCAGGCGTTTCGAGTCAATGCATGCGATTCTGTGCTTATGGAGACATTGATCAATTCATGCATGTTGTGATCATTGAGACATTGGGACGGTCAACATTGAGTCATTGATCATTTTCAATTCATTGCATGAGGTCTATGCTGACAGTTTCTACTGTGATTCTCGTGTGTCTTCGCGAATCACCTTGTTGTGCGTGCCCTTTCTTATGTGGCGCCCTCTTGGCAGTCTCAGAAGGATCATTGAGATGGAGGACTGAGATATTCTAGGCCTCTCAATTCAATTCATGCAATTTTGCGCTTATTGAGACATTGGGACGGTCAGCGCTGAGTCATTCACAATTTAGTCATTCATCAAGGTAGTTTCAATCATTATGACTTTTTACTTGGCGCCTCAAAGTAGGTCGCTCGTAGCTCCGATCGACAGTGCAGTTGCCTCGAAGCAGGTCGCTTGCATGTGGTCTCATTTGTTTTGTATAGACATGTTCCTCAAGAAGGTCGCTTGCGCTTGAAGGGCGTTTTCCTGGCTCAGTGGAGCCTGCTCGCTGCCCCATGAGGGCTTGATTTCGCGAGACCGCAAACCGGAGAAAAAAGAAAGAACTCCGCGCGGACCTCTAAAGTTGGTTGTTCATGCCAGTATTTGTTCCCCGAGATGCGCCCGCTCTTGTGAGTTGGTAACGGTGCCCCATCGAAGAAAAAGGGCGCATCTGCATCCATTTGCGCCTAACGCATTGAGATTTCTCATGCGAGCTCGAGGCATAATGGGGTTAGCCTGACTGGTTTGAATCACTATACGTCGCGGCTTTCGCAGGTGTTCATGTGTCGGCATTTGCCTGAGCATGTTCATGGGATTCATTTTTTGTCCGCACCCACGATGCAACGGCGGTCTGTTCGCTTTGCGAGGTGTTGCCAATTCTGGTTGTTTGATTTCAGTTTCCTTAGCCGGTGGAGCCTGGTGTCCTTACTCGCTGGCTCCCACGCGTGACGGAATTTTGCAGCAGTCGTCTTCACCCTTGGTCGCAGTGGTAGTCAGCAGGGTCATCTTTGATCTGGGCGTCCCGTTTAATCACCCCCTCGGGTTTCCCCAGTCGGCGTTACTTGATCCACTCCAGCCAATTAGTAACCACTTTTTCCCTTCGCGAGCCTCTGCGCTTGGCGATCTTGACCCTCTCTGAGCGCATGCCCATGGTAGTAATCGTAGAAGCACTGGAGGGAGGGTAGCAAATGCACTCCCCGAGTGGGTTTCATCCTTGCGGCAAAAAGCCCTATATATGTTTACACAGTTACAATGGGTACCACGATATGCGTTAGGGATACGTAAGGATCGGGGGTGCAGTAAACTGGAACGAATATGTTTACACTTTGTTTTGGAAATATCTCACAAGTGCGAATACTATCACGACTGCTAATCGAATGACCTTCGGCCCATCCCGCCACTGTGCCTGGATTGTGGGTCGAAGTTATCATGGATGTTTCTTGGGGTCTCTTCGGGGCGCCCTTGTGGGCATATTGGGGGCAGCTTTGCGGCCCGTTGATGGCCTCGTGGGGGCCTCCGGGGGTCTCGAGAGGTGGGGCCTCCCAGGGGCCCCTCGGGTCCGAGGGCTCGAAATACCCGCTGGGGTCTCCCACCTGGCCCCCTCTTGGAGCCGTCGCTGGGGCCTTTTGGGCCGTCTTGGGCGCCTCTCGGGCCGTCTTGGGGCCTTCTCGGGCCATGTTGGGGCCCTCTTGGAGGCCTTTTGGGCCGTCTTGGGGCGATCTTTGAGGCCTCGTGGGCCGTTTTGGATCGCCGGCAAATTGAATAGGCGAGAATTCGAAACTCAATGATGTTTGCCTTTTGGGGCCCTCTTGGGAGGCCTCTTGGAAGCCTCTCGGGGCCTTTCGTAGGTTTCTTGGGCCGCTTGGGGGCCATATTGGGCGTCTTAGAACAATATTTGGGCGTATCGGGGCATCCTCGGGCCGTCTTGAGAGACTCTTTAATCCCTCTTGGCCCGTCTTGGGGCCCTCTTGGGCCCAGAAAACATCGCGCGAGAATCCGCGGCACGCCCCCGACAAACCGCGCCAAGCCCAAGAAGATTTTGAAACACGAGTGAGGACTGACGCTTAGAGGATTAGGTGAAGGACCTGAGGGCACGCCCACTCTGTGCCCAGCGGCGCGGTGGCGGGAGGTTTCTTGGCAGCCTCGGGGGCCTTGGGGCGTCTCGGGTGCCTCTAGGGGGCCTCTTGGTGATCTCTTGGAAGCCTCATGGAGGCATCTTGAGAGCAGTGGGTTCCTCTTGGGGCCCTCTTGGGGCACCCTTGGGAGCCTCGGGGGCCATCGTGGGGCCATCTTCGAGGAGATCGATCAAAAAAGGGAGTAGTAAGTGACAGGGTCCCCCCAGGAGGCCTGAATAGGCCCAACACCTAAGTTAGATAAATGATCGTTGCCTTCTCGCCGAGGCCAGGGGGTTTTAAGAGGAAACTCCCTGAACCGGTCACGCCCTAAAGGCTTGGTGGGAAGCTCACGCCAAGACGTACACGAGTGCGACTGTGAATGTTGATGCGATTGCGAATGCTAGCGCAGGAGGCCACGGGAAGCCACGTCGCACCATCGATTCGGGATCGGGCGACGCATTCGTTAGTTGATGTGAAGACCAGCACATGCAGCACACTGAAAAGTAAGTTGCTCAGAGAACCACGGGCCGATTCTCGCGAGCCGTCGAGCCCAGGGCCTGCGGCCGACACCTCGGGGACACGCAGCGACGGGTGCGCACCCTGGGTCGAGACCGACGGGCCAACGCCTCCTTCCTGGACTCCCCCCTCCTACCTGCCACCTTCGTACCGCAGCCAACGCCGCTTCAACTCGAAGAGGAATAGGAACGCCATACCCAGACACGCAGCTGCTCCAATTTGTTTGATGCTAGGGCCAGTTTTGCCCCTGAGTTAGTTTTTGACGCTCGCGAAGGTGGGGCGAGGGCCCCTGGAGGCCAGAAACAGCCAACAAACACCTGCTTTAATTTTTTTGGAGTGTCGGATATCAGGGTAGGTATAAGCTTCCGAAACTCCGCGCTGATTTATTGGATCTGCGCTGGACCCCCCTGGCGGCACCTCCGGCGCTGCCAGGTGATGTTTCGGATCCCGACGGGGGGGCGGCATGGAAGTACCGCCCCTCCTTTGACGGATGGTTCGCAGGATGTCCTTTTGGGGCCCCCAAAGTCTCCAAGGGGGCCTCAAGCGAGCCCCAAGAGGCCTCACGATGGCCCGAAGAGGCCTCCAGCATGCTCCCGGAGCGTCGCACGCACGGCGAGCACCCAAGGCGGCCCTGGGGACGCACGACGCCACACACACACACCCCAGGCAAAGAGAAGCAACCTCTCAACCAGGACAACCACGATTGGCAGCCAAAGCTCCCTGATCAGGGCAACTCACCCGGTACTTCTGCTTCCGGACGGGCTGGTGGGGTTGGTGGGGATGCGCGGCTTGGCCCGTGCCCGATGTGCACGACCCACGGAAGAAATGTTGGCCGACACGAAAACAAAAGCTGGCGCCACCCACCCGCGAGGAGGGCCTCGCCGCCCCCCGCCGCGGGAGCCCGACCCGCCGCCCGCGGCGCCGCCGCGACGCCCAGGCCCACCGCGAGTGCCTCGAGCTCTCCGTGCTGTCGGAGCCCCGCCCGCCGCCCCTCCGCCGCCGGGCGCGCACCCTCCTCCTCCTCCTCCTCCTCCTCCTCCTCCTCCTCCTCCTCCACCTTTCCTCCTCCTCCTCCTGCTCCTCCTCCTCCTCCTCCTCCTCCTCCTCCTCCTCCTCCTCCTCCTCCTCCCTCCTCCCCTCGTCCTCCTCCTCCTCCTCCCCCTCGTCCTCGTCCGCCTCCTCCCCCTCGTCCGCCTCCTCCCCTCGTCCTCGTCCGCCTCCTCCTCCCCTTCCCGTCTTCCTTCTCCTCCTCCTTCTCCTCCTCCTCCTCCTCCTCCTCCTCCTCCTCCCCCTCGTCCTCGTCCGCCTCCTCCTCCTCCTCCTCCTCCTCCTCCTCCTCCTCCTCCTCCTCCATGCGGGGCGTGCGCTCGGCGGGGCCGACGCGGCGCTGCTCAGAAGCTCCACGCGGAAAGCCAGGCGCCGCACGGGTGGTTTCTCACCGGGTCTCAGTCGGGCTTGGCTTGTTGCAGGAGGCGTCTTCAAACATACTTCGTAGAACAGTGCGACGACTACTCGTTAATCAATTTTGATCATACTTGAGTATTGTTGGGCATCTCTAGGGGAACGAAGAATGACATAAACATAACAATTCGGAGGTCCGCGCGGATTTCTCGGATCGGAGCTGGCCCCCCCTCCCTGGCGCGCGAAGCGCGCCAGGGGCGGCGCCGGAGGCGCCGCCAGGGGGGTCCAGCACGGATCCGAGAAATCTGCGCGGACCTCAGAGTTTTTATGTTTATGTCATTCTTCGTTCCCCTAATTTCTAATTCTCCGTCCAGAATCCGCATGTCGGGGGACAGGCCCGACCTAACACTGGGTCCTCCCGCTGGGCTTCGGGCCCTGGAGCCATCGCAGATCGTTCGGGCCCTCGGGCCGGGCTACGACGAGGAGGAATCCCATGCAGAGAGCCTGCCGGAGCGCTCTCCGAGCGTTCCGGGAGGCTCTGATGATGGCCGCGGCGCCAGAGACGTCTTCCAGAGCCGCGGGATCTCTTGAGGAGGGGAAAAACACACAGACACAATTAATTGTCGATTCCCCAGAAAATATGAGAAAATATGGGAAGTGTGGGGGAAGACAAAAACCCAGAAAATATAAGAAAATATGGGGAATCATTTTATTTGTGTGTATTTATTTGTGTGTTTGTGGGCCCCTTCATCTCAGAGATTCTCGATTCATCCTCACCCGATGTTATCTTCGTCCTGGCTTCCTCTGAGGTCACTGCTCAGGCAGCGCTTCTCCGTGCTGCCTCCTGTCCGCGCGGGGTTTGCGCGCGCGGCCCGGCGGGGGCCCCGCGAGCGTCCGCACATCGGCTCGGGATGAGAGGCTATGTTCGCTCCCGCATGCTGCCGTCTGTCGTACGCGCTCCCTCCCTCTCTCCCCCTCCTCCTCCTCCTCCTCGTCCTCCTCCTCCTCCTCCTCCTCCTCGTCCTCCTCGTCCTCCTCCTCTTCCTTCTCCTCCTCCTCCCCAGCGCGAGCTCGGATTGCATCCAATCGTAAGGCATGGGCGAGAAATGACATGCCAGGTGGACGGCCTCGAGTGACACTGATGCGGGTGGGCTTTCTTGGGGGTGAGAAGCCGGTCCTGGGGAGACGCCCCTCGAATCTGCAGGCGGCCTCTCAGAAGGCGCGGAAGGCCTCCGAGAACTCCCGCCGTTGTCTGAGAAGTTACAGTGGAAGCCCATACCAAGAAGCACCCTGCTTGCCTCCTGGGTGCGTTGCGTTTCGTTGGTTTCGGTGGTTTTTCTGTGGAAGGCGTGACGTACCCACACCAAAACTCGGTGGATGTCCTGGGGCTCCAGAGTTGGGCTTCTTGTGGAAGATCTCTTTTGGTCGAGCCCTTAGTGTATAGTCAACCCCCACAGGAAGGATGGGCGACTTTCCGAGGTTACCCCTGCATCCGTGCCCCTTTCGCCCCATCCTTAGCGAAATTCGCTGGTCAGCCCCACTCGAAAAATGTCACCATGGCTTTCCGAGGACCTCGCGCCTCTACTGCGCATCCTTACCGCACGTGCCGACTGTATGCCCCCCTCTCACTCAGGCCCCCCCCGTGGCCTCGCCGCCGAGGGAGGCCCTCTCACCGTACGTGGGGCTCCCGGGACCCTCCAGTTAGGTTTGAGTCGGGCCTGTCCCTCTACAGGAGGAGAATCCAAAGATGGGACAATTTGTCGGGGGCGATTTTCTGAGCGTTGTTGGCGACCTTCGAAAATTGTTGGAATATGTCCAATTTGCCGCCTAAGCTCTGGGAACGCCCGCGTGAGCGACTCGGGCGGAGCAGCGGGCGCCAGGGAGGCGCCCAGGGCCTCGGGGGCCCGCGCCCTTCGGGGCCCGCTCGACGCACGCCCAGGGGACGGGGGAAGCAGACCGCCCGCGCAGGGGAGGAAGAAGGTGCCCTTACTTCGATTGCAACTCCTGGGAGGTCAAATTCTGATTTTGCCCTGGTCCGAAATCCGGCGCAATCCCGCTCAATCCCGTCTAATCCGGCTTAATCCTGTTCAATCCGAGGCCCACTCCCGAGTGGGGCTCAATCCTCCTTGACCTTCCCGACGCCTCCCAGTAGTTGCCTCCTGACCTTGCCAAACCGTGCCTCTCCTGCGCGGAGGGGCCCGTCTGCGGCACGCGCGGCGCCGCGCCGTCGGGCCTCCCGCAGGGAGGGCGCGGCTCGGCGCGGCGGACAGCCCGCGGCCCCGAGACATCCTCCCGAGACCTCCAGGCATCCTCCAGAGCTTCCAGATCTCACATACTTTCGGTTTATCCTCACCAGATGTTGTCCTCATCCCGGCGCCGTCTTACACTATACGGACGGGGCTAGGACGAGGATGAATCCGTTCCAGAGCGTTCTGGAACGTTCTCAGAGCGTGTTGGAACGTTCTGAGAAGGTCGCGGCGCCCACGACATCCTCCAGAGCCGCCGGATCTCAGAGGTTCCCGGTTTATCCTCACCCGATTTGATCTTCGTCTTAAGGCTTCGTCGAATATGGTCGATGGCGAGATCCGAACGCTGCCCTCGCCGATCTGAAATTCAGGCACCTCAATGGGCGGCGGGGGTAGGGATCAGAACGCGTCGAAGACGTAGCGTAATCCGAGCCCTACCCTCGCCTCCCATCGATTCAGGAGAATCGATGGCCGTTAGCTTGGCATCGCTCGGACGTGTGCATTTTTTCTCGGCGAGGACCATCGAGGAGCATCCTTGATCATTTACCGAAAAATGCTCACACGAAATCGAAAAATGCACGGGGAATGGACGTCCGAGCGATGGCGAGTTAGGGGTAAGGTTCGGATGCCGCAGCCCACATATGTGGATGCTAGAAGGGTGTATCTGGCCTTACCTGGCTGGTAATCGGGTTGCAAGTGTCATAAGCAGCTACGTGGGGTTGGCAAATCGGGCTGAGTGGGCGGAGCCCAGTGCGTGGAGTTACCAAACCCTGTCATGTCGCTTAGGGCATTCCTAACCAACGTGTAAGTTAGGTTCGTAAAGATACAACCCAACTTAGCATGCACTTGTACTCCCCCATCCCCTTAGCAAACCCCGTACCGATTCAAGAAGTAATTAGGCACTTGAAACGCCAGTTCCGTTTTCCTTACCAGAAGCTGCGCGACCATAAACAACAAATTGCACGGCCCTGTCATTTCCAGGGCGCGCTGATCCTTACTTGCCAATCCACTCCGACCCAACCCGAATGTCCCAGCCTCCACCAATGCGCGGGTTGGAAGGTCTACGGGTTCCACAGTGATTGATCGATGTTCGGAACGTCGCTGAAAATTGGTAGGCTCAACGGCGACTTCGGGTTGAGTTGGCCGGACGGGGCTAGGACGAGGATTCATCTGTTCAAGAGCGTTTCGGAACGCTCTCCTGAGCGTTCCGAACGCTCTGAGGACGCCGCGTTGCCCGACGAGTCCTCCAGAGCCGCCAGATCTCAGGGAGTTCCAAATATCTCCTACGTCCGAAGGTATTGGCCATGCGCAGAGGGGGTAGGGGGAGGGAGAAAGGCTTCTTTGAAGCACCCCTGCTGCCCAGAAGCCGCGGGCTTTCTCTTCTGTAGATGTAGGGCCCGCGCCTTTGAGGAGCGGCCGCCTTCTAAGAAGCCTTCCTACCTCTCCCTACCCCCCTCCGCGCGCCGCGAAGTGTTGTCCTCGCCCTGGCTGCGTCTTACAGTAGGTTCGTGTCGTGCCGATGTGGCGGCGACCCCGCCTCGAATGTTGAACGCCGCCAGTGGCCGAGAATCGGCCAACATGTGACGATCTGGCGATCGAACAGCCGCCGATCGTTCCAGGTCGAACGATCCACACGGTGTCAGAAATCAGCGCTGGGGTCGTCACGACGCGAACTTGCCGTAGATCGGATGGCTCGGTGGGTCGCGGGGCAGGGCCGCCGCGCCGCGCCCGCCGCGCCGCGCCGCGCCAGCCGCAGGAGTCGGGCAGCCGCTCGCTGGCCCCGCTGCTGGACGGCAGGGTCCGAAGTATGGGCCCCCGGTCGTTGCGGCGGCCGGGTTGGGGGGGTGGGTGGGGGGGGAAAGTTCGGATGCAGCTCATGGGAGGTGAATTTCTGACTCTTCTCCCTGGTCCGCAGTCCGGCTTCATCCGGCTCGGTCCCGCCCAGTCCGGCTTGATCCCGCTTCATCCGGCTAAGTCCTGTTGAATCCGAGGCCGAATTTGGCGTAGCAGCCCCCCAATGGGTATTCATGTTCTTGAATTTTTCCGACGAAGACCTCCCAGCAGTTGTCCTCTAAGGGAAGCAACAATGTCTGTTTCCAGTGAGCAGCCATTTTTGCTTTCGGTGGGGGGGCAGGTCTTTTCAGAACGCTCGGAATTGCCCTGGCCTCCTGAGAAGCTTTCAAAGCCTTCCCTGAAGACAGGGAAAACCTTTCAGACGGCCAGAGTGTTTCTGAGAAGCCCCACCGCTTCCTGAGAGGGTTTTCTCCTTCTCACTTCCTCCCTCGCTCGCCGCCGATCGTTGCGTCATGCCCGACCTCGAAGCAAGCCTCCGGATCAGAGGAGCAAGAAGTCATGATCATGATGCGTCCCAGAGTTTCCCAGATCCCCCAGGTGTCCTATTGATCCGTACGAGCTCTGGAAGCGAGGGCCGCCAGGTCTTCTTGAGATCCTGGAGCAGTTCCTGATGCATTCCTCATTGCGTGAGTGATGTCTGGCCTGGGGGCAAACCTCTGGGTCGGTTTTGGAGGTCGCCGCGGCGATCGCAGTCGCCACAACTCGGGGCAAGCCTTGTGTTACGGAGGTGGCCCAGCACTGGTTCCAGCCAGCAGGAGGGGGGGAAAGAGGTTCGAGGTTCTGGTTTCGAGCCCGAGCGTTGTTGTTTTTCTTTTCGGTCGCCGGGGGCCGTGTTTGGGCCGCGGGACCGTCACACATTGATCCGGGGTGAAAATCTGTACCAGATGGACCCAGGGAGGGGTCGGGGGACACATTTTGACCGGATTTGCCCTTCCCCCTGGCCGCCTCCAACCCCCACCTGACGTCCTCACAAGAATAGTTCAGCGTGGGTGCGTGGTCAGGGGGCGAATCGATACCGACACTGCTACCCGTCCGTCGTCGCCACGGCTAGATTCGCCTCCAGGTCTTGGTCAGGGCGCGCCTCGGCAGAGGCATGTGGAGCAGCGGTGATGGTACCTGTTTGCCGTCCCACATGGGGTACACAAGTGGTTGTTGGTACTAATGCACCTTTTCTTATGCAGTGGATATGCGTATGTGTATGCATGTATATATATATATACACGTATATGAAAACATATACATATATACACACATGTAAATATTGATTCACACATAAATGCACATGTGCATCACCCACGCGCGACGCGTCGCCACAATACTTCGACTTCTCTGCATCTGTGCCCCCCCCCGGTGGGGGTGCCGTATGCCTTCTGGCGACAGCTATGGAGCCCTACCCCTGTGGGTCCTACCGGCGCTGGAGTATCGGCGTATCGGACATCCCCGCCAGGGCTCTTTCGGCTACAGACATCTTTCTCGAAGTCTCACCCCCAGTTGTTTTTCTCAGAAGTTCACCCTGCAAGGATAGTGTTCGCACGTGGCTGCCCTCCACCTCCACCTTCCATACCTTGCGACCTGCGCGGAAGGTGAAGAAACATTCGTCGAAACTCATGGAAACCTCACGTAATTCAAGGACACCCACATCGATCATATCGAAAAGCGGGCGGCAGGTTAGGGCGGAAGGTCCAGAAGAACGAGGGGTAGGGTGCCTATCCTGGAGATCCGACGTCGCGAAACACTGCAGACGCGTCAAAACCAGGATTGGAGCCCCAGACCCGAGCTTTCTGCGCCATTTCTCGAGCCGCATCGATTTGCGAGGGTCCCTCAGCCAGAATATTCTGGACGAAAGCGCTCGGCTAGAAGCAACCGGGCGCGGACACGGGAGTGGTGATGACTATGGGGAGGGTGGATGTCATGGCAGAGGAAACCATATTCGGGGAAACGTAAGACTCGAGTAAGCCAGAACTCGGGTTCGGCGATGTTTTTCTGTGAATGAGCGCGTCTCGGATGTTGACGGTCCAGTTTCCGTGGGAGGTCTGCAGCTGGAGCTCGCGTCAAATTTCAGTTTGGGCCTCGTCATTTTATGATGACCCCGTCAGACTAACCCGAGTCCCCCGTACCTTTGTGGGCCCCGGAAACGGCAGGGCTGTTTTTTCACCGCTTCCAAAATAAAGTCCCTTGAAAATGGAAACGGCAAAAACACGGCGACCGGGAACGGCTACAAAAACGGCTCCAGGACTGTAACCGGAGCCAGAACGGGTCAAAAAACGGCGACGGAACCGGTAAAAAAACGGCGTCGGAACCGGCAACAAAAATTGCAAAACGGAACCGGTAATAGAAACGGCCTTGTCGTTTCCAGGGCCCACGGAGCCCCGTACCCGAGTCTCTTACGTCTCGCCGACAGGTGGTGAGATCTCCCCGGAGTGCATGCCCCCCCCCTCTCGGGGCGCGCACGCGCCTCGGGTCATAGAAGCTGTTGCGCTGCATCTCTGGGGGGCCTCGCCAGGCCCACTCAGTCCGGGGCCCTTGTAGAAGAACGGCGACGTAACCGGTGAAAAACGGCGTCGGAACCAGCAAAAAGACGCGGCAGAACGGAACCGGTGAAAAAACGGCCCTGTCGTTTCCAGGGCCCACTAAGTCCCAGGGCTGGACCCCAAGCGTCAAGGCCGCTCGTCTACCCCACGACGCCTGGGATGGGGGGCATTCTATCCCCAGTGACCCGCGGGCCTCGGGCCTGGCTTTCTTCTGCTCGCGCGGTCGCTGCCCCTCGGCCGCGGTGTGCTCTTCTTCCGGCCGTCGCTCGCTGGTCCTTGTAGTGCGAATCGAAACAGAGACCCCCGCAGGACGCGCTGCTGGCGCTGCTGTGCACCGCCCGGGAGCCCGGCGACGCGGCCCCGCCCCGCGCGTCGCCGCGCGCTGGCGCGGACGCGGCCGCGCCCGCGGCGGCCACGGCCAGCCCCCGGAAGCGCGCCGGGCCCGCCTCGCCCTTGCGGTCGCGGGAGGGGCCAGGACAGCCAGCCTCGCCATCCCTTTCTGCTCCCCCTCCTCCTCCTCCTCCTGCTCCTCCCTCCTGCTCCGCCTCCTCCTCCTCATCCTCCTGCTCCCTCCTGCTCCGCCTCCTCCTCCTCCTCCTCCTCCTCCTCCTCCTCCTCCTCCTCCGCCTCCTCCTCCTCCTCCTCCTCCTCCTCCTCCTCCTCCTCCTCCTCCTCCTCCTCCTCCTCCTCTTCCTCCTCCTCCTCGTCCCCCCTCATTCCTTTTCCTTCTGATTCACTAATGTTTTCCTGTCGCATCCCGAGGCCAGTTTTTTGTTGGCGGAGCGGGCGTTTCGCCTGAGACTTATTTCCTCACCACTTATGTGATTCTGAAGCTTAAAAGTTGGCGGCAGCTTCGCAGATGGACGGCGGGTGGTGCTCGAGATGTGGCTCTCGCCTCGGCGCGGAGCACATTCGTTTTGAACAGTTGCAGGATTTTCACGGATTGAGGGCGGGTCGTGCTCAATATGTGGTTTTCACATTCTCGTGGCGCACATTCGTTTTCAACATTTGCAAGAGTTTTACGGATTCAGGGCGGGTCGTTTTCAACATGTGGTTTTCACATTAGCGTGGCGCACATTCGTTTTACACATTTGCAAGAGCTTCAAGGACTGAGGGAGGGTCGTTTTCAACAGGTGGTTCTCGCCTTAGCGCGGCGCACATACGCTTTAAGCATTTGCAAGAGCTTCACGGATTGAGGGCGGGTCGTTTTCAACATGTGGTTCTCTCGCCTTAGCGCGGCGGACATTCGCTTTAAATATTTGTACAAGTTTCATGGATTGAGGGCGGTTCTGTTCGAGCATGTGGTTCTCGTTCTAGCGCCGCGCACATTCGGTGACACAATTTGCAAGGGCTCCACGGATTATCATCATCAGCGTACCAAAAATTGTGTTTTGAAAAGATTCTGGGTTTTGCGGGTGCAACAGTTCCGTTGGTTCGTTGTGTTGAAGTCCCAGGAAAAGGCGTTCTGGCACGATCCAGGATCGTCAAGATCAACAGTCAGGTTCAGCCATGGCGTTGGAATCCCGACAACAATGCTTTGGCATGCTTCAGGGGCTTCAAACGGTAGTCTTCGAACGAGGCAGTTCCCCTAATTAAAATGAACCGCTGTGGGGGCCTATGAAGAGGGAGTTTGAAGGGCGGGTTCATTCCAATATCGTTGAATGACTCTTGGTTTTACACTGGTCCTCCTCCTCCTCTCCTCCTCCTCCTCCTCCTTCGTCCCTTCCTCCTCCGCCTCCTCCTCCTCACCTTCCACCTCCTCCTCCTCCTCCTCCTCCTCGTGTTCCTCCTCTTTCCGTAGCCATTTTGGCTCCAGGTTCTGCCCGAGAGCCCCGTCTGTCGGGGCCGCTCGAGCGGGTACGAGCGCCGCGCGCTGGGTCGGCGCGCGCGATGACGGCTGCGGCGGAGGCCCCGCGTTCGGAGCTGACACGCGGTGATGGCAGGTGGCTCGGAGTTGCCGTGCGGTGGGCGCTGTTGCGGTTGCTGCTGTGCGGCCACCTGGGCGCCCCATCCCGTGCTGGGCATCATCCTGCGCCAGTGGGCCGTGCAGAGCCTGGAGACGACGGTGCCAGTCCTGGGGTTGTCCGCGGCAGACGGCGCGCGGCGGGGGCAGCAGCTGCTCGCGCTGGTGGGCCGCCTGCGGAAGAGGTCGAGGCGGTGCGAGCAGCCGAGGCCGTGTCGGCCGTGGCGGCGCCTGAGGAAGGCCGCTCTGTTGCGCCGCTCAAGCAGACGGGCGCGGGGGAGAAGGAGTGGAGTGTAGTGACGGGCAAGGTGAAAGTGACGGGCAAGGTGAAAGGTCGGCGAGGCGAGCGCTGGGACACAGCGCGGACTGTCGCCGACCGCTCGGCTGCGCGCTGGGCCGCTGTGATGGCCGAGCGACGCGGGGCTGAGCGTCGAGCAGCCGCAGCCGGCGCGCTGCAGCGCTGGGCGCGCGGCTTGTTGGGGCGGCGCGCGGCCGCAGCGGTGCGGGCGGCTCGCGGTGCGGCTGTGGCTGGATGCGCTGGGCCTGCCGCGATGGCCTTGCCGGCCGCGGAGGCCCCGCCCGCGAGGCAAGGGGGCGCTCACGGCGGAGTTCGGCGCGGACGCGGTGAGGTCTGCGATGGGCGGCCTGGACAGCCCCATGGAGGTCGCCTCGGTCTCGCGGGGCGAGTGGGTGGTGCGGTTCTTGGACGGCGAGTTCGTCGACAATAGGAGCGACTGGGCGACGGTCGCCTGGCGGGTCGACGACGAGCTCGGCAGCAAGGACGCTGACAGAGGCCAGCAACATATGTACACGTACGCGGTTAGCTTCCCCTGGAGTGCGTGTCAACGCGGACGCTCGTGCAGGCAAGCGCCCGCGGAGGGCGTACATGTACATATGTCGTTGCTCGCCCAGGCGGCGCAGCGGGGGGAACGGTAGGGGGCGTCGCCGCCTTGCGCGCAGTGCCACCGCCCCCCCCCCCCCCCCCGCCCCACCACCCACGCTCCATGGACGGCATGGGCACGTGCAGCTGGAAGGTCGACTTCCTCGCGGTCAGGGGCCGTGCCTTCGGGCGGGCCCCCGTGGCCAGGGGTCCTGGCCACGCGGGCCAGGACCCCTGTCGGTGGGGGCCCTCGGGAGCCCCTCGGCGGGAGCGGGCGCGGCACGACGCGTCCTTTCCTACTCGCGGCCATCATTTTTCTCAGTCTCTTCCTCCTCCTCCTCCCCCTCCTCGTCCTCCTCCTCCTCCCCCTCCTCGTCCTCCTCCTCCTCCTCCTCCTCTCCCTCCTCCTCCTCCTCCTCCTCCTCCACCTCCTCCTGTTCCGTCTCTGCTCCCCCTCCGTCGTCCTCCTCCTCTTCCTCCATCATCATCTTCCCCCCTCCCCCTTCGCCTCCCCCTCCCCGCCTCGCCTCCAACTTGGGAGCGCTTCTGGATGGAGACCTCCGTTCCAGAGCGTTCCAGAGCACTCGGCCCAGACACCCTTCGAATCATAGAAAAAACACGACGGACGGTTTCTGGCTATTCGGGGCCTCGGCTGGCTCTCGCTGGGCCTCTATGAGTCAGCAAGCGATTCGGGATGAAAAAACAAGTCTTGGGAATGGGTCGAGATTTTCAGGATCGATGTTTTGAAGAAAGCATGACGTTGGGGGGTCTGCGTTCCGGGGCGCTCGGGGAAGGCCGCAGGGCCCGGGGCATCTTCCAGAGCCGCCAGATCTCCGACAGTCTCGATTCACCCTCACCCGATGTTGTCCTCGTCGTGGCTTCGTCTTATGGGGGACCGGGAATGAACAGCGCGAGCCCGACCCCAGCCCCCACAACAATGGATTTTCGATGTCAGCGTTTCGCACATCTTGCGAGTGTGTATGGGTGCAGGCACCCCGTAGGCGAGGCCGCTGCCATCTGCCCAGGGGGGGGGCGCGCCCGCAGCCCAGTTGGTCTGAAACTCCTCGCGTGGGGGGCGGGGGGCGGGAGGCGGCTTTCATGCGTATGGCGTTAACTCGGGCCTGTCCCTCTGCAGGGGGAAAATTCAAACATAGTTTTTAGAATATGGTACGGGGAGGATTTGTGTCACCATCTGTCACTATTTTGGTGCATTTTCAGGGAAGCGTTTCCCCCCCGTGGCCTCTCGGGAGGGATCATCGCGTCCCGCCGAAGTTTGGATTTGACGCGTTCGGACGTTTACGTCGGTTCCCTCCGCGCCTGTCTTGGACTGTTTTTTGGGGTCCCCGTTCGTCACGAACGGCAGCCCGAGGCCCGAGTTATGGCCCGAAACCGTTTGAGGTATGGCAGACAGAGTGTTGGCCAAGAGGGAAAAGTTCGGCGGCGAGCGAGGGGGGGAAATGAAAAGGAGAAGACCCTCCCAGAAGGCGGCGGTACTTTTCAGAAACGCTCGCACCGTTTGAGGAGGTGTGTTCTTGCCTCCAGGGACGGTCCGGCGCACTTCTCTCAACAGGCCAGGGGGCTTCCGAGCCTTTTGAGAAGGACTTCTCTCTGGACGCCCGAAATGGGCACGGAACGAATGGGCACAATGCCTAACAGCAGTTCCTGTTCATTTTGAACAGGATTCGCTGTCAACGCCGCCGCGGCCTGTGTCCATTCGAGACAGAAGGCCGCCTGCGCAACAGCGGCCGCTGTCGGTTTGGGACAACACTTGTTGTTGGGCATTGTACCCATGCTTTCCATACCCATTTCGGGCGTCCAAAGAGAAGGCCTTCTCCTCATGCCCCCCCCCGCGCTCGCCGCCGAGTACTGCACCAGCGCAAGCGTTGAGAACGTCCGCACAGACGTTGTCGGGTCGGCGGTGGTGCCCCCACCGGCGGCGCCCCCAGCGTCGCCGCGGGCCCGCTCCGCTCGCCCGGGGCTTGGCATCGCTCGGACGTGTGCATTTTTTATCGGCAAGGGCCATCGCGGAGCATTTTTGTGCACGCTGCGAAAAAAAGGCACGCACGAATCCGAAAAATGCACAGGGAATGGACGTCCAAGCGATGGCGAGGGGGGGGGGGTGTCCAGCGCCAGTCCAAGTGCGATAGCCGCCAGGCACCGATGGGTGCGAGGCTCAGAGGAGGAAAAAGGCACCCATACCGCCATCCTTCCCTCGTTTTCCCGTTGTGTGGGCCTCCTGGGAGGCCCTCGTCGCCACCGCGCTATTCGCCTGGAGATTCTGGTCAGAACGCACCCTGGGAGAGGTCCAGGGAGTCGCGGTATCTGTACCTACCAGCTTCCCCAGAGGACACGTCGCGGCGGATATCGTGGACGGGTTAGTAATCCGTAAGGGCTTCGCCCCCTGCCGCCGGCCCCCTCTCTCGGAGAATGGGCCATGGAAGAGCTAAGTCATGAGGCCTTGGCGCTGTCGTGAAGCAGTATCGAAACTTCATGCGAAGCCGATTCGCAATCAGCAAAACCAACTGATCACAAGAGGGGTTACCACACCTGGCGATTGGTAAGACGTGTATGGTTTACGGGCTTGGTTACCACACCTTGCGATTAAAGGGCCGAGGGAGTTCTCGCAGTTTGGGTTACCACGCCTTGCGATGGATGTGCGTGAAGGGTGGCACCGAATTTCAGAAATGTGGCAAATCCCCTGTGTTTTTGGACCCTGACCCCGCGGATCTGCGTGAGGGGTGGCACCGAATTTCAGAAATGTGGCAAATCCCTTGTGTTTTTGGACCCTGACCCCGCGGATCTGCGTGAGGGGTGGCACCGAATTTCAGAAATGTGGCAAATCCCATGTGTTTTTGGACCCTGACCCCGCGGATCTGCGTGAGGGGTGGCACCGAATTTCAGAAATGTGGCAAATCCCTTATGTTTTTGGACCCTGACCCCGCGGATCTGCGTGAGGGGTGGCACCGAATTTCAGAAATGTGGCAAATCCCTTGTGTTTTTGGACCCTGACCCCGCGGATCTGCGTGAGGGGTGTCGATTTCGAGCCCCCCCAGCAATTCAGACAACGCGCCCAGGAGACGCTAAAAATCTGGTTTGGGCCTCCCCCCCCTCGCGCGGTCAATCAACTAGTTACAGTAACCAGCAAGAAGCAGAACTGTAACACTGGAAACTACAAGCTACAACTGGTACAGGAAACTGCGAACCTCGCGCCTACAGCCTGGTGGCCCCACAAGGGGGCCGGCGGATAACTCGCTGATTTCATGGCCCTTCTTCTCTGCGTGTAGTTTTTCCCAGGGTGCCCTTGCATCTCTGCCTTTCTCGGTGCATCCTGAACCACTTTCGATGGCAGCCAGCCCCGCTCGAACAGTTTCGACCTGGGCGTTCGAGGGGCTTGCGTCCCAGTCATGCCTCCTTACCATGAGTGTTCGCTGTGCCAGGTGCCCGATTTTCTTCACACGGGGTCCGCAGAAGGCTCGACTCCTTCCCACGGATTGGTTTTCCATCCCGTTGTCGGCTCCGGGGCCCAGCGAAGGGCCCCAGAGGCACAACACAGAGCAGCGAGCCATTGGCGCTCCCCAGACCTCCTGGCGTCGTAATTTTTTCATGACGCCCCTCTTGTAATGAATTTTCTGTGATGTCTTGATTTTTTGTTACACGTTTCAATGTCTTGATTTTGGCTCAATTGACAGCGCCTTGTCAGCCCTTGATAACCACTGAGAAGCCTTGACATCCACGGCACCCATGGATTCCCGTTGTGAACCTAATTGGCCGAGCGGATTTCGGGTGACCCGCGCAGTGGGCGGGTCACCCCCGCGCGCGGGTGACCATGGTCACCCGCGCGCGCGCGTAGGGAGTTCTGTATCGTCCACAACAGAGAAGTCGGCGCGTCCGTCGGCCTCCTATAAAGAGCACCAGAAATTTTGAATTCAGTTTTTGGCATCACATGTCGACTTCTCCATTGTGGACAATACAGAACTCCAACGCCCGCGCGCGCGCGTAGGGAGTTCTGCATCGTCCACAACAGAGAAGTCGGCGCGTCCGTCGGCCTCCTCAAAGAGCCCCAGAAACTTTGAATTCAGTTTTTGGAATCACATGTTGACTTTTCCATTGTGGACAATACTGAACTCCAACGCGCGCGCGCGCGCGCGGGTGACCATGGTCACCAGCGCGCGCGTAGGGAGTTCTGTATCGTCCACAACAGAGAAGTCGGCGCGTCCGTCGGCCTCCTTAATGAACCCCAGAAATTTTGAATTCAGTTTTTGGGATCGCATGTAAACTTTTCCATTGTGGACAATACCGAACTCCAACGCGCGCGCGCGCACGCGCGGGTGACCATGGTCACCCGCGCGCGCGTAGGGAGTTCTGTATCGTTCACAACAGAGAAGTCGGCACGTCCGTCGGCCTCCTTAAAGAGCCCCAGAAATTTTGAATTCAGTTTTTGGGATCGCATGTGGACTTTTCCATTGTGGACAATACCGAACTCCAACGCGCGCGCGCGCGTAGGGAGTTCTGTATCGTCCACAACAGAGAAGTCGGCGCGTCCGTCGGCCTCCTTAATGAACCCCAGAAATTTTGAATTCAGTTTTTGGGATCGCATGTAGACTTTTCCATTGTGGACAATACCGAACTCCAACGCGCGCGCGCGCGCGCGCGCACGCGCGGGTGACCATGGTCACCCGTGCGCGCGTAGGGAGTTCTGTATCGCCCACAACAGAGAAGTCGGCGCGTCCGTCGGCCTCCTTAAAGAGCCCCAGAAATTTTGATTTCAGTTTTTGGGATCGCATGTAGACTTTTCCATTGTGGACAATACCGAACTCCAAAACGCGCGCGCGCGCGTAGGGAGTTCTGTATCGTCCACAACAGAGAAGTCGGCGCTGTCCCGTCGGCCCCTCACTTAAAGAGCCCCAGAAATTTTGATTTCAGTTTTTGGGATCGCATGCTTCCAACGCGCGCGCGCGAGAGTAGGGAGTTTCTGTATCGTCCCCAACAGAGAAGTCGGCGATTTCCGTTTGGCTCCGTAAAGAGCCCCAGAAATTTTGAATTCAGTTTTTGAATCAACTGTTGACTTTTCCATTGTGGACAAATACAGACTCCCCCCGCGCGCAGCGCGCGGCGCGCGCGCGCGCAGGGGTGACAATGGTACCAGCGCGCGTTGTAGGGAGTTTTGGATCGTCCACAACAGAGAAGTCGGCGCGTCCGTCGGCCTCCTTAGCACCAGGAATTTAGAACTCAGTTTTCGGGATCGCATGTAGACTTTTCCATTGTGGACAATACCAAACTCCAACGCGCGCGCACGCGCGGGTGACCATGGTCACCCGTGCGCGCGTAGGGAGTTCTGTATCGTCCACAACAGAGAAGTCGGCGCGTCCGTTGGCCTCCTTAAAGAGCCCCAGAAATTTTGATTTCAGTTTTTGGGATCGCATGTAGACTTTTCCATTGTGGACAATACCGAACTCCAACGCGCGCGCGCGCGCGCGCGTAGGGAGTTCTGTATCGTCCACAACAGAGAAGTCGGCGCGTCCGTCGGCCTCCTTAAAGAGCCACAGAAATTTTGAATTCAGTTTTTGGGATCGCATGTTGACTTTTCCATTGTGGACAATACCGAACTCCAACGCGCGCGCGCCGCGCGCGCGGGTGACCATGGTCACCAGCGCGCGCGGAGCGCGCGCGCGTTGGAGTTCGGTATTGTCCACAATGGAAACGTCAACATGCGATCCCAAAAACTGAATTCAAAATTTCTGTGGCTCTTTAAGGAGGCC
>CAUYUJ010003313.1:335157-339613 GCA_963575745.1 Prorocentrum cordatum
ATTGTGAGATCGATAGTGGTATCTACCGTGGTATTGATCGTCAGATCGAGCGTGAGATCGATTGTCGCATCGATTGTGAGATCGATCTCTTCCTCCTCTATTTCTCCTCTCTTCCTCCTCTATGCCTCCTCAGGTGTTCGAGACCCTGGTCAAGAACTTGAACGCAGTCGGCGACGGCAAGCGGTTCAAGCAGTCACTGATGCAGGCTGCTTCGGGGGGGCGGGGGCGGGGGTGGGGGAAGGGGGTAAGAGGATGAGGATGAGGGGGTAAGAGCGGTGAGGATGAGGAAGAGAATGATGGGGGTCAGAGGATAAGGATGATGGAGGATGAGGGCCTGGATGAGGGAGGATGAGGGGATGATGTGGGAGGATGAGGAAGAAGATGAGGGGGAAGAGAATGAGGGTGATAGGAGGAGGATGGGGGGTCAGAGGATGAGGATGAGGCTGGGGGAGGTGCCTCCGGCAAGATCCACGACGACGGCGACGCTCCACGACGAAGGGCGACGACGACTGTTTTTTTCAACCGCATGTGAAAAACAAACAAAACACGACGACGACGATGACTTGCAGGAAGGGTGAGGTGGCAGGATCCCCCCCTTCCGCTAGGCGGCGTGGTCAGCAGCGTTCGAGGCGCAGTTCGTCCTGGAGGCAAAGATGAAGGCGGGCAAGAAGCCTAGCAGTGCGAAGGTGGAGGCTGTAAGGCTCTCGATCGCGGGGGCAGGAGGAGCGAGGGGGCAGGGAGAGAAAAGAAGGGGTGAGGAAGGGAGAGTGGCAGGATAGAAGGAGGAGTGACTACGGAGGAGAAAAAAGAGACGGAAGAAAAAGACGAGGGTAGGGGGTGAGGGACGATAAGACAATGAGGGAGGCTGAGGATGAGCATGACGACGAGGATGAGTGATGGTAAGACGATGAGGGACGTTACGGAGGTAAGACGAGGGACGTGGATGAGACCGTTCGGGAGAGGTTGAGGGACGAGGAGGAGGATGGTAAGACCTGGAAGGGGGGTGGATCTGATTGAAGAACGAGATTGCGCGCAGGTTTCTTCAAGCACGATGCGTTCGGATGATGTTTAGCCACTGGAAGAGGCGCGTCGAGCCGAACCTGCAGCAGTGCGAGGAGCAGGGGGAGGCGCGCAGTTTTGTCTTGAGCTCGCTGGGGGCACGACGAGGATGGGAGGATGAGGATGGTGATGATGATGCTGAGGAGGAGGGGCGATGAAGATGAGGATGAGGAGTAGGGGGATGCCCTCCCCTGCCAGGCTGAAGCCATCTCTTCGTCGTCGTCGCCCTCGTCGCCGTCGTCGTCTGCGTCCTAGGCGGGCGAAGGTGTTGGGGCAGAATGCGTCCTGGATATTCCTGTCACAACGCCTCCTGGATTTATCTGCTTCGTCGTCGCCGCCGTCGTCGCCGCCGTCGCCGTCGTCGTCAGATGAGGGTGATGATGAGGATGAGGACGATGAGGATGAGGATGGTGAGGATGATGATGATGATGGGGAGGAGGAGGATGAGGAGGATGATTACGAGGAGGATGAGGATGAGGAGGATGAGGATGAGGAGAGAGGGCGAATCTGAGGATGAGGAGTTGGGGAATGCCATCCCCTGCCAGGCTGGAGTCATCTCCTCGTCGTCGTCGTCGTCGTCGTCGTCGTCGTCGTCTGCGTCTTAGACAGGCGAAGGTGTTGGGACAACATGAGCTCTGGACTTTCCTGCTTCGTCGTCGTCGTCGTCGTCGTCCTCGGGCAGAGCATCGACTCTCCGTAGCCGTATTGGCCCAGCCCGTCGGCCATGCAGGGCCCGCGCGTCGCGCCGATCTCGGAGGCGGTCGCGGCAGCAAAGCGGCGGCGCGCCGCGGCGGAGCCGACGCCGCATCGGGCGGCGGCGGGGCCCGTGCGCGACCAAGTGGTGCCGCCGCGCGGGCCTCGGGTGGCGCCGCCGCGCGGGGCCCGAGTGGCGCCGCCGCCGCCATTCGAGGCGCCTGCGGCGAAGGCGCGGCCGCGGCGCGGAGGCCGAGGGGCTGCGCGGCGCCGCGAAGCCAAGGGCGCGGCCATCGTCGCGGAGGCCGAGGGGCTGCGCCGCGAAGCCGACGCGGCCGTCGACGCGGAGGCCGAGGGGCTGCGCCGCGAAGCCGACGCGGCCGTCGACGCGGAGGCCGAGGGGCTGCGCCGCGACGCCGACGCGGCCGTCGACGCGGAGGCCGAGGGGCTGCGCCGCGAAGCTGACGCCGCGCGTGGAGCGGCTGGTGGAGCTGACGCGGCCGTCGGCGCGGAGGCCGAGGGGCAGGGCGCCGACGCGGCCGTCGGCGCGGCTGGTGGAACTGGTGCGGCCGTCGGCGCGGATCTGGGCCGCGCGCACGGGTTCCTCTGAGCCGCGCTGGGGCGGCTCCGCGGCCCCGTGAGCGCCTCCCCACAGGAGGAAAAGGACGAGGACGAGGAGAGGAGGAGGGGGATGCGGAGGGGGAGGGGGAGGAGGAGGAGGAGGAGGAGGAGGAGGAGGCGCCCAAAACACCGCAGCCCCCCGAGGAACAGAGTCGGGCTGGACCCAACGCGGGCCCCGAAGGAGGAGTAGGAGGAGGAGGAGGAGGCGGAGGCGACCTCGAAGTTTAGTTCAGTTCCTTGGGGGGGTGGCGCAGGTGCCTGAAAATCAACGACCGCTCGCCATGCCCCCTCCACTCTGGGCGCGTGCGCGGGATAGGAGGGATGAGGGATGAGGGGTAGAGGAGGGATCTGAGGGATAAGAGGGAGGAGGGATGAGGGATAGAAGGGATTAGGGATCGGAGGGAGGAGGGATCGGAGGGATAGGAGGGATCGGAGGAGTTCCTGCATTCGTTTCGATTTGGATATCTTGGATAGCAGGGAGGAGGGATCAGAAATGATGGAGGAGGGTCAGGATGAGGAGCATGAGGAGGATAAGGATGATCATGATGATGAGGATGAGGATGATGAGCATGATAATGACGAGGATGATCATGAGGATGACGAGCATGCATGATGACTATGAAGATCCCAAGAGGGCCCCAAGATGGCTCCAAGAGAGCCCCAAGAGGGCCCCAACAGGGTCCCAAGACTGCCCCAAGAGCCCCCCCAAAAAGCACAAAACGCACAAGATGGATCTTGGTATGGAACCCCATCTTGTGCTTTTTTTGTGTGTGTGTGTGTGTGTGTGTGTGTGTGTGTGTGTGTGTGTGTGTGTGTGTGTGTGTGTGTGTGTGTGTGTGTGTGTGTGTGTGTGTGTGTGGTGTCGCCCTCTTGGGGCCCTCTTGGAGCCTTCTTGGGCCCTCTTGGGGCCATATTGGAGCCGTCTTGGGGCCTACTTGGGACTCTCTGTGGCTTTTCGATGGGCCCAAGAGGGCCCCAAGGCGGCTCCAACAAGGCCCCAAGAGGATCACAAGAGCGCCCCAAGGGGTGTCTGCACTTTGGGCAATCCGCAGACACCCTCTTGGGGCCCTCTTGGAGGCGGCTCGGGGCCGTCTTAAGGAGGGGCCCAAGAGGGCCCCGAGACGGCTCCAAGGGGCAAAGTATTAGACTCTAGGGTGGGTGGAAGGTGAGGGTGGGGGGGAGGCTCGAGGAGGGGCAATCTAACTGATCGCGAAGCGAATGCCCTCCCATGCCAGGCTGAAGTCATCTCCTCGGACTCCGATGTCAGCGATGCCGAGCTCGAGAAGTACTTCAACAAGGCATAGCTTCCGTTTACGCTCCTCCTCCGCTTATCCACCTCATTGTCCTCCTCCTCCTCCTCCTCCTCCTCCTCCTCTGACCTGTCGCGCTCTGACCTCAGACCGCTGCCCTAACCCACTGGGATCGCACTCCTCCTCCTCCTCCCCCTCCTCCTCCTCCTCCTCGCTCGCAGGCGCGAGCGGAAGATGTGGAGTGCGATCCCACTGGGTCAGAGGCCAGCGGCTACGTGTACAACGAGACATCGGGCACCTACGTGCGCGACGCGCCCCACCCAGGCGGCGAGGTCGAGGAGGAGCAGCAGGAGGCAGCGCCCGCGCAGGAGGACGCGGAGCAGCAGGAGGCAGCGCCCGCCCAGGAGGAGGAGGAGCAGGAGGCAGCGCCCGCGCAGGAGGACGACGAAGAGGAGGAGGCGCGAGTGGTGAAGGATGATGAGGAGGAGGAGCAGGAGGAGGCGCCAGCGGCAAAGGCTGCGGGAGCAAAGGCCAAAAGCCATGCGGTCAAGCGAGAGGCTGAGGAATCGGGGCCAGACACGTCCTGGAAGCCACCACCCTACTACGAGAGTATGCAAGGCTTGAGGCCCAAGAAGAAGAAGAAGAGGAAGGTGAAGGCGAAGAAGGGTGAGGTCAAGGAGGAGGACGCCGACCCTGACGCCTCGTCGGCCGCCGCGGTGCCCTGGCCAGCGATATCTATCGAGGCGTGCCCGAAGAGCAAGGGCAAGGGCAAGGGAAAGGACCCCGCCAAGGGCAAGGGCAAGGGCAAGGGAAATGACCCCCCCCTCGGCGAG
>CAUYUJ010003313.1:339713-399713 GCA_963575745.1 Prorocentrum cordatum
AGGCTTGTTGGGGGAGGGCAGAGGACGAGGAGGAGGGGGGGGGGGAGGAGGAGGAGGAGGAGGAGGAGGAGGAGGAGGAGGTGGAGGATGAGGACGGGGGCCCAACGTTCGCGCGCATGCCGCGCCGCGCTGGGCACGAGCGCCAGGAGGCGCGACGCCGGAGAGGCGTCGTGGTCCAGGCAGTGCCAGGCGCGCTAGGCTATGTCTTGCTGCTCCAGTTCACCCTGGCGAAGTCGCGCGAGTGCCCTGTTGGGCCCCGCGCGGCTTCAGGGTGGACGCGCCGCCGCCGAGCAGCGGCGGCATGTGGTTTGTGCACGCCGATCTTGTTGCAGGCGCGTTTTCCCCCACCCCTCCCTTTTTTTGGTTGTGTGTTGTTTTGTTGTGGTTCCCCTTAGGCATCCTCGTCCCCCTGCGCGAGCACGGGTGGCTCACCCAGGCCATCCTGCTCTACTGGTGGCGCCTCCCAGGGAGGCGCCTCATATGCCAGCAGGGTTAATCATTGCCTACGACTTCGCGGGCCTGGTCAGGCAGCCGCTCGGCGTTCGACTGCGGGCTTCACAGAAGAGACACAACAAAAAATACGAGGGGGAGGAGGAAAGGGGAGGAGGAAGAGGAGGAGGAGGAGGATCGAAGAGGAAACCGAAGAGGAGGAAACGAGCGGGAACGGGGAGGGGCAGGAGGAGGAACGGCCATGTTTGGAATTGAGGAGAAGGAGGCAGGAGGAGGAGGGGGAGGCAGGAGGATGAGGAGGAGAGGGAGGAGAAGGAAGGGCAGCTGGGAGGGGGGCATCGCCAGGCCCGTGTCGGGTCGCAAGCCCGCGCCCTGCGTGCACGAGAAGACGGCGGAGGTGGAGGCGAGCGTGGTGGCCGACGTCGGCCCAGGGGGGGCGCTCCGGTAGTAAGGAGACAGCGGTGGCGAGGAGAAGAATGGTGATGATGTTGATGCTGATGCTGATGATGATGATGACGACGACGACGACGACGACGATGATGATGATGATGCTGATGATGATGATGATGATGATGGTGGTGATAACGATGATGAGGAGGGGGATGGCGAAAAGAAGGAGGAGAATGAAGAGGAGGAATATGAGGATGATGAGGATGAGGATGATGAGGAGGATGATGAGGATGAGGATGATGAGGATGATGAGGATGATGAGGGTGAGGACGACGACGGCGCTAGCCACCCCCCTCCCGCGCCCCACGCGCAGGTCCTCTACAACAGCTGGGAGAGCCACTGGCCGCTCTACGACGGCGCCTCTAGTGGATGGGGATGGGCTGGAATGATGAGGACGATGAGGGAGGAAGATGGAGGAGGGAGGAGGGATGAGGAGAAGGGGACGAGGACGATGATGAGCAGGCGCAGGAGAAGGAGAATGAGGAGGGGGGAAGAGGAGGAGCTGGAGGAGCAGCAGGAGAGAAGAAGATGAAGATGATGATGAGGAGGAGGATCAGCGGCGTCAAGAGGGGCAGGGGCAGGAGGAGGAGGAGTGAGAGGAGACGGTGAAAGACGGCCTCGAGGCTACGCAGCTGTGCCTCAGTTCAGCTACAGCCCGAAGAAGTTCGGGGACAGACCTCATTATGAGGAGATCGAGGCGCTCGGCCAGGGGGGGTGGGATGAGGGATGGCACGACGATCGACCGTGAGATCGATTGAATGAGGTTGACAATGAGGTCGATGGTGAGATCGAGTGGGATCGATCGATCGTGAGATGGATCGCGAGATCGATCGTGAGAGTGATAGTGGGATCGATAGTGGGAGCGACCGTGAGATCGATCGTGAGCTCGATCGTGAGATCGATAATGTGTTGGATTGTGAGATCGATAGTGGTATCTACCGTGGTATTGGTCGTCAGATCGAGCGTGAGATCGATTGTCGCATCGATTGTGAGATCGATCTCTTCCTCCTCTATTTCTCCTCTCTTCCTCCTCTATGCCTCCTCAGGTGTTCGACGCCCTGGTCAAGAACTTGAACGCAGTCGGCGACGGCAAGCGGTTCAAGCAGTCACTGATGCAGGCTGCTTCGGGGGGGCGGGGGTGGGGGTGGGGGAAGGGGGTGAGAGGATGAGGATGAGGGGGTAAGAGCGGTGAGGATGAGGAAGAGAATGATGGGGGTCAGAGGATAAGGATGATGGAGGATGAGGGCCTGGATGAGGGAGGATGAGGGGATGATGTGGGAGGATGAGGAAGAAGATGACGGGGAAGAGAATGAGGGTGATAGGAGGAGGATGGGGGGTCAGAGGATGAGGATGAGGCTGGGGGAGGTGCCTCCGGCAAGATCCACGACGACGGCGACGCTCCACGACGAAGGGCGACGACGACTGTTTTTTCAACCGCGTGTGAAAAAAAAAACAAACAAAACACGACGACGACGATGAATTGCAGGAAGGGTGAGGTGGCAGGATCCCCCCCTTCCGCTAGGCGGCGTGGTCAGCAGCGTTCGAGGCGCAGTTCGTCCTGGAGGCAAAGATGAAGGCGGGCAAGAAGCCTAGCAGTGCGATGGTGGAGGCTGTAAGGCTCTCGATCGCGGGGGCAGGAGGAGCGAGGGGGCAGGGAGAGAAAAGAAGGGGTGAGGAAGGGAGAGTGGCAGGATAGAAGGAGGAGTGACTACGGAGGAGAAAAAAGAGACGGAAGAAAAAGACGAGGGTAGGGGGTGAGGGACGATAAGACAATGAGGGAGGCTGAGGATGAGCATGACGACGAGGATGAGTGATGGTAAGACGATGAGGGACGTTACGGAGGTAAGACGAGGGACGTGGATGAGACCGTTCGGGAGAGGTTGAGGGACGAGGAGGAGGATGGTAAGACCTGGAAGGGGGGTGGATCTGATTGAAGAACGAGATTGCGCGCAGGTTTCTTCAAGCACGATGCGTTCGGATGATGTTTAGCCACTGGAAGAGGCACGTCGAGCCGAACCTGCAGCAGTGCGAGGAGCAGGAGGAGGCGCGCAGTTTTGTCTTGAGCTCGCTGGGGGCGCGACGAGGATGGGAGGATGAGGATGGTGATGATGATGATGAGGAGGAGGGGCGATGAAGATGAGGATGAGGAGTAGGGGGGCGCCCTCCCCTGCCAGGCTGAAGCCATCTCTTCGTCGTCGTCGCCCTCGTCGCCGTCGTCGTCTGCGTCCTAGGCGGGCGAAGGTGTTGGGGCAGAATGCGTCCTGGATATTCCTGTCACAACGCCTCCTGGATTTATCTGCTTCGTCGTCGCCGCCGCCGTCGTCGCCGCCGTCGCCGTCGTCGTCAGATGAGGGTGATGATGAGGATGAGGACGATGAGGATGAGGATGGTGAGGATGATGATGATGATGATGAGGAGGAGGAGGATGAGGAGGATGATTACGAGGAGGATGAGGATGAGGAGGATGAGGATGAGGAGAGAGGACGAATCTGAGGATGAGGAGTTGGGGAATGCCATCCCCTGCCAGGCTGGAGTCATCTCGTCGTCGTCGTCGTCGTCGTCGTCGTCGTCGTCTGCGTCTTAGACAGGCGAAGGTGTTGGGACAACATGAGCTCTGGATTTTCCTGCTTCGTCGTCGTCGTCGTCGTCGTCTTCCTCGGGCAGAGCCTCGACTCTCCGTGGCCGTATTGGCCCAGCCCGTCGGCCATGCAGGGCCCGCGCGTCGTGCCGATCTCGGAGGCGGTCGCGGCAGCAAAGCGGCGGCGCGCCGCGGCGGAGCCGACGCCGCATCGGGCGGCGGCGGGGCCCGTGCGCGACCAAGTGGTGCCGCCGCGCGGGCCTCGGGTGGCGCCGCCGCGCGGGGCCCGAGTGGTGCCGCCGCCGCCATTCGAGGCGCCTGCGGCGAAGGCGCGGCCGCGGCGCGGAGGCCGAGGGGCTGCGCGGCGCCGCGAAGCCAAGGGCGCTGCCATCGACGCGGAGGCCGAGGGGCTGCGCCGCGAAGCCGACGCGGCCGTCGACGCGGAGGCCGAGGGGCTGCGCCGCGAAGCCGACGCGGCCGTCGACGCGGAGGCCGAGGGGCTGCGCCGCGAAGCTGACGCCGCGCGCGGAGCGGCTGGTGGAGCTGACGCGGCCGTCGGCGCGGAGGCCGAGGGGCAGGGCGCCGACGCGGCCGTCGGCGCGGCTGGTGGAACTGGTGCGGCCGTCGGCGCGGATCTGGGCCGCGCGTACGGGTTCCTCTGAGCCGCGCTGGGGCGGCTCCGCGGCCCCGTGAGCGCCTCCCCACAGGAGGAAAAGGACGAGGACGAGGAGAGAGTAGCCGTGAACGTGGGAGGGGAGGGGGAGAGGAGGAGGAGGCCCCAAACCACCGCAGCTCCCCGAGAATCTCCTGACGTAGCCAACGCAACCGGGCCCCCGAGGAAGGAGTATGAAGAGAAGGAGTAGGAGGGCGGAGCGGGGACCTCGCAGATTAGTTCAGTTTCTGGGGGGGGATGGGCGCAGGCCTAAAATCAACTTGACCGCTCGCCATGCCCCCTCCACTCTGGGCGCGTGCGCGGGATAGGAGGGATGAGGGATGAGGGGTAGAGGAGGGATCTGAGGGATAAGAGGGAGGAGGGATGAGGGATAGAAGGGATTAGGGATCGGAGGGAGGAGGGATCGGAGGGATAGGAGGGATCGGAGGAGTTCCTGCATTCGGTTCGATTTGGATATCTTGGATAGCAGGGAGGAGGGATCAGAAATGATGGAGGAGGGTCAGGATGAGGAGCATGAGGAGGATAAGGATGATCATGATGATGAGGATGAGGAGGAGAGAGTGATGAGCATGATAATGACGAGGATGATCATGAGGATGACGAGCATGCATGATGACTATGAAGATCCCAAGAGGGCCCCAAGATGGCTCCAAGAGAGCCCCAAGAGGGCCCCAACAGGGTCCCAAGACTGCCCCAAGAGCCCCCCCCAAAAAGCACAAAACGCACAAGATGGATCTTGGTATGGAACCCCATTTTTTTTTTTTTTTTTTTTTTTTTTTTTTTTTTTTTTTTTTTTTTTTTTTTTTTTTTTTTTTTTTTTTTGCTTTTTTTTTGTGTGTGTGTGTGTGGTGTCGCCCTCTTGGGGCCCTCTTGGAGCCTTCTTGGGCCGTCTTGGGGCCATATTGGAGCCGTCTTGGGGCCTTCTTGGGACTCTCTGTGGCTTTTCGATGGGCCCAAGAGGGCCCCAAGGCGGCTCCAACAAGGCCCCAAGAGGATCACAAGAGCGCCCCAAGGGGTGTCTGCACTTTGGGCAATCCGCAGACACCCTCTTGGGGCCCTCTTGGAGGCGGCTCGGGGCCGCCTTAAGGAGGGGCCCAAGAGGGCCCCGAGACGGCTCCAAGGGGCAAAGTATTAGACTCTAGGGTGGGTGGAAGGTGAGGGTGGGGGAGGCTCGAGGAGGGGCAATCTAACTGATCGCGAAGCGAATGCCCTCCCATGACAGGCTGAAGTCATCTCCTCGGACTCCGATGTCAGCGATGCCGAGCTCGAGAAGTACTTCAACAAGGCATAGCTTCCGTTTACGCTCCTCCTCCGCTTATCCACCTCATTGTCCTCCTCCTCCTCCTCCTCCTCCTCCTCCTCTGACCTGTCGCGCTCTGACCTCAGACCGCTGCCCTAACCCACTGGGATCGCACTCCTCCTCCTCCTCCCCCTCCTCCTCCTCCTCCTCGCTCGCAGGCGCGAGCGGAAGATGTGGAGTGCGATCCCACTGGGTCAGAGGCCAGCGGCTACGTGTACAACGAGACATCGGGCACCTACGTGCGCGACGCGTCCCACCCAGGCGGCGAGGTCGAGGAGGAGCAGCAGGAGGCAGCGCCCGCG
This sequence comes from Prorocentrum cordatum, assembly GCA_963575745.1. NCBI lineage: Eukaryota > Dinophyceae > Prorocentrales > Prorocentraceae > Prorocentrum > Prorocentrum cordatum. Next base: position 345,467 of record CAUYUJ010003313.1, read on the forward strand.
CAGGAGGACGCGGAGCAGCAGGAGGCAGCGCCCGCCCAGGAGGAGGAGGAGCAGGAGGCAGCGCCCGCGCAGGAGGACGACGAAGAGGAGGAGGCGCGAGTGGTGAAGGATGAGGAGGAGGAGGAGCAGGAGGAGGCGCCAGCGGCAAAGGCTGCGGGAGCAAAGGCCAAAAGCCATGCGGTCATGCGAGAGGCTGAGGAATCGGGGCCAGACACGTCCTGGAAGCCACCGCCCTACTACGAGAGTATGCAAGGCTTGAGGCCCAAGAAGAAGAAGAGGAAGGTGAAGGCGAAGAAGGGTGAGGTCAAGGAGGAGGACGCCGACCCTGACGCCTCGTCGGCCGCCGTGGTGCCCTGGCCAGCGATATCTACCGAGGCGCGCCCGAAGAGCAAGGGCAAGGGCAAGGGAAAGGGCCCCGCCAAGGGCAAGGGCAAGGGCAAGGGGAATGACCCCCCTCGGCGAGCAAGCCCGCCAAGGGCACGGCCAAGGTGAAGGCCAAGGGCAAGGCCAAGCAGAAGGCCGCGGACAGCCCTGCCGTAGGCAAAGGCGAGGGCAAGGACAGCCCTGCCGTGGGCAAAGGCGAGGGCAAGGGCAAGGACAGCCCTGCCGCGGGGAAAGGCGAGGGCAAGGGCAAGGGCAGCCCTGCCGTGGGCAAGGGCAAGGACAGCCCTGCCGTGGGCAAGGGCAAGGGCAAGGGCGGCCCTCCCGAGGGCAAGGGCAAGGACAGCCCTGTCGTGGGCAAGGGCAAGGGCAAGGGAAGCCCCCCCAAGGGCAAGTGCAAGGGCAAGGACACGTCCAAGGGCAAGAGCAAGGACAAAGGCAAGGAGGGCAAGGGCGTGATACAAAGCGTGCTGAAGAGGCCTGCGGCGCTGAAGACGCCAGGAGCGTGGCGCGAGGTGGACGAGTGCGAGGGCCCTGGCGACGAGGCCGAGGGAGAGGAGGACTCCTTCGAGGAGGACGCGGAGGAAGAGGAGGAGGACTCCTTCGAGGAGGACGTGGAGGAAGAGGAGGAGGATAACGAGGAGGAGGAGGAGGAGCGTGAGGGGGAAGAGGGCCAGTGGCCCGACGAGGGGCAGGCCGAGGAGGGCGCAGGTCCAGCCGACGACGGCGGCGAGGAGCAGGACGAGGAGGACAAAGAGGGCGCAGGTGCAGCCGACGACGGCGGTGAGGAGGAGTGCGAGACAGTCCTTCGCGGCAACGGCGACGGCGTGAAGTACGCCAGGTACATGACGGACAAGAAGGGCGAGCTCCTCGAAATCAGGACTCGCCGCCGCGAGTACGAGAAGATCAGCGAGCTGCAGTTCCGCATCGCGGCGAAGAAGAAGGAGAAGGTGAACAAGTGGGCGATGATGGTGATGATGAGCGACCGCATGGCGGGCGAGCATCTGAAGGAGGCCATGGCCCTCGAGACGGGCCGCGACGCCTCGTGGGCCCTCATTGGCGAGGTCTTCGACAAGACTGCCGATGGGAAGGTCTTCACGAAGGAGGGCGCCAAGGCCATCCGCGACGCCTGCTGGGAGGAGTACGTGGGCTCCGCCGCAGAGGAGGACGAGGAGGACTAGACGAGCTCGACAGGAGATGGGGGGGGGGGGAACAGGGAGGAGGAGGGAGGAGGAGGAGGAGGACGAGTAGCAGTCAGGACGAGGGGGAGGGGTAGGGAGCTAGGAAAGGAGTAGCACTCAGGACGAGGAATGGACTCCTATCCCTCTTCGCTCTTACCCCTCCTCCCTCCTCGCTCTTATCCATCCTTTTTGCTACGCAGGTTTTCGGGCCGACATTTGGTATCGCGTTCTTGTGCCAATTGTTTAGTTTTGGTGTCGTGCACTTTCCCTTCGGGCCTTTCCATTCCATCCTCCCTCCTATCCCTCATCCCTCTGATCCATCCTCCCTCCTATCCCTCACCCCTCCTATCCATCTTGGTTCCTCATCCCGCATCCCTCTCCTCCCTCCTCCCTCCTATCCATCATCCCTCTTATCCCTCATCCCTCTTATCCCTCCTATCCCAGGAGGAGAAGGGGGAGGGGGCTGGGAGACTGCTAAATGATGAAAGTCAGGAGGGATGAGGATGAGGACGACGAGGGAGAAGGGACGAAGGGGACGAGCAGGATGACGACACCTATAGATTATCATTACCCCTGGGGGGCAGGGAGGAGGGTCGCCCCATCGAAGCCGCGAGGGGTTCTGGCACGCTGGTTCAGCGTCAAGCTCGCGATCTACTTCAGCGAGCTGGTCCATGGGAGCGGGGGTCAGTACGGTAGGGAGGGGGGAGGATAGGAGGGGGGATGAGGGATCGATAGGAGGCATAGGAGGGACAAGAGGAGGGAGAATGACAGGAGGAGGGGTAGGAGGGGGAATGAGGGATAGGGGGCATAGGAGGGACAGGAGGAGGGATAGGAGGGGGAATGAGGGATAGGAGGCATAGGAGGGGATGAGGGATTGGAGGATAGGAGCTGAGGTGATGTTACTACTCGAGGGGGTCACTTTCACCCCCACCCTGCTGATCAGGTGAACTTCCAGGGTTTCATCTTCTTCCTGCTGAGGTTGAACTTCCAGGGGTTCATCTTCATTCTGCTGAGGTTGAACTTCCCCCAGTTCATCTTCACCCTGCGCTGAGGGTGAACTTCCTCGTATCTTTTGGGAAGCGGCATGCCTCCCAGGCCGAGGTGATCACCAGGGGGAAGAGGATAAGGAGTAGGAGGAGGAATGGGAGGAGGAGGAGGAGGAGGAGGTGGAGGAGGAGGAAGAGGAGGAGGAGGAGGAGGAGGAGAGGACGAGGAGTAGGTGGAGTAGGAGGAGTAAGAGTGGGAGGAGGAATATGAGTAGGAGGAGTAGGAGGAGTATGAGGAGTAGGATGAGTAGGAGGAGTAGGAGGAGTAGGAAGAGTATGAGGAGTAGAAGGAGTAGGAGTAGGAGACGAGTAGGAGGAGTAGGAGTAGGAATCGGAGGAGGAGGAGGAGGAGGAGGAGGAGCAGGAGGAGTAGGAGGGGTAGGAGTAGGAGTAGGAGACGAGTAGGAGGAGTAGGGAGGAGGAGGAGGAGGAGGAGGAGGAGGGGAAGGAGGAGGAGGGGAGGAGTAGGAGGAGTAGGAGTAGGAGTAGGAGTAGGAGACGAGTAGGAGGAGTAGGAGTAGGAGTAGGAGGAGGAGGAGGAGGAGGAGGGAGACGAGGGAGGGAGACGACTACGCCTCAGCCCAGGTGAGTGCCCCGCCCCGCGCGGGCGCGAGATCGAGCTTGGAGGCGCGTGTGAGGCCGGAAATAGCCTCGAGGAGGAGGAGGAGGAGGATGATGAGGAGAAGGAGGAGGAAGAGGAGGAGGAGGAGGGGGAGGAGGATCGGGCCAGGCTGGCGACCCCGTGTAAGTACCTTGGAGGTGAGTCGTTCGAGCCCGATTGGGCCCAACGCACACCCGACCGAGAACTGAAGATGAGCCGCAGGATGAAGAGGAGGAGGGATCCCGAGGAGGACGAGGAGCCTAGGAGGGGCACGGGCTAGCCCAGAGACGCTCGGCGATATCGATCTAGCCCTGCAGGATTCGGCCTCGTCCTCGACAGTTCTCTCATCATTCCCTCGTTCTTCAAACCTTCGAGGGGGGTCCTCGGTTCCTCGAGCCCCCCAGGCGTAGGCTTTCGATCGACAGAGTTCCTCCTGAAATCACCCTCCTCCAGACCTCCTGAAATCACCCTCCTCCTGAAATCACCCTCGATCCTCAGGCGTACGGTTCAGATCCCGCGCCCGCGCGGCTGGGTCGACCTGGGGGCACAGGGCCCCGCGCGTGCAGCAGGCGAAAAGGGCAACCGAAAGAAGAGCAGCTCAGGACGAAGAGGAGCAGGGGAAAGGAGGAGAAGGATGAGGAGGAACAGGGGAAAGGAGGAGGAGGGGGAGGAGGAGGAACAGAGGCTCGAGGAGACAGGGGATCGAGGAGAAGGAGGAGGAGGAGGAGGAGGAGGAGGAAGAGGAGGAGAGGAACAGGAGGAGGAGGAGGAACGAGGAGGCACGACGACGACGACGACGATATCGAGGACGACGGCGAACGACGAGACGAGGACGAGGACGAGGACGACGACAACGAACGACGACGGCTGCGCGAGGCCGAGGACGAGGACGAGGACGAGGACGACGACGACGGCGACGGACGATAGGGGTGGCATCGGGCTCTTCGAAATCTGCAGAGGGACCAGCCCGCCCAACACAACCCAACCCACCCACAACCCGCCCACCCCACCCGACCCAGGACAACCGAGCGCCCGCCCCCACCCAGCCCCACGAAAATGCCCGACGCCACCCCACCCCCTCGGGCGGGAGCAGAGAGCGCGCGATGCCCAGGTCAGCCTGGGCATCGTCGGCGGCGCCGCAGGCGGACTCGCACTGGCAAGGGCTTTACCTGGCAAGGATTTTTCCACACACGCACACACGCGCAAGGCCCACTGAGGGGGCGGGGCGCCGATGGAGCTCACCTGGGGGTCGCGCGGGGTTGGGGGGACCAAATGTTCCTAATGTTTTTTATGATTTTAATGTTTTTTTAATGTTTTTCAATGTTTTTAATGTTTTTCATGTTTTAATGTGTTTCATGTTTTTCATGTTTTTAATGTGTTTCATGTTTTTCATGTTTTTTAATGTTTTTAATGGTTGTTAAATGTTTTAATGGGTTTTTCATGTTTTTCATGTTTTTCATGTTTTTAATGTTTTTCATGTTTTTAATGTTTTTAATGTTTTTAATGTTGTTTTAATGTTTTTAATGTGTTTTTAATGTTTTTCATGTTTTTCATGTTTTCATGGTTTGTAGTTTTTTTTTAATGTTTTTCTAATGTTTTTAAGGTTTTTCATGTTTTTCATGTTTTAAATGTTTTCCATGTTTTTAATGTTTTCTAATGTTTTTAATGTGTTTAATGTTTTTTTAATGTTTTTTTAATGTTTTTTTATGTTTTTTTATGTTTTTAATGTTTTTAAAAAAAAAAAAAAATTTAAAAAAAAAAATGTTTTTCATGTTTTAATGTTTTTTATGTTTTTTTAATTTTTTTTTTTTTTATAAAATAAAAAAATGATTTTAATGTTTTTAATGTTTTTAATGTTTTTCCTGTTTTTACTGTTTTCAATGTTTTTAATGTTTTTAATGTTGTTTTAATGTTTTTTAATGTTTTTTTAATGTTTTTCATGTTTTTCATGTTTTTTTTTAAATGTGTTTTTTAAATGTTTTTCTAATGTTATTAATGTTTTAAATGTTTTCATGTTTTTAATGTTTTTCATGTTTTCTTTCAATGTTTTTAATGTTTTCAATGTTATTTTTATAAAAAAAAATGTTTTTTTTTTTTTTTTTTTTTTTTTTTTTTTTTAAAAAAAAAAAAAAATGTTTTTCATGTTTTCATGTTTTTCATGTTTTTAATGTTTTTAATGTTCTTAATGTGTTTTTAAATGTTTTTTTGCTTAATGTTTTTTTAATGTTTTGGTTTATGTTTTTAATGTTTTTTTTCAATGTTTTTTCCATGTTTTTCAATGTTTTTGAATGCAGACCGAACCCGTCCCCCGCGCGACCCCTGGGCGAGCCCCGCCCCCCCCCCCTTCGGCGGGCCTTGCCGCGTGTGTGTGTGCGTGCGCGTGGGCCCGCCCGCGCGCCCGCCCGCCGACGCCCGCCCGCCCGTCGACCAGCGGGCCCGCCCCGCCCGCGAATCACCCGCGCGCCGACGCCCCGCCCGCCCGTGAGTCGCCCGCGCGACCCCCGCCCCCCGCCCGCCCGCCCGCCCGCGCCCCGCGCCCCCCTCGATCACCCGCCCCCCTGCGCGCCACACCCGCCGAATGGTGCCCGATGGGCGCGCGCAGCAGCAGGCGAAAAGGGCGCGTGCCGACTGATTGGATATTGCCACCAAAAAAAAAGGAGGGGAGGGGCGGAGGAGAGGAGGGAGAGGAAACCGCCCAGGCCCCCTGGCGTCGTTCATTTTTCGGCGGCACCCCTTTTGGGACCCCGCCGCCATGGGGCCCTCTAGGGCCCTGGGGCACGGGCCAGGCCCAGGGCCCAGGGCCCTGGGCCCCGATTGGACCCGAGGGGGCGGACGCGACGACGTCGGGGATCTGGGGAAGGAGTAGGTGCCCGCCTCGCGCGCGCACGCGCGCACGAATGCTCGCGCGCGCAGATATGACATTCCTGACGATTGGCGCGCTGGCTGACACGGCGGCACGCACGCACGCACGCACGCGCGCACGCGCGCACGCACGCACGCACGCACGCACGCACGCACGCACGCACGCACGCACGCACGCACGCACGCACGCACACACGCGCACACACACATACAAACACATACACACACACACACACTTACACACACACTTACACACTTACACACACAAACACACACACACACATACACACACGCACACACACACACACACGAGGGCGCACGCACGCACACGCACACACGCACACACCCGCACGCACGCACACGCGCACGCGCGCACACACACACACACACACAAAATTTTCACGCGCGCCGACATGCCATTCCTGACATAACGCTCGTACGCTGATTTACACAACGGCACGGAACAACAGCAACACACACACACACGCACACACGCACGTGCAGACGCCAACACGCACACGACATATGAATCCATGCCACACACACACGCCACAGACAACATACGCAGCATGCACGTACAGGTACCGATGTAGCTGCACACAAAACACACCCACACACGACGAATTGGATATTGCCACCTGGCACCCGCGAGGGGTGAGCGACGCAGTCCGAGTTCTGGGTGGCCCTTCCCCTGGGGGTTTATGTCTGTACATATATATATATGCATATACAGCCCAGGCGATGGGCCCCAAGGCCAAGGATGCCAAGAAGGCCAAGCCCAAGTCCGCGCCGAAGACGGCGGAGGCGAAGAAGCAGGCGGCCAAGGAGAGGCGCGAGGCCAACCAGGAGCACGAGAATGCGATGCAGAGGCTCAGGACAGGGAGAGGAGGATGAACGAGGACAAGGGTAGGATCGAGGACGAGGAGGAATGAGGAAGGAGGAGGAAGAGGACTGAACCAAAACGAAAAAGGAAGAAGGGGAGAATGAATAGTACATTTCCGCCTCATCCCATTCCCATTCTAGTTCCCCCAGGGCCGTTCCCTTCCCCGTCCCCTGCCCCTCTCTTCTCCCTCCTTCCCCCCCCCCAGTCTCTTCCTCGCTTCTTAAGGAGGTAACTTTTTTTCTTCCCCCCCTTTCTCGTGACCCCTTCTTCTTCCCCTCCCCGCCCCCCCCCCCTCCCCGGGAGGAACGCCCTGAAGCGCGAGGCCAAGTCGGTCAGGAAGGAGTTCCGCCGCGCAGGGCGCACTGAGAAGAAGGAGTGGCTCCGCAAGTGGCGCGAGACAGGAGCAGCACATTTCTCTCAGTGCTTTGGCCTCGGAGGGCTACAGGAAGGATAGGAGGAGGAAGGATAGGAGGGATAGGGACGATTGAGGGGTAGGAGGGGGTATGAGGGGAGGTAGGGGGGATAGGAGGGCTAGGGGGATACGGGGGGACAGTGAGATAGGAGGGGATGGGAGGAGGATAGGGGGATGGGATAGGAGTGGATGAGGGATAGGAGGGCATAGGAGAATAGGAGGGGATAGGAGTGGGGATACGATAGGAGGGATAGGGGCGCGCGTTTGAGGGGCAGGGGGGGGTATAGGAGGGGGGATAGGGGGGATAGGACGGATAGGGGGACAGGGGGATGGGAGGGGATAACAGGATAGGGGGGGGGGTAGGAGGGGGGATAGGGGGATAGGAGGGTGTCGGAGGGTATAGGAGGGGATAGCGGAGATAGGTGGATAGGAGGGGGTACGAGGGGATAGGAGGATAGGAGGGGATAGGGGGGATAAGGGGATATGGGGGATATGCGGATAGGTGGGATGGGAAGGGATAGGAGGATAGGAGGGGATAGCGGGGATAGGAGGGGATAGCGGGGATAGAGGGATAGGAGGGGATAGGAGGGGTATATAGGGGGATAGGGGGGATCGATATTGAGGGATACGAGGGGGAATAAGGGGATAAGGGGGGATAGGAGGGACAGGAGGGATATGATGATGCCGATTGCGGCCTCTCCCATTTTCGCCAGGACATTTCCAGTGGGCGGAATCCTACAAGAGGATGCGGGAGAGGCGCCTCGAGGAGAAAAACAAGTACGGCGTCTTCATGAGCGAGGGCGCCCTGCTGACGGAGGCGGGCTGGACGCCCGAGAATGCCAACGCAGAGTTCGGCATGGACATCGTTTCCATTTCCCCTGCGGAGGAGGAGGGTGGAGGGAGGGAGGGAATATGTAGTATGTGGGAGCACGAAAGGGGTAGGGCATCGACAGGGAGACGGAGGGATGAGGGAGGGGGTGTAGGAGGGAGTGGGAGGGAGTAGGAGGGAGTAGGAGACAGTAGGAGGGGGTAGGAGGGAGGAAATCTAGGAGGAGTAGGAGTGGAAGGAGTACGAGGGAGCTGGAGGGAGCCCGAGGATATGACAGTCTTAGTCGCCGTCGTCGTCGCCGACTGCCATCAAGTGAAACGGCCACTCGAGGCAGAAGCTCAAGGTCCAGGACATCATCAGCGCCTGCGAGGCCGTCAAGGGGCACGTCTCCAAGGGCTGGCAGAGCGGCGAGAAGACGTACAAGCGCGTCAAGAAGGGTGACTTGCTCGCGCAGGACGCTATTTTAAGGAAGAGGAGGCTCATGAGGAGGATGAGGATGTTCGACACTAAGGGGGCAGAGAGGAGGACGAGAGGAGGAATAGAGGAGGACGAGAGGAGGAAGAGAGGAGGACGAGAGGAGGAAGAGAGGCGGAATAGAGGAGGAAGAGAGGAGGAAACGAGAAGGAAGAGATGAGGACGAGAGGAGGATGAGGGCTGGATGAGACTGCGACGGAGGAGGAGAAGGAGGAGGCGGAGGAACATTACATGACATAAGTACGCGCTCCCAGAGCAAAGAGAAAGATATCGGGACGGTCTTCACCTCTGCGAAGACGGCGATCGAGGATATCGAGGCAGCCCGCAAGGTGCCTGGCTTCTGGCGCCTGATCCTTCTCATCCTCCTCGTCCTCATATTCCTCCTCGCCGTCATCATCCTTATCCTCCTCATCATCATGGCCATCCGTATCATACTCCTCATTGTCGTCTTCTGCATCGTACTCATCCTCATCCTCCTCATCCTACTCGTCATCGTGATCATCTTCCCCATCCTGATCCTTATCCTCCGCTCCCTCCTTCTCATATTCCTCCTGCTGTTGCTGATCCTCCTCCTCCTCCTGCAGTCCTCGCCCGCACCCCCATGAAATACATGTGTGCATCCAGCCAGGCAGCCAAGCTGAAGAAGGCGGCGACGAGTTCCTCGGGGTCCAGCAGCGACGACGACTTCTACAGCGAGGTCCAGCGTTTCCAATGCCGTCGTATCTAGGAGGAGGAGGAGGAGCAGGAGGGGAAACGTGCTTCCAGGCATTCGCGTGTGCAACGTGGCCCTGGAATAGGACGAGGGAGGAGGAGGAAGAGAAGATCTTCGAGGAAAAGGATGAGGAAGAGGAGGAAGAGAGGAGGACGAGAGGAGGAAGAGATGAGGAAGAGAGGGGGAAGAGATGAGGAAGAGCTCGAGGAGGAAGAGAGGGGGAAGAGAGGATGAGAGAAGGGGGAGATGGCAGAGGAAGACGAAGGAATAGGAAGATGAGGAGGAGAAGGAGGAGAAGGAACAGGAAGATGACATTGCAAACTACACGTAAGATCTCCAATTCCGACGAGGGCTCGGACCACAAGACGCACAAGTCGGCGAAGCAGTCTGGCGGGTGCAGCGCTGGGTCGAGGACTGTCGACGCAGCGCTGCACGGCGAGATCGCCACGCTCCTGGGGAAGAACACGACTGTCTTGACGGCCCTGGAGGGTTTGCAGGTGACGGCTTTCGGGAGTTTTCCTCCCTCGGCTGCGGAATGGAGCGGGGGTGGGTGGGGGTGGGTGGGAAGGTTACGGGGGAAGGAGGAGAAGGGTTGGGAAGGTTACGGGGGAGGAGAACACCCGCCTTGCCCCCTCAACAGTCTCGAGAGGGGGGGGGATCCTGATCGAGGACGGGAGGAACTCTAGGATATCAGTGTCTCCTCTCCCTCCTCTTCCTCCCCCTCCTCCTCCCGATTTGGTTAGAACCTTTTCCTCTGGCCCCTCCTCTTCCGCCTCTTTCTCCTTCTCTTCCTCGTGCTCCTGCTCCTGCTCCCCCTCCCCCTCCTCCTCATCCTTCGCAGGCGAAGGGTTACGAGTGGTTGAAGCCCTTCGAGAAGGAGCTGACCTCGGCAGTGTTCGATCTCACCGAGAGCCAGGTCGCGTTGAAAGCATTCTTCCAGGGGGCGTCCGACTCCCAGCTCGAGAGGGAAGGGTCGACATGATCGGACACAGGAGGAGGAGGAGAAGCAGGATAAGCAGGACAGGAGGATAATGAGAAGGTAGGAGGAGGAGATAGGAGGAGGAGGAGAGATGAGGAGGGGGAGGGGGAGCAGGGAGAGGATAATAATAACGATGAGGAGGCATGCAAAGCATGGCTCTGAGGTCCGAGGAGAACGCGGAGGACATCGCCAGCAGTGCCAAGGACGCGATCGAGGAGGCGCCTCGTCCCGATGATTGAAGGATGCATGTGATGAATGAGGAAGGGAGGACATGAGGACGGGAGGATAGGAGGTGTTAGAGGCAAAGGGGTGGCTGGAGAGTTGGGAGCAGGATATAGGGGGATAGGGGCAGGAAGGCCGAGGAAGGACATATAATTCAATATATAGATGAAGAGGGTAGTGAAAAGCGGGAGGGAATAAGCTGGAGGAGTAGAGGGATTGGCAACATGAGGAGATGAGGGGTAGATGGAGGGGGAGCGGCGCTGCCCGCCGCCCAGGGGGAGCGCGCGTGGTCCAACATCAGGCCCATCATGGACCAGATGGAGGCCGCCATGAAAAACATCAAGAAGTCGGCGTAGGGAGCTGGGGCTCTCGACTGGACTGTAGGGCTGGGGATCCTCGAGGTCGCTCCTGCTCCAGGCCCTCGAGGGGCTAAAGTACTCGCCCCGTCGGCCCTCGAGGGGCTAAAGTACTCGCCCCGTCGGCCCTGTCGTTGTCGTCGCCCTCGGCCCTCGGAGGGCTAAAGTACTCGCCCCGTCGGCCCTCGAGGGGCTAAAGTACTCGCCCTCGTCGTCGTCGTCGTCCTCGGCCCTCGGAGGGCTAAAGTACTCGCTCCGTCGGCCCTCGAGGGGCTAAAGTACTCGCCCTCGTCGTCGTCGTCGTCGTCCTCCTCCTCCTCGTTCCCAGCATGCTGAGGGGGACAGGGGGATGAGGAGGAGGAAGATGAGGACAGGATGAGCCTCATCCGGTGAGGAGCACCATGATCAGGTTGTGAGTGGAGTGGTTTTCATGTATCAGCAGCGCCTGCGATTCGCGAGTGGGCGGTGCCTTGCGACAAGGACGTGCTATTGGGCGCACGTGGGGGAGCGCTCGCGCGGTGAAACAGCGAGCTTTGCCCGCGTTGGCTCTGGACCCCCCTCGGCAGGGGGTTTGAGGAAAACTGGTTGGCACCAGAATTCTCCCTTGACGGGGGGCTGATCCAGGGAGTTCCTGAGGGAGGGAGGGAGAGGGAGGAGAAGGAGGAGGAGAAGAAGGCAAGACGATATCGAGAGGATTCGGCTTACATGGGTCATAGATTCGGGTTGCCGTTGGATATGAGGATAAGGATAGGGGGGATGAGGCTAAGGATAGTGAGGACGAGGAGGTAGAGGATAGAGATAATGATAGCGATGATGAAGATAAAAATAAGGATAGCGAGGATGAGGATAAGCCTAAGGATTCGGATGAGCATAATGCTAGCAAGGGTCAGGATCAGGATGGACCAGCACGATGATAGCGAAGATCCGTTCATTTGTTCGGCCCCTTGTGCATCCGCGCACGGCAGGCATTGCGGTCGTGCATGTGAGGACGGGGAGGGGGACATGTTGAGGGATGAAAAAAGCGGCCCTACCCTGGGTTACGAGTGCGTGGTCTGTAAACCTCCTGGGAAGCCCCGGGGCCGAGAGCCGCCAGGGCGCGGCGCATCACGCAGGATTTACCCCGTCAGCCCACGGGGGTTTCAGCGCACAACGCCTCGTAAACCAGGATAGGGGCGTTTTTTTTTCTGGCCTTGAACATGGGCAGGAACGGGGTACGTAGCACGATTTCTGTCAAGATGGGTATCTTTTCCCCGCTGACCGTGCTGCACCTCGGACTCGCCATTGCCATGTCGGGAAGAGCGGAGGCAGCGAGAATCGTGGCAGGAGGCGGCTCTCGCCCCGAAGGGGTTGAGTCAGGCCCGCTGCCCCTAAGGGGCGGCCCAGGAGTCGAGTCAGGAGGCTTCGGAGGAGATGGCGGGGATGGGGGCGCTGGTCTTCGGAAGTACTTGGTGGACAGGTACAGGGCGGGATCCCTTTCGGCCGTGGACGTGACAACGATATCCTTTCACTCGTTTCGGGCTGGGGCCACTGGGATCGGAGATCTCGCGCTGGATCCTGGTCAGAGCGCGCGCGCGTCGGAGCATGTGAGACGCGCGCTGGGCCTAGAGACGGCGCGCAAAGACTTCTACCGCGTTCAGATGCCTTGTTGGGACAAAGAAACCGACAGCAGAGAATATATTACTTTCCCGTTTTATCTGCCGCACGATATTTTCGCGAACTCGTGGCATGAGAACCCAGCAGCATGGGGCCCACTGAACTACGACGCCGACGTGCTGCCCCTGAACTTCGAGAGTCACGAGGTGGTGAAAGAGGCCCCCACCACACCCTTGGGTCACTTCTCCGATGGTGTTCCGTGGACGAAGAGGGACAGCTTCTTTTGCTACTATATGAGCAGTGGTCTCTCCAGGAAGAGGCACCTCATATGCGCGATTCGGAAGCAGGACGTCTGCAAATGCGGGTGCAAAGGAAATTGTAGTTTTGGCCTCATCCAGCGGGTGCTCCGCTGGAGCTACAATGCTTTAGCAGAGGGCACATATCCAGCATTCGACCACGACGGGAAGCCCCTGCCTGAGAGTAGATCCCTGAAGCGCGGATTCCCCCTCGCAGAGGGGTGGCGGGGGGCCCTCTGCGAAATCAGAGCGGACCTCTTAGAGGTCACGGGAGCTTATGGATTCAAAACGTGGCAGAACCCAAGGGACCCTTGCTTCTCGTGCACCTGTCCAAAGGCAAGCCTGTTTGAATTTCCAGCAACGATGGATGATCTATGGGCCTCGCGGGACAATCTCATGTACCAGCACATGGTAGACAATTCCCTTCGCACGGTTGCTGTCCCAGACGACGCAGCTCTCAGGCGTCTGGCCGCCTCTCTGCAGATGGACAACAAAGCTGGGGGATTAACTGTGTTCGGGCGGCGTAATGCCGAGTTCGCCCTGCCCGTCGGATATCGTCTCATCGAAAACGAGCACTGCACTGACATTCGCGAACTTCGGTCGGTGGAGACGCCAGCACAACTGCAGTTCTTCAATGCGTCCAACAGCCAGGGCCTTGATCAGATCTGCTCCCTCTTTCAAGTCAAAGGAGTAGGGGTGGATACCATCATGCTCGACGGGATGCACATCCTCGACCTGGGCGTGGCACAGTACGTCATCGCAGCAGTGTTCCACAGACTGGTCACGACGAATTTCTGCGGGAGTAGAAAGGGCAGGAAGGCGCAGCGGGACCATGACAACATCCTTCACCTCCGCCGAAGAATTCGGGCGTTCTACATTGCCACGGGCGCGCTCAGGAAAAGGGGGGCCAAGTCCGTGATAGGGAGGCTGACTCTGAAGATGTTCATGCCGTCCCAGGAAGGCGGGATCCCGCGCCTCAAGGCGAAAGCCGCCGAGTCGCGGCACCTCGTGCCACTTCTTCCTCAGCTCTGCCGCGAAGGCGCTGGGTTTCTAGGTCCGCGCAGAGCGGCGCTGATGCAGGCCTGCACGCACCTGGCCACCGTGTACAATTGCCAGGGCCCAAAAGCCGCGCGCAATATGAGCGCGTCCAGTGTGCACACCTTCCAGACACGAGCTCGGAACTTGCACTGTGGCCCATGGCACTTGGATCTTGCTGGTGGCCCGTCCCTCGTATGCCCCGTTATTGCTGGATTCGTCTCGGTCCCTCGTATGCCTCGTTCTTGCTGGATTCGGCTCGGTCCTTCGTATGCCACGTTCTTGCTGGATTCGGCTCGGTCCTTCGTATGCCACGTTCTTGCTGGATTCGGTTCGGTCCTTCGTATGCCACGTCCTTGCTGGATTCGGTTCGGTCTCGGTTCGAGCCGGCTTGGGTTTCGTTAGCGCGGCTGGGCGTGAGTGCGCGTTCCTTTCTCGTTGCAGACGGCCAGCCTCGCGTTCTTGCGGGCATGGAAGGAGTACAGAGGCCGCTGCGTCTTTAAGTTCCACGTGATGGTTCACCTCGCAAAGCAGGTTGCCGAGAAGGGAAATCCAACGTGGTACTGGACGTACCCCGATGAGGCAGAGAATCGGAACATGCAGCGGGTCGCGAAATCCCTTCACGGCGGTCCTACTTTTTATGACAGGATGCTCGAGAAGGTCCACCCTCCTGGGGGGGGCCCTATCGACATCCCGCCATAAAAATGAGTACCGCCGTGCAAAGGGAAGGGTCTTCGCGACGCCCTGGTGATCCGATGATCTGTTTCACTGGGGGTACGTCTAGTACCACGAGGGAGAACCGTACGAATAATTGTTGCGATGATGATGATGACGATGATTGTGATGCTGGTGATGATGGTGATCATGATCATGTGGATGATGGTGATTTCCCTTTTCGGCGCCTGCGCGGGGACGCCTGCCTGAACAACAGGCGGGGTGATCTCTGGTCCAGCTTGAGAAAAACGTGTTCGCTTGCCGACAGAGCAGAAGGGGCACTCGAGGAGCGCTGCCAGTCCCCCCCCCTCCCCTCCCCTCCCCCTTTTTCCGCGGGACTCCAGCGCCCCTTCCGCGCGCAGAGGCGTGGGAAGCAGGCAGCGCGCATTTGTTCCCCACGATCCGTTCTTGCCCGCCTCGGGACAGGCCCTTTCCCTCCCTCCACTTCCCTCCCTTCCTTCCCTGCCCTTCCCCCGTCCCCCTCCCCCCCTGCCTGCTTCCCTCCCCCCCCCTCCCTCCCTCCTGCTTCCTTCCCTAGGGGCGCAGGGCGCTGGCCCTCAGGCGCCGTTGCTCGGCTAAGGGGCTCGGTGTCTCGTCTCCCCGTCTCCCTTCCTCCTTCTCTCCTCCATATCCCTTCCCTCTCCTTCCCTGCCTCCCTCCCATTCCCTCCCCTATCCGTCCGTCCCTCCCCTCTCTCTCCCTTCTCTCCCTCCCCTGCCTCCCTTCCCTCCCTATCCTCCTTAAGCCCTTCCCTCGCTCCCCTCCCTCCGTTTCCTGGCACCCCCTCCCAGACCCCGACGTCGTGATTTTTTCCAAGCCTCCCTGGGTTCAAAAATTTTTGCCGTGATCGACTCGCGGCGGGATGCGGTGACCCTGGCGCTGATCGACTCGCGGCGGGATGCGGTGACCCTGGCGGCGGTGATCGACTCGCGGCGGGGCGCTGATGTCCAGCGCCAGAAGTGTACCCAAGGCGTGGATTTCTCCTCCCCCCCTCCCCAGTCCACCTTAACGGCCTCACTCCTCGCGAGGCGCCGACGGCGAGCGTCCTGCGTTGAGCGGGGTCCAGGCCGGGCGCGGCGGCTCCAGCCCCACCCGCACGCACAGTGCACGCACACACACACACACAAACAAACAAACCCAAACCCAAACCCAAACCCAAACCCACACACACACACACACACACTCTATCCATCTCTGGCCCCGCGCGACCGCGGGCATCTTGCAGGAGCGCGCTGGCGGCGCGCCTTAGGCTCAGTCGCCACCTCCCCCCCTTTTTTTTTGATTGTGCAGGAGGAAGTGGAGGAGGACAACCAGAGGAGGAGGAGGAGGAGGAGGAGGAGGAGGAGGAGGAGAGGGCACACCACCGACATTGTTCCCATCTCCAGTCGCACGCTGGCACGCCGATCGGCGCAGGCCACGCTGTAGTTCTGGACGCCCGAAATGGGTGCCGAAAGAATGGGTACACTGCCCAACAGCAGTTCCTGTTCATTTTGAACAGGCCTCGCTGTCCACGCCGCCGCGGCCTGTGTCCATTCGAGACAGGAGGCCGCCTGCCCAACGGCGGCCGCTGTTGGTTTGGGAGAACATTTGTTGTTGGGCATCGTACCCATTTTTTCGGTACCCATGTCGGGCGTCGGGTCCAAAGTAGTGGCCCACCGCTCGCTGCCGATTGCCTGGACTTGGCTGTTCTTGCTCTCTCCCGCCCCCCTCCTTGGATTTTTCGAAGCAGCATCGCCCGAGTTCAGGGAACCGCCCTCCGTGATCGGTCGTGGCCGCATCGGGCACGTATGATCCCCTTCTCCTTTCCCACCCCCACCCTTTGCCCACGGCATGTGGACGTGCCTGCGGCGCGTGGGCGCGCCTGTGGAGACGCGGTGCGCCGCTCGTTTCCGCCACGCGCATTGGAAACAGAGGCGGGTAGAGGCGGGTGGGTGCGTGGCTGAAGTGAACATTCGCGGTGATCAACATGTTTGTTGCGTTGTTGATGTTGATGTTGATGTTGTTGTTGTTGTTGTTGTTGTTGCTGTTTGCTGTTGTAGTCGGCCCTCCCCGCGACCCACCTGCGACCCACCCCGCGGCCCATCCACATCCACGCTTCCTATCACAATTTCCTCCCCTTTCCCTTGAATTAGCACGTGGAGCTGGCCGCTGCATTAATGCAGAAGGGCCGCCCACGCTGCGCTGGCACTGCTCGGAGCGAGCTGCAGGCCCGCAGGCCGCCTCTCTCCCTCCTTGCCCACGCTTCGATTGGAACCACCCACCTCCCCCCTCGATCCGGTTCGATCCGCCCACCCTCCCAACCCATCCTCCCACCTCGTCATCCCGAGGAAGTGCGCTCGTGCAGCGACAAGTACCCGAGGACTCAGTACGAGATTGCAACCATATGCATCGGAAAGAATCCTCATCCTCCTCCACCTCCTCCTCGCGGCCGCTGTCATGAAATCGGCCGACCCTCCAGATGCCCAGACCTCCAGGCGTCGTGAACAAATCACAACGTGAGGTTTTTCGCTATGTTCGGCCTTTGGGGGCTCTCACGAGTACTGGGCCTCGGGAGCGACAGACCTCTGGGGGTCGACGTTGCGAAAAAAATCACGACGTCGGGGGTCTGGGGGATCCCAGGATGTCGCCAAAGATGCAGCGCCACGTGATGCGCACAGATGAGCGCCACTGACATTTGTGACCATCAGCGTTTTGGAAATAACGCCCATCCCCTCCACCTCTTCCTCACTTGGGATCTCTACCTCTCTCCGATCGACTCAGACCACCCAGTTGGTCGGCCGCATCATCGTGCGGCGTGGTTCATAACCGTCGCTTGCGCTAGCTCGGAAACGGCGACCGTCCGCGCAGTGCTCGGGTTTCCCCTGCGCGTTTTTTGTTCCAGGATTTTTTTGTTCCAAGGGTGTTTTTTTTCCCCGCCCTGGCCCCGCCCTCGAGTTGCACCGCGCAGTGCCATCTCCGTGCACGCATGCCTGCGCATGATGTATGTATGTTTGTGTATATATATAGCGTTGAGAGGTGCATGTTTCTTCCTCTCATCTCTCTCGCCCTTCGATCTTTGAGTAGGGCTCGCTCGCCTCGCGCATCAGCGGCGGCGGCAAAGGCGCTGAATGGCCTGCGCGCCATTATGCACTACGTACGCGCGTCACACTCATGCGGATGAAAAGTGCGGGCCATATATATATATATATATATATATATATATATATATATGTATGTGTGTGTACACACATATATATATATACACGTGTGTATATGTGTCGACATTTTTTTTTTTTTTTTTTTTTTGTTTTTTTTTTTTTTTTTTTTTCTCCAATGTCTTGATTTTTTTGCGACGTGTGATTTTTTTTTCATGACGCAAGCGGCCGTCATGAAAAAAACATGACTCCAAGGGGTCTGGGTCGCATGTTTCGACGACGCGCGAGAGGCCCCATGGGGACCTTCTCCCGGGGGCCGGTCTCTCTCATCCCGAAGTGCTCTTGACGGTCTCGGGGCCCAGCAAGGGCCCGAATTGCCATGGGTCGACCTGAGCGCTGTTTTGCCGATTTCGTGGGCCGTTTCCGCTTCGATGTCGTTTTGCAGCGAAGGCGGATTGGAGACGAAACCATGGAACACCAAAACAACACGACAACGAAAAACATTGTTTATAAAGGTCGGCCCCTGCAAAATACTCCGCAGCGATTTTGCCCACAGTGCGGTTCTGTTGTGTTTCTTGTGGTGTGCCAAAAAACAAAGGCCGGGGCCAGCAAACCTCCAGAGGCGCTTGGACTTCTTCTCGGGGGCACCTCTTTGTTCGTCCCGAGGCGTGTTTTTTGTCTGTCCCTGGGCCCCACGAGGGCCACCATCTGCAAATCGAGGCGTAACGTTGAATATTCTGATGTGTGGTCGTTTTCATTTTCATTGTTTTGCCGATCGGCGCGGGCCCTCGCATCCCCCCCTCCCCCCCCATGGAGCAGATCTTGGCTGTTTGGGGCCCTTGTTTCGAGCAGGTGGGGTTTCCCCAATGGGACGCACTTTTCCAAACAGTCGCACTAAACAGGGGTCCCCCCCTTTCCGCCCAATGTCCAAACGCGGAATTATAAAACGCTCCATCTGTTCAATGCGTGCGGGGAACTCCCTGAGGTCTGGACCTCGTCCCAGGGACGACAAGGTTTTCATCCCGAGGTGTTTCTTGTCGGTCCCGGGGCCCAGCGAAGGCCCCCCAGAGGCAGAACACTCGTGAGCACTTGTATCTGGACGCCTCCTATACGAGCGGGAGTCCCCAGAGGCCTGGACCTCTCTCCCACGGGGCCGGTTCTTCGCCCCGAGGTGTTTGTTGGCGGTCCCGCGGCCCGGCGAGGGCTCGCAGAGGCAAAACACGGTGCAATGTTTGTTTTGGTGCGTTCAGTACCTTGCATGTCTGTGCACATCCCTGTTCGATCCTCGCCGCAGTCTCTGCGTGCCCGAGCGCGCGCTTTTGCCCGTCCTGCAGGTCGCCAGCGAGCAGCGACGCGGGCACCACCTGCTCGCACGGCGGAGCCTCGTCCGGTGCCAGGGACCCTGCAACTTGATGGGGACTCAGCTCCTGAGAGGTAAATTCAGCATCGGTGATGATATATTTTCGGAAACTGGAACATCTACATTGCCAGTGGCAGGCTGTTTTCTCAGTCCCAGGACATTTTCAGGGTCGGGGGCGACGTCGGGGTGGTGTGGTTTATATTGTTATCCTTGTTCCTCTTGGGAAACAACGAAACATGTATACACCAGGATCCCGTGTACACCAGGATTCGCTTTCCTGTGCGAGTTTCAGTGCGGGTCCAGAAAAATACCGTCGGTGTATACATATATATATATATATATATACACATATATATATATATATGTGTTTTTATATATTATATATATATATATATATATATTTATATATATATATATATCGGAGGTGAGGGGGTGAGATACGAAGCGAAAGATCCGGGAGTGAACCCCCCTACCGGGAAATCGATTTCGGTTTCGTGTTCGTGGTGCCGTGCGGGCGAGGCGAAGCTGCGTGGGAGGGCGAGAGAAAGTCTCCTGTGGCTGAGGCGCGGCCGGACCAAATGTCTCCCTTCCGGGCGGCCGGGGGCCCGCGGTGTCCCGCCGGTGTCCCGCTGGTGTCCCGTGTGGCTGAGGCGCGGCCGGATCAAATGTCTCCCTTCCGGGCGGCCGGGGGCCCGCGGTGTCCCGCCGGTGCCCCGTCGGTGTCCCGATTATGGTGATGATATTGATGATGATGATGGTGATGATAATGACGATGTTGATGTTTTGTTTTGATGATCGATAGTGAGATCGGTAGTGATATCGATTGTGAGATCGAATGTCAGATCGCTTGTGAGATCGATTGTGAGATCGATTGTGATACCGAATGTGAGATCGATAATGAAATCGATAGTGAGATCGATTGTGAGACCGAATGGGATATCGATTGTGAGATCGATTGTGATATCGATAGTGAGATCGATAGTGAGACCGAATGTGAGATCGATTGTGGAATCTATTGTGATATCGATAGTCAGATCGATTGTGAGATCGATCGATTGAGTTAGTAGTGAGATCACTATCGGTAATGAGATCGGTAGTGATTTCGATAGTGAGATCGATGATGAGACCGAATGTGAGATCGATTGTGAGTTCGGTTGTGATATCGATGTGAGATCGATAGTGAGATCGATAATGAGATCGAAAGTGAGTTCGATAGAGAGATCGATAGTGAGGCCGAATGCGAGATCGATTGTGAGATCGATTGTGATATCGATAGTGAGGTCGATAGTGAGACCGAATGTGAGATCGATAATGAGATCGATAGTGAGTTTGATAGTGAGATCGATAGTCAGATCGAATGCGAGATCGATTGTGATATCGATTGTGAGATCAATAGCGAGACCGAATGTGAGATCGATTGTGGGATCGATTGTGAGATTGATTGTGAGATCGATAGTCAGATCGATTGTGAGATCTATCGATTGAGATCGATTGTGAGATCGGTAGTGAGTTCGATAGTGAGATCAATCGAGTGCGACGTTGGTCCCTCCCCCCCCCTCACCTCCTTATCACCCGAAGGGTGGTCTATTCGGCATATATAAAATATATATATATTATATATAATATATTATTATATATATTATCGGAGGTGAGGGGGTGAGATCGAAGAAGGAACGGAGAGCCCCCCTACCGGGAAATCGATTTCGGTTTCGTGTTCGTGCGTGCCGTGCGGGCGAGGCGAAGCTGCGTGGGCGGGCGAGAGAAAGTCTCCTGTGGCTGAGGCGCGGCCGGACCAAATGATTCCCTTCCGGGCGGCCGGGGCCCCGCGGTGTCCCGCCGGTGTCCCGCTGGTGTCCCGTGTGGCTGAGGCGCGGCCGGACCAAATGTTCTCTTCTGGGCGGCGGGGGCCCCGCGGTGTCCCGCGGTGTTCCGTCGGTGCCCCGTCGGTGTCCCGATGATGATTATGATGATGATGATGATGATGATGATGATGATGATGATGATGATGTTGATGATGATGATGATGGATGCTGATGATGACGATGATGAGATGATGGTGATGGGTGATGGTGATGGTGATGGTGCGGATGATGATGATGTTGATGGTGAGATGGTGCTGATGATGATGTTGATGTTTTACTTCGATGATCGATAGTGAGATCGATGGTGAGGCGAATGTGAGATCGATAGTGAGGTCGATAGGATCTCGATGTGAGATCGATTGGGAGATCGAACCGAAGTAGACCGATTGTGAGATCGATTGTGATACGATCGATAGTGTGAGATATCGATAGTGAGTATCGATAGTGGTATCGGTAGTGAGATCGATTGTGAGGCCGAATGGGAGATCAAATGTGAGATCGATTGTGATATCGATAGTGAGATCGATAGCGAGACCGAATGTCAGACCGATTGTGAGATCGATTGTGAGATCGATAGTGGTATCGGTAGTGAGATCGATTGTGAGGCCGAATGGGAGATCAAATGTGAGATCGATTGTGATATCGATAGTGAGATCGATAGCGAGACCGAATGCGAGATCGATTGTGGGATCTATTGTGAGATCGATAGTCAGATCGATTGTGAGATCGATCGGTTGAGATTGATAATGAGATCGATAGTGACTTCGATAGTGAGATCGATGGTGAGACCTTGTGAGATCGGTTGTGATATCGATAGTGAGTTCGATAGTGAGACCGAGTGTAAGACCGATAATGAGATCGAAAGTGAGTTCGATAGTGAGATCGATAGTGAGACCGAATGCGAGATCGATTGCGAGATCGATTGTGACATCCATAGTGAGATCGATAGTGAGACCGAATGTGAGATCGATAATGAGATCGATTGTGAGTTTGATAGCGGGATCGATAGTCGGATGGAATGTGACATCGACTGTGAGATCGATTTTGATATCGATTGTGAGATCAATTGCGAGATCGATTGTGAGACCGATTGTGAGATCGATTGTGAGATTGATTGTGCGATCGATAATCAGATCGATCGTGAGATCGATCGATTGAGATCGATTGTGAGATCGGTAGTGAGTTCGATAGTGAGATCGATCGAGTTCGACGTTGGCCCCTCCCCCCCTCACCTCCTTATCACCCGAAGGGTGGTCGTATAGGTACATATATATATATATACATACACACAAGTAGCACGTGTGTGCCCCGGCTCATACAAAAAATGAAAGGGCGTTTGAAGAGGAAGACACCATGACGGCGGGATCGAAGATGGAGAAGGGGAAGTTGGGGCTGCGCCGCCAGGGCGTGCCTAAGAGAAGGGGAAGAGGCAGGAGGTGAACGCAGAAGAATCTAAGATCGAGTAAGAGCCCCCCCAAAGGATTGGGAATCGAGCAGGAGGATCGACGAGGGCAATGCCTCTCCGAGGTCAGCGTTGCGAGGATGTCTCAGGCGAAAGTGGCCTGACCACCTCAGCTCAGGACATCTCACGGCCTGGGAGACCCCAGGAGGCCCCAGGAGACCCCAGGATGCTCCAGGAGGCCCCAAGAGGCTCCAGGAGGCCGCACGAGGCCCCAGGAGGCCCCAGGAGGTTCCAGGTGACCCCCAGGAGGTTCCGAGGCGGGGTCTAGGGTACCAGAAGGTACAGAAGCCCCAGGAGGCCCCAGGAGGTTCCAGGAGGCCCCCAGGAGGCTCCGAGGCGGGGTCTGGGGTACCAGAAGGTACGTCGGGGCTCGGTTCTGGGAGGATGTCTCCGGCGAAACCGCCATTCTCTGAGAATCGGGGTCAAAATTATTGAAATTTCAATGTGTGTTTGAAGGTTTTATGGTAAAATGTTGAAATTCCCATGTGTTTTTGGACCCTGACGTCACGATCTGTGTGAGGGGTGCCACCGATTTTCAGAATTTTGAGGATGTCCTCATTGAAACGGCCAGACGAATCGCGAACGACGCAGCGTGTACGCATTAATCGCCTCTGAGTTCTACTCCCTCGGAGAGGTACGTACGATTCTACACACAGATATACACATAGTTCGGCTTCTTATACTCTGGCCTTTGGGCACAACACAGAACCACAACCACAGCTGAGGGGATTTTGCTGGAGGGCGCTCTGGCACATAATCCATCGATCCCGAAATGAGCACTTCGGCTGTGGTCGTGGTCGATTTAGCCGTCAGGGACGCCCACGCCGTCGGCATGTGCCAGACATCCCCCATGGTGGTGTCCTCGATGTGGCTGTGATCGTCTGCTGTCCCCGCATGGCCTTACCCGGCCCAATGACCTCCTAGTCGGGCCCAGTAGCCCTCCGTCGCGAGCACGAAGACCTTCCAGCAGTTGCCTCCTGAACTTGAGGGCCCCCCCCCGCCCTGAAGTGTCCATCTCGGTATCTATATCGATGCGGCCGTCCTTTGCGCTGTTGGCTCCTCCCCCTCCCCTGCCCGGCCTCGCCGCGGGTCGGAAAGACAGTTGCTACCGGGCTGGGAGGAGGAGGAGGAGGAGGAGGAGGAGGAGGCAGGGAGGAGGAGGAGGAGGAGGCAGGGAGGAGGAGGCAGGGAGGAGGAGGAAGGGAGGAGGAGGAGGGGGAGGAGGACCAGGGGGAGGAGGAGGAGGAGGAGAAGAGCAGGAGGAGGAGGAGGAGGAGAAGAGGAGGAGGAGGAGGAGAAGGACACCGCAAGCGCGCAGTGTCCATCGAGCCAACGGCGGCCCTCCCTTGCGCTGTTGGCTCCTGGAGGCTTCTCTCGCCGCCACGGCTGGCTGCGCCTTGACCAATGGCGGGTCGGCAGGGACTCCTGCAGAGGTCCGGGTGCAGAGTTTCCGCGGAGCTGGGCAGGCGGGAGGGCCGCTGTTGTCTCACTTGGCCCTCCTCCGCCGCTCCATCCCCGACCCCCTTGGATGCTGTAACACTACCGGCTTCTCGGTGATTTTACGTAGTTTGTATGTTTCTTCAGTCCCGCAACCGTTCATCGTAGTCTACGTGTGCATACGTACATCGTGCTGCGTTTCTTTGTTTCTCTCTCTCTCTCTTCTTCCTTGATGCTGATCTCTATCTCTCTCTCTCTCTCGCGCGCGCTCGCGCTTGTTCTGTTGTTGGTGTATGTGTTGTTGGTTACCCCTTTCTCTTTCCCCCTTAGTATATGAATCAGGATGCGTATTCTCTCTTACCCTCTCTCTTTCTCTCTATCTCTCTTACCCTCTCTCGCTGTGTCCTTAGATATGTACACATGCATATGCGCATATACGCTTCTCTGGTGTGGTCCACCAAACATCTCCGAGGCGTGATATTAAGCAGCGAACTGTCGATGAAGCCATTCGGTGGCCCACCTTGAAGCCATGGTTGTGGGGCCATAAGTGTGCGTCGTGTTCAGTTTACTACTGCGGATGTTTGAAGAAGAGGCCCCAAACGTTGAGGCGATTTCCTTGCTAATGATTCGGCGACTCGTTACAAGCTGGGGAGCACGTAAGTGGCACATGAGAAGTTGCCACTGGTTCTCTGCATCGGGTGCTACACTCAAGAGGGGACCCGTAAGTCGGCAAGCGAATTATCACCCGAGCAGCACATCGATAGAGCGACGAGCTTTCGAGGGTAGGGTGGGTTTGGCACCACCTCGCACGAGATGTGACGGTGAGTTGCGCGGGGCCTGCGGTTATTCCTTCTGTTCCTGGTGGTCGTGCATATTCTGCCACTTCTTGGCCGCAGCAACTGTTTGCTAGAGCTGCCCCCTAGAGCGACTTGCTGCGATCAGGGCTCCGATAGTGCAGAAGGAAGCGCAGCGGGGCTAAAGGGCAGGCTTGTGTGATTGGTCGGCCGATCGTGGCAACAGAAAGTATTAGAATCCGATGGTGCCCCCCCATCCCCTGACCCTGAAATTCGGAGTTGCGACAACATTGAAACATCGTCAGCAAGCACGACCAGAGTCCCAATTCCCACGTTCATGCGCTATTTTCGGGCCGGACAAATTCATGAAGGTCCACAGGCCCGAAACCGACCGAGACCCCTTGTTGTGGAAGCAACGCATCTCCCTGATCAAAGTGTCGGCGGCGAGCGAGTGGGGGAAGTGAGACGGAGAAGGCGGTGGGATTTCTCGGACGCCCTCGCGCCTTCTGAGAGGTTGTTGTATCTGCGTCTTCGGGCAAGGCTCAGGAAACTTCTCAGAAGGCTGGGGGACCTCCGAGCCTTCTGAGAAGACCCGCCCCTTCTCACTTCCCCCCTGGGCTCGCAGCCGAACACATGTCGGAGCTCCTCGTGGTTCTCGTGGATCTGCGCTGTACTCCCCTCCCTGGCCCGCGGAGTGCGCCAGGGGAGGCGCCAGAGGCGCCGCCAGGGGGGTGCCGCGCAGGCCCTAGACATCCGTGCTGAGCGCGGAACGTGGGGGGAAGCAGAAGCGACACCAACACCACCAGGGGTCACCTCCAGCGATGGGGCTACGATGCCTCCCTGAGCTGGGGATAGGGGACGTCTCGAGCGAGTGGGGGGACCACGCCACCAGGGGGACCCCTCCCTGGCTCCTCCTGCCGGTGGTCCCCGGCGATGCTGGTGTCGATCTGCCATGTCCGTAGAACGAGTACGTGCTTGCAGTCTTGTTCGTCTTCGAGTGAAAGGAAGAAGCATGAGGAGGAGGAGGACAAGGAGGAGGAGGAGGAGGAGGAGGAGGAGGAGGGGGAGGAGAGGAGGAGGAGGAGGGGGAGGAGGAGGAGGACGGAGGGGGGGACAGGAGGGGGAGGAGGAGGAGGACAAGGAGGAGGAGGAGGAGAGGGAGGAGAGGGAGGAGAGAGGAGGAGAGGAGGAGGAGGCGGAGGAGGAGGAGAAGGAGGTGGAGGAGGAGGAGGAGGAGGAGGAGGAGGAGGAGGGCGAGGAGGAGGAGGAGGAGGAGGAGGAGAGGAGGAGGAGGACGCTCGCCGCCGCAAGCGGCCCCATGGGGCAGGCCTGCGGTGCACGGGTGTTGGCCGGCCTCTCTGCAAGGCGCGGCATCGTCGCCCTGCGGGAGCAGCGCGACCGGGAGCCCCACGCACGAGGGGCGCCAGGCCCTGCCCGCGGAGCTCTCCAAGGCCTCTGCAGCGCTCCTCGCGCCTGCGCTCTTGAGGATTTCTTGCTTCCTAGACTTATGATGCTCCAACCTACTTTAGCCTTGACCACCAGACAGAATTTCGAGCGCCAGAAAAAGTGCCGAAACTTAAGGGTTTTCACGTGTCGGGCCCTGGGAGACACTCTCCCGACACTGTTTCGACACTCTTTTGGCACTTTTCGGGGTGCTCGAAATTATTTCTGGGATGCGGTCCTTACGTAGGATGGGAACAACATAATCCTAAACACTGATGTTTCTAGTTGCTGTATACAGTCGGAACCGATGTATCAGATCGAGGTCGGTTCGGGGAGGGCACCCTGAGGTTCTTCGTGATTCGATGTTCTGGTGCTTCCTGGGGGGGGGCACCCTCGGGTGTACTTCATTTTGGCCGGCGCAGAGCTGCATGCTCTTGAAAGATGGTTTTCTGTCCTAGATCCGGCTGTACTTGCGTGGAGATGGGGCTTTCGGCCTGGCCGCGGCATCCAAGACCCTCAGGAGCGCTCCGGGAACACTCCGCGGGGGCCCGCAGGAGAACCCAAGAGGGACCCGTTCTCGCAGGATTTCAGCGCTCCCGTCTTTTTTCTGCCTTCGGCTCTCCAAGACGGCCAAAGAGGCATGCAAGATCGCCTCGGGCGTGGCAAAGCCCCTTGGGGGATCAAGACTTCGATCCAGGGACCAAGACTTCGATCCAGGGCTCAAGCGAGACTTCGATCCAGGGCTCCAGCCTCGAGCCAAATGGCATAATACATGCACTTAGGTCGGGCATGTCCCCCTACAGGCGGACCTTGGACGAAAAATTCAAAAAATCAAAGAAAAAACAGAGTGCCACGTCGAGCCGCATCGGCGATGCGAGAGGAACACACAGCGGCATAATACATGCACTTAGGCAGGTCATGCCCCCCCACAGGCGGACTTTGGACGAAACATTCAAGATACTCATAACATTAAATAATTTACAAACGTAGGACAACATCGTCCCCAGACTATGATTGAAGATTCCTCCTGTAGAGGGACACGCCCGACTTAAACATGCACTTTTGACGGCCCGCGCGGAGTTTTTAGATCTGAGCCGGACCTCCGCCCCTGGCGCGCGGAGCGCGCCGAGGGCGGTCCCAGAGGCGCCGCCATGGGGGTCCCAGCGCAGACTCAGGAAGTCCGCGCGGCCTGCCAAGAGTTCAGAGGATAACATCGGGTGATGGTACATCGAGAATCTCTGAGATCCGGGGGCTCTTGGAGGATGTCTCGGGCGCCGCGGCCTTCTCAGAGCGTTCTGGGCGTTCCCGAATGCTCTGGAACGGACTCATTGAAGGGGGGCCCAGGGACACACAAACAAATACACACAAACCCCAAGATCCCTCACATCGTTCCCAACCCTCCTTGGTTGGGTATTCGTTTTGAAAAGACCAGTATCGTCTACACTTCCTCCTTCCTCCTTCCCGTCCCGTATCCCTCTTGCCTCCTCCTGTCTTGCCTGCGGGGGGCTGCGATCTGTGAAACTGTCGCCACTTTCGAGGCCTGCTGGGGGGCCCAGCACAGTGACGCCACGGGCAGACCCAAATTAGACCTCGCCGTCCCTGGGGGGCTGCGATCTGTGAAACTGTCGCCGCTTTCGATGTCTGCTGGGGGGCCCAGCACAGTGACGCCACGGGCAGACCCAAATTAGACCTCGCCATCCCTGGGCGGGCTGCGATCTGTGAAACTGTCGCCACTGGCCCAGCACAGTGGCGCCACGCGCGAATCCAAATTTGACCTCGCCATCCCTGGGGGGCTGCGATCTGTGAAACTGTCGCCACTTTCGAAGCCTGCTGGGGGGCCCAGCACAGTGACGCCACGGGTAGACCCAAATTAGACCTCGCCATCCATGGGTGGGCTGCGATCTGTGAAACTGTGGCCACTTTCGAGGCCTGCTGGGGGGCCCAGCACAGTGACGCCACGGGCATACCCAAATTCGACCTCGCCATCCCTGGGGGGGGCTGCGATCTGCGAAAGTGTCGCCACTTTCGAGGCCTGCTGGAGGGCCCAGCACAGTGACGCCACGCGCAGACCCAAATTAGACCTGGCCATCCCTGAGGGGCTGCGATCTGTGAAACAGTCGCCACTTTCGAGGCCTGCTGGGGAGCCCAGCACAGTGACGCCACGGGCAGACCCAAATTAGACCTCGCCATCCCTGGGGGGCTGAGATCTGCGAAACTGTCGCCACTTTCGAGGCCTGCTGGGGGGCCCAGCACAGTGACGCCACGGGCAGACTCAAATTAAACCTCGCCATCCTTGGGGGGGCTGCGATCTGTGAAACTGTCGCCACTTTCGATGCCTGTTGGGGGGCCCGGCACAGTGACGCCACGGGCGGACCCAAATTAGACCGCCATCCCTGGGGGGCTGCGATCTGCGAAACAGTCGCCACTTTCGAGGCCTGCTGGGGGGCCCAGCACAGTGACGCCACGCGCGGACCCAAATTTGACCTCGCCATCCCTGGGGGGGCTGCGATCTGTGAAACTGTCGCCACTTTCGAGGCCTGCTGGGGGGCCCAGCACAGTGACGCCACGCGCGGATCCAAATTCGACCTCGCCATCCCTGGGGGGCTGCGATCTGCTGAAAGTGTCGCCACTTTCGAGGCCTGCTGGGGGGCCCAGCACAGTGACGCCACGGGCAGACCCAAATTAGACCTCGCCATCCCTGGGGGGCTGCGATCTGTGAAACTGTCGCCACTTTCGAGGCCTGCTGGGGGGCCCAGCACAGTGACGCCACGGGCGGACCCAAATTAGACCTCGCCATCCCTGGGGGGCTGCGATCTGTGAAACTGTCGCCACTTTCGAGGCCTGCTGGGGGGCCCAGCACAGTGACGCCACGCGCGGACCCAAATTAGACCTCGCCATCCCTGGGGGGCTGCGATCTGTGAAACTGTCGCCACTTTCGAGGCCTGCTGGGGGGCCCAGCACAGTGACGCCACGCGCGGACCCAAATTAGACCTCGCCATCCCTGGGGGGCTGCGATCTGTGAAACTGTCGCCACTTTCGAGGCCTGCTGGGGGGCCCAGCACAGTGACGCCACGCGCGGACCCAAATTAGACCTCGCCATCCCTGGGGGGCTGCGATCTGCGAAAGTGTCGCCACTTTCGAGGCCTGCTGGGGGCCCCCACAGTGACGCCACGCGCGGGACCCAAATAGACCTCGCCATCCCTGGGGGGCTGCGATCTGCGAAACGTCGCCACTTTCGAGGGCTGCTGGTGGGTCCTGCGGGGTGAGGCACCGCGCGGACCTGAGCGGGACCTCGCCATCCCTGGGGGGCTGCGATCTGCGAAACGGTCGCCACTTTCGAGGGCTGCTGGTGGGTCCTGCGGGGTGAGGCACCGCGCGGACCAGAGGGGACCTCGCCGTCCTTGGGGGCCTGCGATCTGCGAACGGTCGCCACTTTCGAGGGCTGCTGGTGGGTCCTGCGGGGTGACCTGAGCGCCTCGCCGCGGAGTCTGCGGGAGTGCGGGGTCCCTGTGCGGAGAGGCACCGCGCGGACCTGAGCGGGACCTCGCCGTCCCTGGGGGGCTGCGATCTGCGAAACTCGCCACTTTCGAGGGCTGCTGGTGGGTCCTGCGGGGTGAGGCACCGCGCGGACCTGAGCGGGACCTCGCCGTCCCTGGGGGGCTGCGATCTGCGAAACGTCGCCACTTTCGAGGGCTGCTGGTGGGTCCTGCGGGTGAGGCACCGCGCGGACCTGAGCGGGACCTCGCCGTCCCTGGGGGGCTGCGATCTGCGAAACTGTCGCCACTTTCGAGGGCTGCTGGTGGGTCCTGCGGGGTGAGGCACCGCGCGGACCTGAGCGGGACCTCGCCGTCCTTGGGGGGCTGCGATCTGCGAAACTGTCGCCACTTTCCAGGCCTGCTGGTGGGTCCCGCGGGGTGAGGCACCGCGCGGACCTGAGCGGGACCTCGCCATCCTTGGGGGGCTGCGATCTGCGAAACGGTCGCCACTTTCGAGGGTTGCTGGTGGGTCCTGCGGGGTGAGGCACCGCGCGGACCCGAGCGGTACATCGCCGCCCCTGGGGGGCTGCGATTTGCGAAATTGGCGCCACTTTCGAGGGCTGCTGGTGGGTCCTGCGGGGTGAGGCACCGCGCGGACCTGAGCGGGACCTCGCCGCCCCTGGAGGGCTGCGATCTGCGAAACAGTCGCCACTTTCGAGGGCTGCTGGTGGGTCCTGCGGAGTGAGGCACCGCGCGGACCTGAGCGGGACCTCGCCATCCCTGGGGGGGGTCCCCCAGGGGGGGCCGGCGCTGGCCCGAGACCTCCGCTCGGACATCCGAGGGGGTCCTGTGCACGGCGGGTTCGCGCTCAGTGGGCCCCAGAAACGGCAGGGCCCCCATTGGTCGGGACGGGGGTCAACGCAAACGAGGGTCAGCCAGGGCGCCAGATACTGCAGGATCCTGCGAAGACCCCCTCGGGCTGACCCGGGTCAGCGAGCCGCTCGTGGCCGCGAGGGCGGCCGCGCCTATTGGCTGACCCGGGTTTGCGAGGACCTGCGCTGCAGTTTTTTTGTTTTCTTGCATTGCAGTTTTCGGTTTCCCGCTGACCCGGGTCTGGATTGACCCGGGTCAGAAGATCCCCGAATTGGGGCTCCTTGCCCTCCACCGCCACCTTCCACGCCTTCCGACCTCGCGGAGGGTGCGGAAGAAGGCGTCGAAACTGTTGGAGGCCGTGCGCGAGTCCAGGGGAGCCCACAAGCATCGCAGCGACAGAGGGGCGAGAGGCCAGGGCGGAGGGTCCAGAAGAATGAGGGTGAGGGCTCTCCCTTAGTGGGCCTCGGAACCGGCAGGGCCGTTTTTTCACCGTTTCCGAAAAAGTGTCGAAAATGGAAACGGCAAAAACAGCGGCGACCGGAGACTGCAATAAGAACGGCTCCAGGACTGGGACCGGAGCGGGAACCCGTAATAGAACGGCGATGGAACCGATAAAAAATCGGCGACGGCAAAACGAAACCGGTACAAGAACGGCCCTGTCGTTTCCAGGGCCCACGAAGGGTTCGCGTCGTGTCGGCGCGGACGCGGCCCCGCCGAGGGCGTTCCTCGGAGGACAGGCACTGCACGTTTCCTGGGGGGTGGAGGGCTCGGGGTGAAGACCACATGGGCTTCTGCACCTCGAGGATCCATCGGAACGGCATTTTACAGATTTCACCCTCTGCCCTCCAGCCAGCGAAAATGCTCCGAAGTAATGGCATGCAGTCCACCCGCATCGTAAGGCTGAGCGACCTTCCCAAGGTAGCCCTTGCATTTCCTTCCCCTTCGGCCATCCGTGGCGACTCGCGCTGGCCAGCCTCGTTCGGCAAGAACGTCAGCATGGCCCTCCAAGGCCCTTGCATTCTTGTCGCGCAACCTCATTCTACGGGTTGACTTTATGGCCCATCCCGCCACCGTGCCTGGGTTGTGGGTATAAAGCCTCTCTGATGCTCGTTGGAGGTTTGTTTGGAGGCTTCTCGGGGGCCTCTTGGAGCCAGGCTGGACGCCTCTCGGGGGCCGCTTGGGGGGCTCTTGGGGGCCTCGTGGGGACCTCCGGGCCGAGGGGGGGGCGTGAGAAGCAGAAGGCCTTCTCAGAGGGCGGCGAGGCTTCTCAGAAGGCCTCCAGCCTTCTGAGAGGTGTTCTGTGCCTTCGGGGAAGGCTCAATAGAGCAGTTCTCAACAGGCCGGAGGATTTCCCCGTCCTTATCACTTCCCCCCGGGGCTCGCCGCCGATCGTCCTCCTCCTCCTCCTCCCGATCTCGTCCTGCTCGACGTTGGGGCCAGGGTGGCCTCTTCGTCGCCGTCGGGCACGTCTCGCTCGCGGTTTTCGTGGCGGTCCGGGAAAGAGGGAAACTGTTACTCCAGATTTCGTAATAAAAGGGAAGGGGGTCTGGACCCAGACAAGCCATTTCAGACCTCCCCCGTGGGAGAGAACCCTCCAAAGCATCGTCCCCAGACCCTCCAGGCCCTCCAAGATAGCCTGGAAGAGACCCCTCCCGAAATGAGACCCCCCTCCCTTTATTACGAAGTCTGGAGTATTTAGTCGGCTACGTCGTAGAAACCTGTGCCCCGTTTTTTGTTTCCACGTCCTCGGTCTTCATTTTCTTGCCGGGGTTGTGACGACCTCGGTAGCTCGAAGTTTCAAGAACTTTGGATTCGTGGGCCGTCTTGCTGGATCTGCAGCACGATCGTTACGCTTTCATGGGTGAGCTTTTGCAGCGGTTTGTTCAGTGTTTCGATACCTTGGGAATTCAGGGCGGACAGGTGGTCCGAAATGCGCGGTTGTTAAGTCGGTCCTAGGGCTTCCGCGTTCAGTGAAGATTTGGATGCATGGCCATATAGGTGTCTGATCCTCCTCCTCCTCCCTCCTCCTCTTCCTCCTCTTCCTCCTTTGGACCCTCGAGTCGTCCAGGCAATGCAACCCTCGACGAGGAACGATCTCGATCTGCGTGAGCGCAAACTTGCGGAGCTCCGCGCTGATTTTTCGGATCGGAGATGTCGGTGGGATGTCCGAGCGGATGTCTCGGGTCGTCGCTTGATTCAAGAAATCCGTGCGGACTTCCGACAATTGAGGTACATGCAGTCTTGTAACGCTCGTCCAGGCCCCCTTATCACCTGCGACACTCGCCCAGGCAGTGCGAACAGCTGATGGCCGATGGAGCCTTGTAGGTCTACAGGCACCGTGCCACCCGAGCGGCCGAAGAGCAGGCCAATATGGTCCGAATATCTGCCGATCATTGCAGGCTGTGCAACAGAAAGTGCCGCCCACGTCAGCAACCACACGGTGCGCGAGTATAGAATTTAGGCATGTTTCTTGAGATGTCGCACTGATGTGAAACGTGGTTGCCCGCTCGCTCCTCTGGGTCTCCGAGCTTGCTCCCAGCCTCTGTGCTCCGTCTCTTTGGGGGCAGGTCTCCACGATGCGGCGATCGCAGAGGAGTCGGCGTCGTCGTCGTCGTCGCAGAGACGACGTCGTCGCGGAGACATGACAGTTTCACGCGCACCCGCAGAGCCCTGGGGCACGGCACCTTGCGAAGCTCCGGACATAAGCTGTTGAGTCACGCGCGAGCAACGAAGTACGGTCTGAGGAATACCCTGTCAGTGATTCTTGACCAGGTGGGTCCGTCCGCTCCCTTCCACGCAGAAGCCCGGTACCAAGGCCCGGTACCGAGTTGCCGAGGCTGGCAATTCCACTCTTCGTTGTCCGTATTCTTCCCTTATCCCCCCCCATCCTCTTGCCTCTCCAGCCTTCCTTGATCCTTGTTTTTCTCAAGCGACTGTCGCACGATCTTTGGTATGTTATCCGGCATGTCTCGACGAGCATGCAGACTCGCCGATCTCCATGCCCTTGCACACGTCCATGGGCTGCCCAACGCCTACGACTCACCATGACCTCTCTAGAAGAAGGCGCGGATTTCTCGGATCGGCGCTGGACACATCCTCCACTGGCACGCGAAGTGCGCCAGTGGGGCAGTGTGGCTCCGAGAAATCCGCGCGTGTCTCCGACAGTTTATGTGTCCTTGGTGTTGTTGCTCTTCTTCGAGAGTCGTTGTCGTCGTCGTCGCAGAGACTGTTTGGATCGGCGTGAGGAATGCTAAGGGGACAGGGGGAGTTCTCAGTGGAAACAAAGGTGGGCTTAACCTTGCCGGACCTAGCTCATAGGTGGGTCAATTCCGTGAGTGGGCGGAGCCCACTCGCCCGGATCGCCACCCCCCCTAAGCCCTTGAATTGCGCCAGTAATTTGCTTAGAAGCCCCATCTGCAGTCAAGGTGCTGAAACAAATTCTCCTTCTCCTCCTCCTCCTCCTCCTCCTCCTCCTCCTCCTCCTCCTCCCCTCCTCCTCCTCTGGAGGGGCTGTGGATTCCTGGCCAATCCTCAACGTGGCCAGAAAAGCCACTTCGTTCCGTGGTCAGCGCTCATCTTGGCAGCACGACGACTGCATCCCCAGAGTGACAAAACCCGCCGAAGTCGCTGATGGCGCTGGT
Source organism: Prorocentrum cordatum (assembly GCA_963575745.1). Lineage (NCBI taxonomy): Eukaryota > Dinophyceae > Prorocentrales > Prorocentraceae > Prorocentrum > Prorocentrum cordatum. The sequence goes on from CAUYUJ010003313.1 coordinate 379,525, forward strand.
AATCCCCTGGTTAGCTTAGGTCAGGCCAGATATAGTCGCATGGGCATCCCCGGACAGCCGGGCGGGCATAGCTATGCAGATAACACCGATCTTGGCCGGGCCCGTCCTGGGGCCAGGGATCGGTGTGTATGCCTCCCTGGCGAAGCCACGACGGCGTATGCACCGAACCTGGGCTCGGGATGGGCCTGGTCAGAATTGGTGTATGTGCATGGTTCTCTTTCCTGGTAGATAGCCCCCATTACAGTCTCTAGGAGGAGCGCTGAATATGGAACGAATGGTTTTCCCCATATCCTGAGATGGGGTTCTTGTTCTTACTTTGACGGCGCCGACTCCAACCAGGACCAGAGCCCCTCCTCTCCTCCCTCCTCCTCCTTCCTCTCTTCCTCCTCAAGCTTACTCATGCGCAGACTTTCTTTTACTCAGACTCATTTATACTGAAACCTAGTCATACTCAGACTTACTCTTACTCACACTTTCCCATTATCATATGATATCCTTAAAAGGGGGTCTATGCTAGTCCACCTGAGCGCGCGCGATGCCGTTGATGCTGCGCTCTTTCCGTAGCTTGATGGCTCGAATAACGCCGTCAGCGGCGGCCAGGAGTCCTGCCCCCCCCGTGGGGTAGTTAGGCCTGGCCACCACATCCGCCTACCGTTCAGGCGCTGGACGGAGGTCCAGGCGCGAGTTCCGAGGGGCCAGCGCCCGCCAGGAGGCGCGCCGTGACGTCGCCTGAGCGCCGAGCCCGCGGCCTCGGGGTTCCGTCCGGCGCTTCTGGCGGGGAGCTCTCGCGGCATGGCGGAACCAGGCGCGTGGCCGCTGCCCCGTGGCGCCTGGCTGGACGCGAGCCTCAACGGCACCATCACGGCGACGGTCTCGGTGCCGCCGGGGACGCTCATCCTAGCGCAGGTCGTCGACGCCGGCGGCCGCCCACAGGGGACCGAGCTGCTCCAGGTGGAGGTGGCCTATGCCCCAGGCCCCCTCGGGAGGTTCTTCAAGGCCGCCCACGTCGGTGCCAGCGACGAGTACTTCAGCTGGTACGCGCAGCACCCGAACGTGGAGGGCGGGCGGCCTGGGAACACCGTGTTCCACCTTTGCGCGTGCGGGGCCAGCGGGTGTGCGGCCCCGACACCTCGCGGGACGGTGGTCGAGCACCTCGACATCTGGCGGGTCATCGATCCCGCCGACTTCGAGCAGGAGAAGGCCAAACTCTATTGCCCTCGGCGGCGCGCCAGCGACCTGGGCGTGCCGCTGCGCCCCCCGCCGCTCGCGCCGCCGCCCGAGGCGGCGCCGCCTGGCGAGGGGCCGCCGGCGGGGGAGCCCGAGGAGCCGCTCGACGACGCGGAGCCGCCGGCGAAGCGCCCCCGCCGCGAGCCAGGGGGCGTCGGGGGGACGGCCACCCCGCGGCTGGGCGGCAGCCTCGCGGACGTCGGCGGCAGCCCGCTGGACGCGGAGCTCGCGGGGCTGGAGGACGTCGCCGCCGACCCTGGCCTGGAGGACAGGCTGGCGCGCCTGGGCAGCCGCGGAGGCCCGCGAGGCAAGCAACAGCGAGACCCCCTGAACGGCGGCCCGGTGCGGGACCGCCTTTCAGCGGCTGTGGCCGCGCGCGCGGCGGAGGCAGGAGCTGCTGCAGCGGGGAAGCCAGCGGCCTCAGGCGCGCGCACGCGGCTGGCCTCGGCGCTGGCCGCGGCGCTCCTTGGCCCCGGCGAGGAGGAGGGCGACGAGGCTGGCGACAGCGACCTCGAGCGGGGTGCGCTGGGCGAGAGCTTCCAGGGGGTCGGCATCAAGCGGGACCTCTTCAGGCAGATTGCCCGCCGCCGCCCGGGCGCACTCCTCGAGAACGGGCTCGCGCACCTCCGAGGCGCAGTTCACCAGCTGCGCACGGTGACCCCCTCGCGCCGTGCGTCACGCAGTTTTTGCGACACGGTCTTCTTCGACCCGCCGCGGACGCTCCCGCCCGCCGGTCCCTTCGGACGCTCGGGCTCGCCCTCGACGGGATCCTCAAGGGCGACGTCGTCGAGACCGGCGACCTGCTGATGCAGGAGTTCAAGGCCAGGACGATGGCCATCCGCGACGGGCACTGGCGGACGGCGAGGTGGCTCACGCTGGTGCCGCAGGAGCAGCTCCCGTCGGGAGCTACCATCGACGAGGAGACGGCTGCCGAGAAGGTCGAGGCGAGGGAGCTCAAGGTCGCCGAGCTCCGCCGCAAGCTCCAGGACAGGAGGCCGGGCTAGGGGCCTGGCCGGGAGTCGTCGCCCGCCCGGGGGGACGCGGCTCCCAGCGGCCATGGCCTTGCGGAAGCGAGGCCCCCACCCCCGGGGACGCCAGTCGCGGGCTCTGCGGAGGCCCTGCGGATATTGGCAAGCCGAGTCCCAGCGGGCGGAGCCGCGGCCCCGCCTCAAGCTGCGGGCCGGCGCCGCGCTGCAGCAGCCCCAGCAGCGCCGGGCGGCGAGCGGACGGTCCACATGGTTGCGGGGTCGGACACCGAGACGGAGGCGCCCCCACCGCCCGAGGAGGGCGGCGAGCCAGCCGCCCCTGGCGCCAGGAGCTGGAAGGATCTGAAGGGAACCTTTCCGAGGCGCGAGGGCGAGACGCGCGCCCAGTGGAAGTCCCGCATGCTGGTGGCGAGGCGCGGCCGCGCAGCCCCTGGGGCCAGGAGCGCAACCGCCCCGAAGGCCAAGTCGAAGCCCGTCGCCAAGGGCCAGCTGGCGCGGCCCCCCTGGTCCAAGTGAGCGCCGAGGCGCACCCCCAGGGAAGTCCAGGATTTTCTGGAAAATTCCCGGGTTTCCCTGCCGGGGCGCCCCGATTGGCCTCGGGAGACAGTGCAGAGCCGGATGAGCGCCATTTCAGGGGCGCGCCCCAGGTCAGGCGCTGGCGCCAGCTGCTCGCTTCCAGCTGCACAGGAGCGGCCACCAAGTTCGAGCTGGCCCTCATCATGCACGAGGCTGCCCACGGAGCGCCTGGGGACGTCGGGAGGTTCATCAGGCGAATGCGCGTTCCACCAGACCCCACGGAGAGCTTCACGCGCCTGCGCGAGGTGTTGCCGTTACCCGTTCCCGACGCCCCAGTCTTCAGTCAGCTCCGGGCAGCGCGCTGTGCTGGGCAGGAGCTGGCAGCCGACAAGGTCGACCAGGCCACCGCCGAGGCTTGGGTCCAGCTCGTTGTGTTTAGCCTTAACTACCAATACACCGGGCACATGCAGGCGCCGACGGTGCCGCCTGTCCAGAGCTCTGCCAGCCAGGTGAACGCCCTCGGGATCATCCGCCAGGCATGCGACTACTTCGCTCGCGGGGCAGACACCACGGTCGACCTCCCCGCCTGGGAGGAGTTGATCAGCTCGAAGGACGTCACCTACGGCGGCGAGGAGGTGGCACGGGCCCTGCCTCTTACCCTCGGCGGCGTCATGCCCGGGCTGCCAGCGAAAGGCGTAGCCGCGTCGGTGAGGGCGATATACATCGCAGACGCCCGGGTGGGCAGCTGGCTGGCCGATCCAGGCTTGGCCCTGCTGCCGCGGGCAGAGTGGCCCGAGGAGGTGCCAAGAGCATCGATTCAGGTGAAGTCGAAGCAAGAGTGGCACGACATCGGCGCGAAGCTGGTCGAGCTGGGCCTTGCGGCGCCGATCGCGGAGGAGAGGGTCTTCAAGGTAGGGAACCGCAAAGTCCTTGCTGGCGCCTTCGGGGTTCAGAAGAACGGGACGCCTACGCCCGGGTGCCCGTGCGCGCAGAGGCTCATCATCAACATGGTCCCGGCCAACAGCTACCAGCGCATCATGCGGGACGACGTTGGCACCCTCAGTGCGTCGCCGTCGTGGGTGGCCATCCCGCTCCCCGAGGGCCACATGCTGCTGTGGTCGTCCGACGACCAGGCCTCCGCCTTCTACTGCTACGAGCTCCCGGAGGCTTGGCAGCCCTACATGACGCTCGCGGATGCTATCCCGAACGAGCGCATCGGGGTCAGCGGGCCTGGGAAGACGCACATCGCGCTGCGGGTCATCCCGATGGGCTGGGTCAACGCCGTCACGGTCTTCCAACACTGCCACCGCCGGCTCGGCTTCAGCATGCGTCCCCTGGGCGCAGGGTTCGCCCCCGGCATGGAGTGGCGCAAGGACCGCCCGCTGCCCTTCAAGTCGAAGGAGCTCGAGCAGAAGTGGGTTCAGCACTACATCGACGACTGGGACCACGGCGAGATCGTCCCGGAGCGGCTCATTGCTGAGCTTCGTGGGACCGTGGGCGCGGTGCAGGAGGAGCAGCGCCAGGCCTACCGCCGCTCCGGGATTCAGGTGGCCGAGGGCAAGGCCAAGCACAGGGCACTCATTCTCGAGCGGATGGGCGCCGGCCTTGACGGCCTCGAAGGCCGAGTCGGGGTCACCGTCGAGAAGCTGCACGCCCTGCTTGGGTTCACGCTCTGGGGGATGGGCCAGAGCGCGATGTCGTCGCAGGCCGTCCTCATGATCCTTGGCCGTTGCGTTAGGGCAGCTGAGTTCCGGCGGCCGTTCATGGGCTACCTCAGCGCGGTGTGGGCAGCTGGGCGCTGGCAGCAGCCGCAGGCAGTTCCCCTCGACATGTGCGACGAGCTGCTTAGCTTCATGATGGCCCTCCCACTCGCATTCACCGACTTGCGAGCGCAGATCGACCCGTGCGTCATCGCGACGGATGCGAGCGAGCGTGCTGGAGGGATCTGCCACACGGTCGGGCTCACCGAGGCGGGAATTGCGTGCGCGATGGAAGGCGCCTCGGTCGTCTCGCTGCGGCCGGGGGCGATATCGTACCCTGTAGAAGGGGTGCGATGGCGGCCGCGCGTCGTCATCGTGGAGCTGTTCTGTGGGGCGGCGGCCGCAGCAGTTGCAGCCTCGCGCCTGCCCTTCACCATCGTCGCCCACCTCAGCAGCGAGGTGGACCCAGCTGCCCGACGGCTGGTCCGCAGGCGCTGGGCTGGCGTCGTCGAGCTCGGGGACATTGAGCGGATCGATGGCGAACGGTTCAGGCACATGCTCGAGAATTACAAGCGCGACGCCGACTGGGTCCTTATCACTGCTGGCAGCCCGTGCCAGGACCTCGCAGGGCTCAATGCTGTGGGCTCAGGGCTGGAGGGCGCGCGGTCTCGGCTATTCCTGCGGGTGCCTGAACTCATCGGCGTCGCGGAGGAGGTCTTCCCGCGGCGCGTGGTGTGGTTCGTCGAGAACGTCTTCAGCATGACACTGGAGTCGCGGGCGCAGTTCACCAAGATCTTGAAGGTCACGCCCGTGCTGCTGGACGCGAAGCACTTCACCCGGGTCAGCCGGCCGAGGCTCTACTGGTGCTCCTGGGCGGTCTGTTCTCACCTCCCGCCCGGCTGCCTGGCGGAGGTCAAGGGCACGGGGGACGAGGCGTGCACCCGTATCGACGTGACCATCGAGCGCCTCCCCTTCAAGGCTGTCCTCCACGAGGGTTGGTCGCTCCTGGACGGCAACACCGACCTCCCCTGCTTCGCGAGGCCGATCATCAGGAAGCACCCCCCGCTCAGGCCCGTCGGGATCGAGCGCGCCACGGAACAGGCTCGGAGTCGCTGGGCGTCTGACGGGTACCGCTACCAGGTCAACAACTACGAGGACGGAGTGCTCATCTGGGATGCGGCGCGTGAGCGGGGCCGGCTGCCCGACCCAGAGGAGCGCGGTGCACTCATGGGCTTCGACAGGTTATATTTTCAGGGCGCAGTAAAAGATAGCGTTCCTGAGTCCGAGCGTGCAGTTGTCATGGAGTCTCTCATTGGCAATACCTTCTGTGTGCAGGTTGTCGCTTTTATCCTTGGCACCTGGTTGGCTCAAATCAAGTCAGTCAAGGCGCCAGTCGCGGGCCAGCAATGCCTTGAGATCGGGGCGTGCGAGGCGAACTGGAACGTCGTCCCGGACTTCCAGCAGCCTGGGCTTCGCGATTCAGTCCTCGAGCGGAGCCTCATCGTCGAGCTCCTGCGCATCGCCGACCGCGGGGGCTCCGACGTGCGCCTCGACTGCGGGGCTCTGTACCGCGCGCGTGCGTGGCCGCGGGCAGGGCTGCGCACCCATCTGTGGGCCTGGCGGATCGCCAAGGGCTTCCTGTGGCAGAGACCCGCCCACATCTCCGCGCTGGAGCTGGAGTCAGCCGTCGCGGGGGCCAGGTGGCGCTGCCGGGCGGTGGCCAATCACCGCTGCCGCTACCTCCACATCCTGGATGCCCAAGCGATCGCGGCAGTCAGTACCAAAGGCCGCTCGAGTGCGCTTGCCCTGCAGCCGGCCCTCCGCAGGCTCAACGCGCTGCACCTCGCGACGGGCGGGTACCCGATCTACGGCTACTGCGACACAGACGACATGCCGGCGGATACGCCGTCCCGCTGGAGCTTCGGCGGCGGGCACCATTGCGGACAGCGTGGCCGCCAAGGCTCTCGCGCGACGCCTGGCCGCGCGAGCGAGGCCCCTGCGGGAGGTCATGATCTCGCCCCTCTCGCTCCAGAGGTACACTGATGCAGTCAACGAGGTCGTTGACTTCTGGGTGGAGGAGAGGCGTTCACCATGCACGCCCGCGCAGGTTGACACAGATCTTGCGGCCTTCATCGAGAAGCGGTGGAGCGAGCACGGGCCCCTGTTTGACATCAACAATGCCATCGCTGGAGTATCACACTTTTTCCCTCCGGTGCGTGGGCATCTTCGTGAAAGCTGGCGGCTGGCGCGGACGTGGCAGCGCCAAGAGCCAGCTGGCCGCGCCCTTCCAATTGGGCCGCTGATTGCGGCAGCCTTCGCGGGGGTATTTGCCGCGACAGGCCACCTGGGCGCGGCTGCAGTTTTGGCCGCTGGGTACGACACGTACATGCGGACTGGCGAGATGGCCTCGCTCGTCTGGAACGACGTACAGCTGTGCCCAGCTCGGGCGTCAGCGGTGCTGCTGCTACGAGGCACAAAGAGCCAGCACCAGACGGGCGCCAAGGAGTTCGTCCTCGTGCGAAGCACAGTCGCCTATGAGCTCTTGGCGAGGGCCAAGGCAGCGGCTGCTCCAGAGGAGGCGTGCTTTGGCATGGAGCCCAGCGCGTTCCACCGCCTCTTCAGCCAGGTCAAGGAACTCCTGGGCTTCGGGAACGCCAAGCTGACGCTGTACAGCTGGAGGCGCGGCGGGGCCAGCGCGGACTTCAAGTCCCATGGCTCCATGGAACAGACCTTGCTCCGGGGCAGGTGGGCGTCGGTCCGCGCGGCAAGGCTGTGCGTCCAGGGCGCCGTGGCAGAGGCGACGCAGCTCAACCTGAGCGAGCTGCAGCTCGCGCGGTGCAGGCACTTGGCGGCCCGCCTCCGTGCCGCGGCGAGCTGACAGGGGGCCGAGGCGCACTCCCCGGGAAGTCCAAGATTTTTTTGGAAAATCCCTGGGGTTCCCTGCCGGTGCGGCGGAGCTGGTCCTGATGAGCTGATTCTCGCGCGGTGGAGGCACCTAGCGGCCCGCCTCCGCGCCGCGGCGACCTGAAACAGCTCATTCGCATCCCTGTCTTCTTTTTTTTTTGTTGTTCCCTCCCCGCTCTCCCTCCTTCCTCGCCTCCAAAGTCAGGGTGAGAGGGTTGGCGCTGAAAGGGCGTGACAGGACGGCTATGCCAGTAAGGGGTCCGTGGAGAGTGCCAGACGGCGTGAGACCCCTGGGTCCTCGGGGTAGGCTCGGCCCTAGCTGCGGCCTGGCGGAGCCAGGGTCGGCAGTGCAGGGGTCGGGCCAGCCCGAGGTTGCCCGAGGGGTCTGGCCGTCTGGCCCCCAGGGTGTCTGGACCTAAGAATTTCCCTGGTGGAGCGCGCAAAAAGGGAAGGACGGCATTTGATATCCTTAAAAGGGGGTCTATGCTAGTCCACCTGAGCGCGCGCGATGCCGTTGATGCTGCGCTCTTTCCGTAGCTTGATGGCCCCACCCAAAGACAGGGACTACTGTCTCCTCTCGGAGCTGAGCTCACGCGTGGCGTTACCGCCTCCGCGTGAGGTGCCAGACTCGAGAGTGCCAGACGGCGTGAGACCCCTGGGTCCTCGGGGTAGGCTCGGCCCTAGCTGCGGCCTGGCGGAGCCAGGGTCGGCAGTGCAGGGGTCGGGCCAGCCCGAGGTTGCCCGAGGGGTCTGGCCGTCTGGCCCCCAGGGTGTCTGGACCTAAGAATTTCCCTGGTGGAGCGCGCAAAAAGGGAAGGACGGCATATTCATTTATACTCAGACCAAGTCATACCCAGCTTTATTCATACTCAGTCTCGCTATCCTAAGCTGGGGTTATTGTTATCATTTGGAAGCCTCCTCCTCCTCCTCCTCCGCCTCCTTCCTCTTCTCGTCCCCTCCTCTTCTCGTCTCCTCCTGCTCGGACTCACTCATACTCAGACTTACTCATACCCAGTCTTACTCATACACAGACTTTCTCATACACAGACTTACTCATACTCAGACTTACTCATACCCAGACGTACTCATACACATACTTACTCATACTCATATTCATACCTACTCATAGTCAGACCTTTTCTTAGTCTGACTTACTCAACACACATCAGATTTGGAGGATGTCTGAGGCGGGGCGCTGGTTTCAGCACCCCTAAGTGGAGCCGCCAGGGGTTTTTGCACGGGCCCGTTCGCTGCCATTTTGTCGGGATGTCTGAAGCGGATTGCCTGTTTTCATGCTTACCATCCTTCGCTTGGAGAGCAGATTGTGAGGGTGTCTGAGGCGGGGCGCTGGTTTCAGCACCCCTAAGGGGAGCCGCCAGGGGTGTTTGCACGAGCCCGTTCGTGGCCATTTTGTGGGGATGTCTCAGGCGGTTTGCTGGTTCTCATGCTCAACATCTTCTGCTTTAAGAGCAGATTGTGAGGATGTCTCAGGCGGGGCGCTTGTTTCGGGGTGTTTGCACAGGCCCGTTCGCGGCCATTTTGTGGGAATGTCTCAGGCGGTTTGCTCGTTTTCATGCTCAACATCCTTGGTTTCCATATGAGGTTTTGAGGATGTCTCAGGGGGGGCGCTGGTTTCAGCACCCCTAAGGGGAGCCGCCAGGGGGTAGGACGCTTATGAACAGACGCTCACTAAGGCATGACATAAAACATGTGATGCACATATTGGGAGCTCCACGCACTGAGTAATTTTTCTGGCCGCGCTGAGGTTCGGCCACGACGATGTGCCCCAACCAAGATCAAAGGAACAGCCTCGAACCCAGAACCCCGCCCGAGCCCAGAGTCGTCTCCATCTCCAGCGCCTTGACTGGGATCCCCTCCGCAGCAGCCGAGCCTCTCCAAGGCGAGCGAGTCGCCTCGTCGTGGCAACGACGCCACCCCCGCCCTCGAACCTCGAACGGCGCCGTCGTCGTCGTCGTCGTCGTCGTCGTCGTCGTCGTCGTCGTCGTCGTCGTCGAGGCCCTGCCGTGGCAGAGGCGCCGTGCACCCCCGTGCGGCGCGCCGCCCAGGCGGCCCCGCCTGCCGCCGAGCGCCTGGGGCAGCCCGCGGACCCGACGCCGAGGGCGAGGCCGCCCCGGCGCGGCCGCCACCGTGCCGGCGGGCAGCCCTAGGCACGGGGCCGGGCGAACGGTCTCCAGCAGCGGTCGGGAGCCCCGGCTTGGGAGGCCCTGTGCTCATCGGGGGCGGAAAAGAGGGGGGTGATGACTAGGGGGGGGTGGATATCATGACGTGGGCCATGATATCTCCCCAGATTTGATGGCGCCTCTTCTTGTTTCATTACGTCTCCGGCCCCCCCGCTGGGCCGCGCACATGCCGCCGGTCATGATTTGCACCCACCCTTTTTGGACACCCCCCTCCCTTCTTGGCCGCTCCCGAGCTCAGGGAGGGGGGGAGGGGGAGGGGCAGGGCGATGCGGTGCTGGGTCTGGGAGAAGCCTGTGCTCGGGGAGGGGGGGGGGCCTTCGGGGCCTGCGTCCGGGCATGCCCCAGACCGAGGAAGGCGCAGGTCGTGGCACAGAGGCGGTGGATTTCCACGAGGTCGGTCGCCAGCATCGCGATCAGGATGCGTGAACAACGGGGAAAGCATCCATTTTCGAAGTTTCGGGAGCATTTAGACGGGGGTGAATGCAAACGGGGGTCAGCCAAAGCGCCCGATCCTGCAGGAGCCTGCAGGGCAGGGGTCGCATGGACCGGGTCTGGGTGCAGGATCCTGCGCAGTGACCCGGGTTTGGGTGCAGGATCTTGCAGGATCATGCAGGATCCTGCAAGGCCTAACTGACCCGGGTCTGGATTGACCCGGGTCAACAGATCCCCGATGTAGCGAAGCGTCCTGGCTTCCCTGTATCGGCGGCGAGCGAGGGGGGGAAGCGAGAAGGCGAAGGCCTTATTCTCAGAAGGCGGCGGGACTTCTCAGAAGCCCCCGCGCCTTCCGAGAAGGTTTTCGTCTTCGGGGAACTTCTCAGAAGGCTGGGGGACTCTTCGAAGGCTTGGTGGTCGTGTTTTATTATTTGTTTTGCCAGTCGGCGCGGGCCCCCGCACCCCCACTCCCCCCGCCCCCTTCTGGAGTAGCTCTTGGCTGTTTTTGGCGCCTGTCTCGAGCAGGTGGAGTCTCCCCCACTGGATGCACTGCTGCAAACAATCGCACTGAGCGGAGGTGGGGTGCTTGTCTCCCCCCCTCACCTCCCCTTCCGCCCAGTGCGGAGACGCCGAGAAAGAACCCGCCCACTTTCTGGTTCGGGCAGTTCTGTTTCAATGCATCGGGCTAGTGCTCTGAGGCTTGTCAAGGTTTCTAGAACAGGTATGGGGTTCCAGGAGTATGTATCAACCTTCGGCCCATCCCGCTACCGTGCCTGGGTTGTGGGTTAGAGGCCTCTTGGATGTTCGTTTGGATATCGAGGGAGGGTTCTCGGGGGCCTCTTGGGCTCTCTTAGGGGCCTCCTGGGGTTGTCTTGGAGCGGAAGGCCCGAATTGTTTGTTCGTGTTCCCTTTCTTGGGCCTCTCTTGGGGCCGTCTTGAGGCCCTCTTGGCCGATCTTGGGGCGCCTCTTGGGCCGTTTCGGGGCTCTCTTGGACCTTCTTGGGGCCCTCTTGGGCGCCTTTTGGGCAGTCTTGGGGCTGTCTTCAAGGCCTCTGGGGCCATCTTGGAGCGTCGGAAGCCCGAAAACGCGAGAACGCGAAAAACATAGAAAACACAAGCAAGATCAATGATGTTTGCCACTTTGGGTCTTTTGGGGGGTCCTCTTGGAGCGCTCTTGGGGCTTCCGGGGCCTCTTGGGCCGTCTTGGGGCAATGCTCGGCGTCTTGGAGCGCTTTTGGGCTGTGCCTTTCGGGCCCTCTTGGGCGCTTTCTGGGGCCCTCTTGGCCATTCTTGGGGCCCTCTGGTTGTGGGAAGTAAGGTCATGCGAGGCAGGACGCGCGGGAACGCCTGGGACATTTGGGAATTTTGAACCCCAGCCTTGAGAATATCATAATCTTAGAATCCTGAGCACAGAGAATAGAGGACACCTGAGTACCTGGAGAAAGCTCCACTTCGCGCCTCGCGGCACGGTCGCGGATGGAAAGCGCCTCTGGCGTGGACTGTTTATTCTCTACCAAATATTCTTTATATTTACTCTAACCATTCCGGACTTTGCCGGCGGATGACGGGAAGTGCCCCTGGCGTGGACGGCTTGTTGGCGGTTCCAAAAATAATTGCCCCGGAGGGGATTCCGAATCGACACCGTCGTGAAATCGCTCCTGGAGGGCTTTTGAACGGCCCGCAGGATACCCGAATGACGCCCCTGAAGGCCCTTCGAGCGCCCAAGAGCGCCCCAAGAGGGCCCCAAGAGACCCCCAAGAGCGCTCCAGGAGGCACCCGGGCCAAGAGGGCCTCAAGATATTCCCTGAAGCGCCCAGGAGGCCCCCAAACAACCCAAAATGGTGCCGAGACGGCCCCGGATTGGGGCCGAGACGGCCCAAGACATTTCCCAAAAGAACCCCACGACGCGCCTAGGCAGCCAACGAAGACGCCAGAAGCCAACAAGAGGACCCAAGAGGCCCCCAATAAGGCCCCAACGGGTCCCAAAACAGCCCCGTGCGACGCCAAGAACCCCCAGGGTAGCCCGATAGGGGCACCAGGACCCTCTCTTGATGCAACGTCCTTCTCCAATTGCCTCTTACTGTCCTCCGTCGTCGTCGTCGTCGTCGTCGTCGTCGACGTCGTCGTCATCGTCCTCCACATTCCTCATCGTGCTCGCCCTCGTTCTCGTCGTCCTCGTGCTTGTGCTTGTGCTTCTCTTCTCCTTAGTTGTTCTAGGGGTTCAGGGTCGAGGGTCCCCACCCCCAGCATGGTTGCCCGCGCGCGCCGCGCGCGCGATCGGCCCCTGCGATGCGGCCTGGCGCCGCCGCCCCCGCGCCCAGTGTCGCCCAGGCGGGCGACGCGCCAGACACGGAGGCACGTCTTCGGGCAGCATGCCACGCTCGGGTTCCCCAGCGTGGCATCGCAAAGCTGAGGAGGGCTCGTGGCTCCGCCCGTCACCGACTCAGACGTGAAGCTGCACATCAGTTACCCGAAACAGCATCACGGTTCCTCATCGCCTATGTGCAAGAAGGGACACGATGTTGTGCAGATGGAGCCCAGGCGAGCATGTCTGGCTAGCCGTCAGTGTGGGTATGGTTGCAATTTTGCGAGCAACGCCCGTTGCTTCAGATGCGGGAGAGGTCGAGCTGGGAAGCCAGATCCTGCCAACCCGCCGCCCGACAAGCAGCCAGCTCGGGCACCAGCAGGAAGTCGGGCCAGCCGACCGCCTCGCGCAGGCAGCGCCCGCCCAGAGCGTGCCGCGGCCGACGAAACTGCAGATGAGCCGCCCACAGCTTCAGATGCGGTTTGTCCCTCACGCAAGGCCCTGTCGGCCTTGCGGAGGCTCGGTCTTGACGACAACAGCGGCTTGGTGCTGGCCGCCAACAAAGAACTACAAGAGGCCGAGGAAGAAGAGCGAGCGCCTCGTACACCTGATGATCAATTGCGGCGATATTCGGACAGGCAGCGCCAGAAGTCTACTGAGGCCAGCGTGCTCACGGAGGCTCACAGACTGTTGCGGTCCCAACTGGACTCAAAGCAGGAGGAGCTGGCCCAAGCGCAGAGCGAGCTCACGGTCATCGATGCGGAGGTCCATGCCGCCCGTGCTGCGGCCCTCGCCACGGCAACTGCCCCGACTCCAGGAGATGAACAGGCGGTCGCAGTGGCTATGGAGAGACCGGGGCAGATTGTCAATGCGGCACCATCAGTCACCCCAGGCCATGAGGTCACTTACGATAACCCGCTCAAGCGGCAGTTCACCGAGGCTCTCTCTTTGGTGGCGGCGCAGCGGGCCTCCAATGCAGCCTTCGCCCCTTCAGCAGCAGCAGCAGCAGCAGCAGCAGCAGCAGCAGCAGCAGCAGCAGCAGCAGCAGCAGCGTCGGCAGCACCACCTACACCCACAGAGGGGGACGCAGCGATCCCGTCTGAAGACAGTGAGGGTGACCAGCGACCAGGGCCAAGCACTCACGTCAGCCTCCCCCTCAGCTGGTGCTGCTGAGTCTTGCCAGCACCAGTTGCCTGGTCACCGCCAGTGGCATGCCGCGGCAGGCTCCGAATGGTGACATCCTACCACTCAGCGCGCACAGCGTCGCAGAGCAGCACCGCGACGACAAAGATGTGGGCGACAATCCTACAGCGCAGGCAGTCTTGGACACTTGTACTGGCGAAGGCCGCATCGGGCGTCAGGGCCATCAGCCGCTGCCTCGGCAACCTAGCTACGTCCGCCAGGGGCCTCCCGAGCTTGAGGTTGAGGCGGGCCTGGCAGCTCGGGCTGTTTTGTGTGGCGACATCGGTTTTGATCGTGCCCGCCGCTCTCAGCCTGACGCTACGATACTGGGCACTCCCCTCCAGGCTGCGGGATGGTCAGATGTTGAGTGGGACCAAGACAGCGTTCGGCAGCACCTCAGTGGATATGCCAGTCACTGGGTTGGTGATGCGATTGCTTGGGATGACACGACGGGCTACGAGGATTGGCTCTGGTGGTGTCAACCGTCTGTTGAGCTGCGTATCGTGGGAGACCCGCAACTACGACGCCTCGCCTCTACACCAGAACAGGTTCGAGAACTTGCGAGGCGCCTGTGCCTTCACAGTTTCTTTGATGTAGAGGAGGATTTGCGGAGAGTCAACTTACGCTACCAGGACATTTGCAGGCAGGGCCGCGGGAGGTGGCACCACCTTCTGATTCTACCTCCCAGAACAGTTCGCAATGTTCGGCTATCGCTGGCTGCTCAGCAAGCGGATCAGGCATGCGTCGATCTATTGATCGCCGAGGCGACTCGTCAATTGTCGCTTTCCACTGCCAGGATTGCTTCGCGGCGGGACCTGGTCGCTGACGCATCCCAGCCTGCAGCTTCAAGGCCCCCGCCAGAGGACCGCAGTGACGACCCGATGGGTGAATGCACCAATCTGCTGCAAGTGAGCAAGTCGGCACAGCCATCAGCACATGGATCTGAACATCTTCGCGGGCATCAGCGCCCCCCCAACCCCCACGCACTACGAGAACAAGATATTACGATCTTGGTTCGAAGTGGGAAGGACGTCTACGCGAATGGTGGCTGGTGATGCTCCCCAAGTCAGCTCGTATCGAATTGTTGGATGCCGAGCTGGTCTCAAGTTGGAAATGGTATTCCTACCGAACTGGGGCGGCTCCTGCCAGCAGCTCGGAAAAACAATCGTGTGTCATGGGGATCATCCATCCCGTTGTCGGGCGTCGGTGCCAAGTCTGCACTGGGACCTCATGTGTCCGCGCCTTGTGTGCTAGCCAGTAGTCGGCCTCACAAGCGTGCAGGTGCGGCATGTAACCTGACGGTTAACAGGGAGGTGTACGTCGCCGATTTTGCTGGGCACAATGTGCCGCGGGAATCCTCCATCCCGTCGCCAGGCGCCGGCGCCGAGTCTGCGCAGGGGCCGCGCGGGCCCGCGCATTGTGAGTGAGCCAGCGGTCGGCCTTGCAAGGGCGCAGGTGCGGCATGTAACCTGGCGGCTAACAGGGAGGTTGACGTCGCCGATTGTGCTGGACAGGATGGCAGTGACGTCGCCTCTTCCGTGAGCCCTCGGCGCGTTCGGCGTGCTCCGCGCAGACGTCATGGGCTCAATGTTGTCACTTTCAACAGTTCTGGATGGCCTCATATGCAAGATTTCCTACAGCAGAGTTGAGCGTCTGCGGTTACTGGCCAGGAGCTGCATTGATTCGGTGGCGAGCGGATGCTGGCCGAGGAGTGGCGTCGCAATCGAGGGTGGCAGGCCTTCCTTAGTGACGCTACGCAGTCTACGCACCAGAAGCCTACTGGAGGGGTTGATATCACCATCAGTGCTCACACATCAGTGGAGTACCTATCACCGCCCTTGCGAAGACGCATGTCATTGTTCCAGGTCGCTTGGTGTGCACGCAGGTCCAGACGGGGCTACGCGGAGAGCTTATCGTGGTATCTGTCTATCTAGAGCAAGGGGTGCGCCTCGGTGGGAGCAACGCCGCCTTGCTGGCCCGTCTTGGCGGATGTCTCAGGTTCTACGCTTTACCGTTCTCTATGCTTGGAGATTGGAGCGTTCACCCTGATGTACTTCGGGCATCTGACTTCCCGTTGCAGTTGAAGGCTGACGCGGTGAAGCCCACCCGGGGTGCCTATATGGGGCCCTGGCACAGGCAACATGTCTATCTTGGACTACTGGCTTGTAAGTGATTTCGTTGCAGCCCAGATGTCCACTCCCGGTCGAGTCCCAGGGTTGCCCCCTCGCCAGCATTGCCCGCTTCGGGCCACGTTGGGGGCGCGGCCGAGGGCTCAGCGAGCGCGACTGCTGAAAAGGGCCACGCGTCTTTCCGAGGCAGCCCCTAGCAGCTACACAGGACGCTGGAGATCGGGATGGAGAACCATTGTATGATCAGCGGGGAGACTCAAGAGTTTACTGGACGGACACCATGCAGGAGGACTCAGCTAAAGGTTCGGCGGTCCAGATGAGCGACTGGAGCGACTCAACACTTTGGCGCTCATTCTTCTGTACATCGGAGCTGAGGGTGAGTTGTGCCCGATCTTCCAGCTTGAGGAGCCTGAGTCTGCATATCGTGGACGCAGCGAGGGCCCCCAGCATCGGCGTTCAACCGCGGGGGGAGCCTCGGCACGGCAGCAACCAGCGGGCACGACAACCCAGAGCAATTCGCACCCTCCAGGTTCGCATTCTGTAGGCGCTGCCAGCACGCATCGTATGTTGAGCGTGTGCATGCTTGGATGCGCATGGTTGATCTCATTGAGGATAAAGGGGGGCTGGTCGAACACTACGCCAGCACATTGCGCAGCAAATACTGGATGAAGCTGTGCACTTTCTGGTTTGTATCATTGCCCATCCCACGTGCACCCGCGCATGCTGCTGGCTGCAGTAATTGAGAACACGCTTGCCCAGCGGCGCGCAAAGTCGTTCCGAGCTTGGGTACGCAAATCTCGAGTACATTCGGCTAGCGCAGTGCGCCGATGGACGAAACCGAAGGGGTGGCGACTCGCATGTGGATTCCCGCAGCGGCCCCTCAAGCTTCCCCATGGGCGTCGTGAGCTCCCAGCGGGAATTCTGTGCCACGATTTGGGATGGCCTTGATGAGGCCCCTGGTTGTGTCTCGGGGGTCCAGGAGACGCCAGACGACAACCTCCTGGGAGACCTGCAGGGTCCTCTGGAAAGGGGGTCCAAGTATCCTCCACTGCGGATATCAGACCTTCGCAGGGCTGCTTTGAGGTTTCCATCGGGTACTGCAGTTGGGTCGGACAGGTTCAGGCCGCGTCGCTAGGCCCTCGTCTCCAAAGGCGGCCCCCCGCTCCTAGGCTACAGCATGTGAGTCTTGGGGTGTTTGGCCGGCGCTTATGCAGAACACCCGCGTTGTCCTCCCAGCCAAACCCCGAGGAGGGCACCGTCTTATTGCCTTGCTTAGTTCGGTATATCGGTTTTGGGGCAGGGCAAGGCTCGATTGGATAAGGTCTTCGGCATCCAGTCTGGGGGGGGCCGTATTTGACTCTGGGGGCGCAGAAGGCTACCACCGTCGTTGCAGCGCGACTTCTAGTACAGGCTAAAGCTGCACCTATTCATAATGCCGACATCCACACCACAGTGCAAACAAGTGTCTACTTCGAGAAGTGTTTCGGTCGTGTGCCCTTGAGGCGACTGTCAGGTGCGGCCGCCGCGCATTCTTTTCCAGGTCGCCTGCTTGTCCTCGTCTTGAGGATGTACATGGGCGCTCGACGTGTCTCACGGGAAGGCTGCCCCTCGCGCCCAGCGTGGGCGACAAGAGGCGTTCTGCCAGGCTGTCCGATGGTGACGTGTTGCCTGCAGCTCATCATGGTTTCCCCTTTCGGCCCCCTCCTTAGACGATTGTTCTTGCGCCGACGATGTCACGATAGCGGTCATGGGGGCGGTTACTACAGTTATGGAAGCAGCTGTCCAGATTTTGATCATTTGGGTGAATATCTTGGAAGGGATTGACCCCAACCCCGCCACCCACAAAATGACCATGACATCGAGTAATCCCAAGATCGGTCGAGTCGTGAAGGGCAGGGTGAAGCATCTCGGCTATCGATATGCTACGGCCTTGGAGGTTCTGGGAATAGAAGTCGCCGCAGGACGACCGCGTCGATATCGTAAGCTTCTGTGTCGCATTCGAACCACCAAGAGACGACCCCCTCGCATCTCCACCCTTCGGAAGGCTGGCGCTGTGGTATCACGGTATGCACGGCAGGCGTTGCCGTCGGCTATGCAGTATGGAGTTGGAGCGCATGGCGCTCCGCCCTCTCTCGTGCGTCAGGCGCGGAGCGTCATGGGAAGCACGTGGTACACCCCTGGAGCCTCCACTTCATCATGGATCTCCTCCTGTCTCCAGGGCGCTCACTCCGAGGGCCCTCAGATTGCTCGTTGGACCCAGCCCGTCTTCCAGTGGGCCCCCCCTGGTCTGGGACAAGAACATATCTCATGACACTCTGTAGCAGGCGTGGAGGAGGCTGGTGTTCCGCGCCCAGGCCACCAAGCCTGGGGCAAAGGTGGTAGGCACCACTTGTGCTATGTTACTTGCGTTGAGAGGGTTGGGCTGGCGCTCTACCTCTGAGTTCGTCCTTGTCACGGACAAAGGCGACAGAATCGATCTTCGCACGGCTGCACCAGTCAATGTGCGAGACCTTGCTCGCGCCGCTGGTGCGCGACGCCTTTGGGGGGCATGGGCCAGCAGGAGCAACCCTGCGGACCTCGCCATGGACCCCAAGGGGCCCCTTGATAATTGGATTGAGCACATCATAGGCCTGCGTACCGGTGCCCCAAATGCTCCCGAGGATGATTCAGATGAGGATCGTCAGAGGACGGTGCTTCTGGGTCGGTGCTCTGGGCCCCCACATATGAGGAAGCAGCTATGTTACGCATTACCGTGAGCGGTGGTTTTTGGCCCCCCTCTCGGCTGTACCTCAACGGCTACGCCCGCACCTCCGATTGCCCGCGCTGCGAGGATGATCGGCGCAACAGCTGCCGCATCTCTTGGGGGCGCGATGGCAAGGCACGCCAGCGACGGCAGGCTTTAGACAGTGTCGACATGCGTGGGTTACCAGCAGTTTCGGGGGCTCTTGGCTCTGGACGAGAGGTCTAGCTCCGAGATCGTGCTTCCCCCCGCTACCAAGGCGGGTTGACTCGCATGGGTGGCACGTGCAGCATTGCTCTCTTGACATGGTCACGGGGCAAATCTTCACGGACGGGGCGTGCCAGAAAGCGCGGTTCCGGTCAGAAGTTACGAGAGCGGGCCGGGGGCTTGCCAAGTTGCAGGATGGGCCAGGTTGCATTGATCGGTTGGTCTACGGTGCTCTCCCATGGACCTCTCAGAGCTCAACACGTGCTGAACTTGATGCATTGCTTCAAGTACTGAGTGTATGTATCCCACCTATCCATGTGCATACGGATTTCTTGGGGATCATAGATGGGCTTGCTGCAGGCCCTGCTTGAACTTGCGGGCCTCGCAGGCCCAACACGGATCCACGGACCTCCAGTTGGGCCAAGGTTGAAGATCTCGGGGGCCTTGGAGAGGCCATGCAGGTCACGCGCGTTCGGGGGCACCACATTGGGGACTCTTTGGAGGCTCGAGGCAATCGCTGGGCTGGTCAGGCCGCGTCGCAAGGGCGGGGCCTCCACGCGCCAGGAAGCTTGGCTAAGCGAGCGATGCGTGCGGCCTTGAGGTCAACCCGACATGTGCTGCGCTGGCTGGTGGCCGCGCACTTGCACCATGTTGGGTCTGGCCGAATCCACACCGAGCCTCGCTCTAGCAAGAAGGCCAGGTTGATGCGAGAGCCCCCCTTCTGATGCGCCGATAGACCCGAACCTGCGTCATGGAATGATCAAGACCCGAGACAACCTTTGGCGCTGCAGTTGTTGCGGGGTTGGTGCCAAGACCGAAACCTCGGTGAAGCGGAAGGGCGCCCAGAGGTGCCTGGCCCGCGGATTTGCCCTTGGGTCTTTGATGGACGCTTCGGCCCTCCCGAACGTCGGGACTCCTGGTGTTCCTCGGCTTTCGGAAGAGGGTGGTAGAGGCGGTGAGCATTGGTCCTCTGCGTCGTCAGGCACCGACGCCGACGGCCGCGCTGCCACTTCCTCGCAGCTCCCCCCATTTCCTAGGCCCTCCTGGCTTCGTGCCCCCATGGGGCTCCGCGGGACAGGGGGCGTCTGAAGCGCGAGAGAGATGGCGGGCCTCTGGAGGCCCGCCACTAGTGATTTAAACCTAATGACGTCAGGGCGCGGGAGCGTTCCAGATCTCCCAGTGTGCGCAGTGTATAGAGGCGAGTTTACTTTAACCCTATTATATAGCACAGCTCTCCTGATGCTAGCCTGCTGCAGGCTGCGCGTGAACGGGTCTTAGCCCCTGGGGGGGATAGCGCAGCCACGACTGCGCCCCCTACGCGCCCTGGAACCGCCCTTGTGCCCAGCGCCAATCGCCGTCGCACTACCTCTGGACGGAACATTCGGCCCACCAGGGCCGAGGAAACCATTCCCGCCGCCCCTGTGCCGTTGCTCGGCGTGGTCCCCGCGGAATCTGTGAGCGGCCACCGTCTCTGGGCCTCCTCGGGACAGGTAGTGCTATGCGTTTCGTGCGGATTTTATAGCTCTGGCACCCCGGGCCATCTAATGATATGTTCAAGCGCACGGAGGGCGCATCATGTCCGAGCGCGCGCAGCGACACCGACGCCTTTTTCTCTCGGGGCGGCGCCCCGCCGACGAGGGCAGGGCCGATGGTCGGCTCA